>OX155689.1:600000-1150294 GCA_944547425.1 Eupithecia centaureata
GATGTTTATAAACGTGAAAAGTTTAATTAATAAAGCAAAATACGTGGATAAATATTATATCATCATCGGTCCGTAAGCGTCCACTGGTGACCGCCTCCGCCAGCGAAGCCACGAATACGAAGAGCGATAGTAAGCCGCCTCCATCCATCGTGTCGCGACCGAATATCTGTTGAAGTCAAATTAAAGCAACTCGTCGACCAGAATGAGGTCAGCCCGCCGGCCGCGAGACGTTGTTTGGCAACGAACAAGACGTACTCACCTAATCCTTCCATTGGAACCGCAGTAAAAACAAACCGACTCATGTCCGGCACATAAATCACGCACGCCATACATCACGCGCTGTACGGGCAGCGCTCGCTAATGGGCCTGTAATACGCAGCAATGGACTCGTCTCATCTCGCGCTGATTTATAGCAGCGCACAAAGAACGGTCACGCTTCAGCCGAGACTGTAAACAGACCTCCTAGGATATGAATCACTTCTGAATTTTCTAGGCTAATCTTAAGATGTTCGTGAAAAATAAATATAACTACAATTCCTTACACAGAAAAAATATCAAAATTTTAGAAATTGAAATACATTTAATATAATACATTATTCAAATAACTTTGAAATCTAGATGCAGAGTTTATGCCTGCTCTAACTTTTTTATAATTTGAAGATAGTTTTGTTTATACTTTTTGGTTTGAGGCCAAAAAATAAGAAAATTGTTCCATGACTAGATCTACGAGCACATTAACTTTTCGTATGTATGAAGTGAAGACATGGACTTTTATTCGCTGTTGAAAACTTGCCAATTTTTCAGCAACTTTTGTTTGAAGACTCTGTTAACTCATATCTATTGGCTTCCAACTTTTAAGATATCCTTTTGTGAAAATGAAGATAGACAGGGAAACTTATTAAAATGTCCCTAAATCTGCGAACTTTAAAAGGGTATCTAACAAAGTTCCAGCTTTCTACGAGCATTTTTGTAAGGCGCGTCGCGTCGTCTATTGTATTTAAGGCTACGAATGGGCTATTAAACCCCGATACGGCTCAATACACCTCGCTATCGTACGGTATCGGTATAAAATTTTAGTATAACACGTTAAGGTAACGGGAAAATAAAGGATACCGACCAGGTTGTAAATAAAATCGTTATACTGCATTGATCTAGTATGGGTTTATGCGATATTTGTAGACTTTCCTTTACAAAATTTATTTTATTTATTTTATTTTAGTTTATTCGGAGAACAAACATTTGTACAAACAGAATACTTAAAAATAAATTAAAATAACTCTTTACTATTAACATGTACTCGCATAGAGAAGCTAAATAACTTGCTTGCCTGCATTTTAAACCTCCAGAAAAAGTTTTAAGAAGACAAAATTGAAAAAAGAAAGAAGAACCTTACGTAACACAAAAAAAAAAAATAGTCGACAAAGCCTCCACACCACTGCGATTTTGAAGCGCGCCTAGTTTCGCGCGATTTGTTGCGATTGTAGAGCAATTCCTTACACCGAGCTGCGTCTTGTACCTAAGTATGATTTCTAGACGCTCCGCGCCACACCGCGCGCTGCCAAATCGCAAAACGCAAGACTCAGCTGTGTGAAAGATTTCACATTTAGTACAATATGTTCGGTGAAAAATTATCGTAACATCGCAGGACGCGGAAAAGATTCGGACAACTTCAATCGCGTCGATGAAATCACAGCAGTGTGTAAGATTGTACGCATCTTAGAACAAAATGTACTGCAAAAAAACTGCAAGGAATCGACTGGCACTAGTAGCGCTTTAAAATCACGGCAGTGAGGTGGAACCCAAAGTATGGAAATCTCTAAAATAAGGTTGTTAAGCATACTATACTATACTTGTACCACTATCCTGTGTACTATGCTTATTTTGTTTTCCAAAAATTTTGTCTTTTACCTATTTTTTATTCTAAAATACCTCTAAAACGGCGTCATTAAGATTAGACGTCGATTAAACCCAGTCTAAAATAATTTATTATTAAGTAGCTTGTTGCTTGCGTAGCATCTAAGGTACATTGACGTGCAGTGTTGGTTTAGTTTTAATATTAAACAACAGTTGGTTTTGCCGTTTAAGTTTTCACACTTAGATGAGGGTAGGTACCTATTTTTAAAGCGATTTAACAACACACTGACTTCGAATGTAACGGAGAGTTTTCAGAAATGTGCAGACGAGCAAAATCGGTGAGCTCTAGTGGTGAATGCTGGTTGAATGTAATGTTTTCAATTGTTATTCTACTGAAATTTTTACGATTGTATGAATGTTTTTGAATAAAGGTGTAGTTTGTTATTTATATACAATGTTTGTTAAAAATTAAACAAACTATCACCATCATTGCCAGATAATTAAAATCTATCAGCAATAATCAGATTTTAAAACTTTGATCTGTCGATTAGTCAGCAGAGTATCCAGGCTAACATTATGCCGCCAATTTATCGCATAATCACTAAAATATCAATTAATCGTGTCATAAATCCGCGGTAATCGCTCCATTAACTTATCTAACGCCGGATTAATTATGCAGCCGGCTGAACATTATTTAGTAAAACTAATTAAACCACTGGCCGCTTGACCGCACCTCATTACCGCGATACACTCCCCTTGTAATGCACTGGCGAGTGGTGCGGGTTCTATTTACTGACACTTTAAATTTCTACGACAGAATTAAAGCAATTTTTCGTCCAATACAAAATCATTCAAAAACAGTAAATTCAGGTCGATTGTTATTTCCTCATCACATCCTTTCCTAGGCGCTTATCTCTTGAAGACGTCTGTTTAGTTGCATTATACAATTAGACAGAGCCAGTTGATCGAAGTAAGAAAAACCGAGAAGACATGAAATAAAAAATATGTCTTAGCTCTGCAACTTTTTTCAGGATTAGTTAATTCCACCACGTTACATCAAAGGTAAGTCAAACTAATAATAATTGATTAAACAAAGTAAATTAAAACCCTTTTGACTTCAGTAGTAATTCATATATTTCAAGGTTTAGAGCGTAATAGCAAAGTCTAGGTTTTACATGAATAGCAATACATATAAGAAACAGAAATGATTACCTATTGTTTGTGTAACTTACCCAATTTATCATATAATTGAATGTTACAAAATTGCCGTCGCGAGTTACCTACTAACCTTAATAAAACATAAAAAAATCTCATAACCCGCCTATTCACTTATTTCATTCGTCAAACTACTGTGAGTATTACTCGTAAAATGTTTTTATATCAGCACGCATTACACAGTTTAGATGTGTTTACACCTGGCAAGTTACTAAAAAGTAAAATACACTAGATAGCACTTTAGTTTGACTACAGTCTCACGATGAAAAGCGCCGATGTTGACGACAATGTACCACAAAGGTGACACACATAAATTCTACCTTTTCTTTTAAGATGTCTTCGTAACACTACTTTAAAATTATTTCTACTACCAATTCTACTATATATCTTCGACATAATATGTAGGTTAATTTTATTGTTTTGATCTACAAATACTTAAAAACATTCCGTTTTTATCTACTCTCCTTGTACCACACAGACTATTCATTTAATTTGTTTTGGAAGACCGAGATACCCCATCCCCCTGATGGGGATGGGGTATTATATTTATATATATTATTATACCCCCTATTTTTTTCTCAAAAGTGAATCTGTTCACACACTGTTTCTTAAATATTTTGTATTTTCTTCCATTAAAGATACTCAGGTTGAGGATTAGGCCAAACAAACGGCAGCTGCATGCATCGTGTATCGATGATAATTAAATCCCGAAACACCTGACTTCATTTGATCCTCAGAAACCTTGTTAAATATTGAATTACGGCATCATTGCTGCTACTAATAACGAAAATAATAATATTTTTATAGTTGTTAGTTACTGCTAGTGTGTTTTTTAATTACTTTTGCAGGTCCTGCACCGCGGCGGTCAGGAGTGTCTTAGAACGCAGCGCCTGCCACAAGCACTGGCTCCAGTGACTCCCCCACTGTAAAGCTGCACTAAAAGGGCCGTTGTGTTGATCCCGCGTATTCCATCCACATTAGGCGTGTATAACATCGCCGTAAAGTATTTATGTGTTCGGGACAATTTGCTTTGATTGCGTCCCAGCGCCATCGCGCCAGTGCGCGTGTTAGTGTTGTTACTATGTTATGGTTTTACTACTTACATGTTTGATTGAGCAAATTCCTTCCAAAATTGCTACGTAAGTTTTAAACTCGACTTTAAAAAAAAGAAGGTTCTTAGACGTCCTTAGCTTTTATTGAAAGGAGAGTTTCATCGAATGTCATAAATTCGAGGGTGATAACAAATTAATATAAAATAATTGAGTTTCCTAAGCTGATTTGCTTTTAACTCACAGAAAATAATAAATTAATTTACATATATGTATTTCAGGATTAAAAAAAACTCCTGAAAATGGGGTGAAACGTGATGTTAAAGTTAGAGATTCGTTTTTGGCTCCGTATTGAAATGTCTGAAACGTTTTGATGAATGACGCTTATGACCTGAAACCTGCAGTACTTATGTATTATATTATTTTAACTATCTACACGAGCAAAGCCGCGAGTGGAATGCTCAACTGTGCACCCCGAAAGTTAAAAAATAAATATCGTTTCGTTTGGATACTTTGTTGGCTTAGTAGAACAGGACTAAATAATAGATGCATAGCCACCTGTAAAATATACACACGAAGTTTTCAAATACCTACCTGTGCTTTTAAAAGTAAACCTTAGTACAATTTTCTTCTACAATTTTAAAAATCTCTTCCAACCATGTCCCATCTCGTCAACTGAAGCGCGAGTGTAAATTAAAAAGATAAAATAAAAGAACACGCATATTGCAGGTCGGAAGCTCTACGCCAGATATTTGCAAGCAACATCGTGTTATATTTGCACTGATATTTTTGCGAACGATATTACGATGCTTATAAATATTTCGCCAATATTCAAATGAACATCCGTCGCTTCGCTCGCGCCTCTCGAAAGTGTTTTTTTATAAGTTTTAATCAAAACATTCCGAGGGCGTCACTCACGGCGTGACGGGCCGCATTATTTTAGCATAATACATCGTCATATTACCCAGAATATTGTTTTTTCGACCCACACCCTTAAGGTAAATATGACAAACGAGACATGCGTAGAATCGAATCTCCGGGTGAGACTTTATCTGAATTACAAATTTACTATGTACGTGCTTTCTAACTTCTATATCAAAAAACTATATTAAAGTATGTATAAATATTGTCTATGTATTATAGATATTAATTGCCATCAGTATCTGTTTATGCGTATTTTTATGTCTAATTAGTCTATAATACGCCACCGTCTATACTTGTACAGTATTCACGTGTCCATCCAAAGGTTTCCTGGAAAAAATCACTCTTAGCAATCTTAGCGCATTGTATGCGAAGTAATATAAAACTTGAAGCAACACGGCTGAAAGCTGGCAAGGAACATGGCCTGTAAATATTACAAAACCAGTCGAATTTCAGTTCTATCTAATAAAAAACACGTTAATTCCGAGTAGGTAAACACATTCCTTGTGAACCTTCGCAATACTTGTGCAATATTTCGAACGGTTTATTTGCGCATCATTTGCATGTTAACCGGCCACATATCGTCGCCGCCGGCCTATATCGCTGCGAATATGTTCACTAACTTATCGCGCTATTTTTTTCTCCATAACTACGAAATATTTATTATTTCCGGGTTTTCTCATGAGTAATTATGTGCGACTTGCTTAGGTTTTGGTTGTACGGCTATACGATGGAAATAATTTTAGTAAATAGGTACCTACTTAATGCGCGTTAATCCACACAGCATGATTTAGCCCCAAACTAAGCAGAGCTTGTGTTATGAGTGCTAGATGACCGATTTGTTTAAAACAATGCATTATATAAATAGATTTTTTTATTATGTAAAGAAAACCACCCAGATGACCGGAACAAATATTTCCCCATGGCAAATACAAGGCGGGAATTGAAACAGCAATCTCTTGCGTCGTAGGCAGACCTTCGTCCAACGCGCCACATCGGTCGTTATTTCAGCAATTTACAATTAGGTTGTTGTTTGCAAAAAGAATAAAGTACCACCATATATTTATACACATCCGTAGTCAGTAAATTATTTATTACAAAAAAGTATAATCTAAGAATAGAGCAAATAAAAAGTATTGTATTTTGAAAAGAAAATCTTTATTTTATTAGAATACTCACTACATCTGCTGATATGTAGTGACTAGACACTATGAGACTGTAACACTAGATACTGTATTCTGAGGGCACTGACTTGAAACGATTCTATCGTCTCCTCGTTGTGATACAAGCCTCAACCCCGACATTTAAAACAATTTAAACATTTATAATCGGACGTGAAAAGCCATCATTGCAGCAAATAAAAGTTTTTATCTAGACAGCAATGTTTCAACAAATCCTCGATACCGCCGCCGACAAGTTGACATCCAACAAAGTTCCCGCGGCGCAGCAATGGATACTCATTGTGAACTCGTCCACTAACTAAAATTGGTTCAGAGCAACTACTGATATTATACACTTGGCGTTAGTATTCTAGTCTTGAGGAATTCAAATTATAATGAAATATAATCTAATAAGCAAGATTTGTCAAGCGTGATGATGATGCAAGCCTGACAACGTCCAGTCAAAATTACTAAAACTAGAAAGCTGAAATTGAAATTGAATTGAGGTTACCTTTGACTGCAAAGACACCCGATAAGAGGGTTTTTTGGAAATTCTACCCCTACGGTATTGTAAAAATGGGTTGAACTATTTTTGGGTTTTTATATCTCTAATATTATGTATTTCGATCTTACAATTTGTACGGAATTTCTTTTCTTTCTTTTTATCAGCAACATGGTATTTATAGTTCTCCCAGCTTCTGTAGTTGCTGAGATATTCAAGTGTAAAAAGATAAGCAGAGCGAGACCACAAAAAGGAATTCTGCAAAAATGAAAGAAAACACGTACCTAGCCCTAAGAAGCTAAACTTGGACAAGGTGGTTGCAGTGTGTCCATAAAGTTAGGATCCAGCAGTGGGCGAAGTCGGGTTGCGGATGATGATGATAAAGATTCAGTTACCTCTAGACTGTTTGCAATCGTCCGCAGGTAGCTCAATTGTTTCATTTGTGTATTAGTTTTAATTTTTTTCTCTTCCTTAATTTCCGTTGTTAAAGTAACTATACGTTTCGACTAACTCACTAGCCAATTGAACGAGTAAGAGATCGATCTCCGTGCGTTTATCGGCAATAAAACAATAACATTCTTCCCTCGCCCACTCTTAGTTCGAGTAGTACTGGACTGTCAATAAAAACTTTTATTTTTCTCTAATGGACGAAATGTCTCTATCATAGCCGGTTGCTTACATTGTCGTGGATACTGCAGACAGCTAGCACAGTAACTAGTCGAATAATGGGCTTTGTTGCCAAAGCTCGTACTTGCTTTAGCTTTACTCTTCTCTTATTATAAATATCCTATGTATCACGTTAATTTAACTATTTTTCCCGATGTTTCAACAGTAACCACGACAAAGTGTAAACTTGTTAAAACTTCGAAAAATTGGAAAATTATTATTTTTGTACGGATAATAAACACTTTGCGTTAGTGGTATTGAGGGATTCAAATTATTTTTACTGAAAGAAGCAAATCTAATAAAAAGCAACATCCGTCAAGCGTGGAATTGACTTCTTTTTTGTGTTATGCTACATGCCCTGTTTCTCTTTCTGCAGAGTCCACATTGAATGATCTGGAGTGAGTTATCTGCCTTTTTCTAGTCCCTGCGGTCATTCTGTAGCGTCAGCTTTATGCCTTGATGTCGTATTGACTCGTTTAAGTGTTTACGTGGACTGTATGCCAAAGTTTCAGGTGGTTTATGACGACTATATGCCAAAGTTTCAGGTGGTTTATGCCTCTGAGATTAGTGGCTTATCGTAACGCTTCGATTCAGGCTGCAGCGCACGTCTGTGTGTCATAAACTTCATAGACATATTCTATGTTGAAGGCGAATTTATGAAACATAACTGCCAAGAGCTCGATCGAGTTCCAACATCTGAAGTGTTGAAAACTCTTAAGTTTAATGAAAATATTCTCAAACGTATTTTAGTCCTCAGTTAACAATTCTAGTAGATATCACTTACTAAGGTGACATCAGTGACATGTCATAACAAAGAGTGCTTACTGGTAAATTGAACGCGGGCACTTACGCAGTGCCCGCGACAGGTTTGAATTAACTTTGATATTAATAAATAGATAAAGTTTTTTATAAGATCCATAAAATTACAGATTAAAAAGCTACATACATTTAAGTTAGGCACAATATCATGCATGTAGAGTAAGTAGCTGAACATTAAGCAAAACAAATAATGCTTGACAACTACACGACATTATCTGGCCCCAAAGTAAGCAGAGCTTGTTTTATGGGTACTGTCTAGGATTTAAATATAAGTGAAGGTGTTTGCAGTGTTTTGTTTTTGTTGTTTCTTGTTTCAATATCCGTTTAAAGTCGACTCTAAAAGTCCGTTAACGGCGAACTTACCCAAGACATTCTAAAGTAAGCCAGCAGGTAAATTGAAAAGCCTGCTTAAAGATAACGGTAATGGAGGAGTTAGAGGAAAAAGGGCTCGTTAGGCCGGTCGCCGAACGATGCAAATAACCATTCTTCATAACTTCTGCTCGATCGCGCGGAGATTCACGTTTTATTTTGTTTCCGTGAGATTTTAGAACCGCGGGAAATCTGGATTAATATGCTCGTGAAAGTTAGCCTTACACAAAGTTACTAACTACGTTCCGTTGATGTTTTCGTTACGGAATTTCCTCCTGAACAATGCAGTTCTGCAAAGATGATAACAGAGTAGAGAACACGTCAGAAGAACACAAAGTTATGCTCAGTTTCAAAATAACCTCAGCACTAACTGTGTTGGTTCACTATACTCAATATAGAATCCTTGATTTTTTTGTAAAATATAAAATATAGTTGTCAGTAATAATAACGAAGCAAGTAGAAGAATTCCCACCATTGATAAGTGTGTTTGTTAGGTTTTCATTCACGATTATCTGTGTTTATATAAAATTTCTCATTCTCTAGAACCGAGTAGGTATAAAATGAGCAACCAACGCTGGATCCACTTGTTGGCCCGGCAATGTTCGGAGGAAAGTTGCGAAGGAGAAATCTTTTTTCGGGTTCAAAGAGAGCCGTTTACTTTATACGTTTACATGTCAGTTTTTCTGAATCCTATACACATTTTAACCTAACATTATTACGGTCATCGAGAAAGTTTTTGAATGCAGCTAATAAACATTAAAACGGCGGCAGTAACGCTGAGCACTTCCGTCGCTTTATGATTCACCTCCCAACTACGGAACCCTAAAACCCACATAAATATTTGATCCCGTTTCTTTATTCACAAGTGTGATATAAGAATTATGATTGCATTACGTCATGTGATAGGGCATTATGGGCTTTATGTGGTGGTCGTAAGGGCGTATTTACTGTTATTGCAGTGATTACGTAAGTTCCTGGTGGATGACTTTTATTGGGTTGGAGTCGGTTGTAGGGACCTGTGCCGCGGGGTAGGAGGGGCGGAGTGGGGGGGGGTCTTTACGGTTCTACTGGAATTTGGGATTTACGTAGATGCAGGTGATGTTTACTAAGTGATATCGTTTATTTAAATATTCACGAGCTTTCACATTTAGCTTTGATTTTATTGACTTTTGTAAATTGTGTAATGGTTTTGTTCGCGTCCCAAATAAGAGCTCAGAATGATAAGCACTGATTGTTGATTTTAAGATCCAGAAGAAAATGTTTTTCATTATCGTTGAATTGAGGTTCATGTCGCTTTTAAACTCCCTAAAAGGCATTTAATTAAACCTTAGTATCGCGGACTAAGTTACGAATAAGTTGTTGACCACAATTAGACTTAAGTTTCCCGAAATAACCTTGGTATTGGTACCTACAAGTAGTTTAGATAACTTGCACAGTACCACAGGACAGTTATAAGGTAATAAGAGGATGGTGACAAGTAATTACCTACGATAGGATAGATGGCGTGATTCACGAGGACTTAATTATTATATTAACAAGTAAAAATAAATTGAACAACACAATAATTATCTTCTGTTCGATATATTCGATGACACTATCTTCACTACATAGTTTAAAACAAAGTCGCTTTTACTGTCCCTATGTCCCTATATCGCTATGTCCCTTTGAATGCTTAAATCTTTAAAACTACGCAACGGATTTTGATTCGGTTTTTTTAATAGATAGATTGATTCAAGAGGAAGGTTTATACGTATAATAAAACCGTGCGAAGCCGAGGCGGGTCATTTAAGGACCTCATTGGCGCGGTGGGCGAAGGTCTGCCTGCGACGCGGAGGTTGAGGGTTGGATTCTCGCCTTGGGACAAACAATGAACATTATTTGATATTAAATAAGATTTATAAACAGATTCAGATTCAGATTCAGATTATTTATTGTCACACATCATACATAAAATAAAAGTATTTACTTAAAATTAAATGATGAGGCTATGACTCGTCAGAGTTTTATAACATAATATATTTATCTAAGGTGGCGATTATAATAATATAATTTCTTAAAACTAGGACTCAACTTTAGGTTAAGTGATGTTGCCCATCAGGTAGTTTAGTCGATTTTATTTCATACTTGCTGTAGTCGTTATCTAAAAACTCTTTAATACTATATAGCGTCTTGTCAAGCAAAAGATTTTTTAATTCAAAATTAAAACTATTCTCATTTTTAATAAGTTTAAGCTCTATCGGGAGTTTATTATAAAGCTTTTGGCCCATTATTTTAGGGAGCTGTTTTGCCATATTCAGTCGATGGTGAATCGGCTCTAACATCATTTTCTGCCGCGTGGCACGTTTACTACTTTCTCCTCTTATTGTGTATTCTTTTAAATTAATTTTTACGAACTTTATGACCTCCATTATGTATACCGCTACTGATGTTAGTATCCGAAGTTTTTTGAAATGATCACGACATGATTCTCTGTATTTAGCTTTCATTAATACTCTTATGGCACGCTTTTGTGATTTAAGAATACGTTCGTAATCTGTAGAGCTCCCGAATAAAATAATACCATAAGACATTATTGAATGAATATATGCATAATATATGTCTTTCAGAGCTTTATCTGAAGAAATGGGTCTAAGTTGTTTTAGCGCGTAAATTCCTTTAGCCATTTTTTTACAGGTCGACTCAATATGTTTCTTCCAAGATAGTAATGGGTCTATTTCAAAACCTAACATTTTTACTAAATTAGAACTTATTATAGAGTTCCCGTCCATTAACGGTATTGTTATTTTATTGGTATTTTGAGCCGTCATAGTTGAAAAAAATATTACATCCGTTTTGTTTTCGTTTAGTTTCAAACCATTCATATCAAACCAGCTACTTAATTTGGCTATTGTGTCTCTTATATCATTCAGCAGAATATCAACATTTTCTGCA
The DNA here is from genome assembly GCA_944547425.1 of Eupithecia centaureata. Classification (NCBI taxonomy): domain Eukaryota; kingdom Metazoa; phylum Arthropoda; class Insecta; order Lepidoptera; family Geometridae; genus Eupithecia; species Eupithecia centaureata. Next base: position 611,487 of record OX155689.1, read on the forward strand.
GCTAATATTACAGTGGTATCGTCAGCGTACTGGATGATTTCACCTCTGATATCCAAATGAATCATATCATTTAAGAACACCAAGAATAGGGTATTTCCTAACGCCGAACCTTGGGGAACGCCTATGGTAGAGCTTTTGGGAGCTGATCTAACACGATTTCCGTTTATTTTTATTTCCACCACCTATTGCCTATTGTTTAAAAAAGATTCAACAAGATCCAGACTATTTCCAACCAAACCGTATAGTTTAAGCTTTTCTAATAAAAGCTCATGGCCGAAAGAGTCAAAAGCTTTTGACAGGTCAAGGAACACTGCCGCTACTTTCTTTTTGGCATCAAGGTGGTTTAATACTTTTTCTATTATGCATTGAGTGGCCGATATTGTGGATCTTCCTGGTCTATATGCATGCTGACTATTTGACAAAATTTTGTTTTCAACTGAATGGCATATGATAGAGTCCGACATTGTCGACTCTATTAGTTTAGATATAGTAGGTACAATTGCAATTGGTCTATAGTTCTCTATGTTAGACATTTCACCTTTTCCTTTGAACAGAGGCGTTATCCTTACAGTTTTAAGACACTCAGGGTAATAATTTGATGTTAATACACCGTTTATTAGAAAAAGTATGTGTTCATTCAAATAAGTCATAATGTGATACAAAAAGGTACCTGTCATATCGTAGATATCTTTAGTGTTCGATTTGTCAATTTTATTTTTTGCTAATTTTATCAATGCCTCTAGATTTATACATTTAAACGTTAAAATATTCTGTTCAGCAAAGTATTTTTTAAGAAACATAATTGCTTTAACTTTATTAGGGGAATTTGATAATTGTAGTTTGGTGCCAATTGAAATAAAATAGTCATTAATATAGTCTGCAATGAATTCTGATTTAATTTGGGTCTTAGTTTTATTATCCGTAAGGTCCCATTCCCACTCTTTTATAGACTTATTCGTTTCTTGCTTTATTATGTTCCATACCTCTTTTTTAGGGTTTTTGGAGTTCAAAATTCGATTTTCTACATAGCTTATTTTTTCTTTTTTAATGAGGTCATTTCTTTTTTGAATTTTTTAAACCGTTTTAAACCGTTTTATCCTCGACTCGTGCACCGTAGTACAGGTTACTTGTGACTCACTGCACACATTAACCCTCAACGGGACATTTACAATCAGATGTGGTCAAATCTGACAAAGTCTCCCGGTGAACCCAAACCTGCAGATATAATAATAGTAAGTGGATATTATGTATGTTATTGTCGTGTAAAGTAAAGAAGATATAAAATAAATAATCCTGGACAATCCACACACTATAGTTGTACTATACAAGGTATAACATATTACCCCTACTAAGCCGAAGGGGGGGGTTTCAGGAACCCATGGTGATCAGTTGTGGGGGGGAGATAATTAAAAATTCCTATTTTCAGTTTCCCATACAAAAAGTTTTCATTTCCTAGTGCCAAAATAAAGTGACAACCCTATTCGCGCAACCTGTACTTACCTACTAACTTTGCAGGTATGTAGGTAGGTATTTATCTTCGTAGATTTCAGCTATGGCGGGAGATTACTAGACGAGCTAATAAATTCGTGATAATAATAAGATGCTAGTATGTAAGTTCCTAGGTAGTGTTGAGAAAATCTTAAAATGCTGAGTTAGGAAAGTTGTAAGTGTAGGTACAAGTTACAAACCTCATATTTTCTCGCTTGTCAGCTGTCTAGATGGCTTCTTACGAAGGGATTTATGTATGTTTTGGTAGGTCACTTGTAGGTACACAGTCACAGACAATTCACACACTTCAGCACAAGGTAGGTTTCTTTTTAGGCATTAACATGTCTCACTCACTTTAGCACTAGTTAGGTTAGTTAGTTAGTAAGTTACACATGCATGACGTAGGTATCGATACCTATGCATGTAAGTAAGGTTCGATATGCCTCCCTTCTTCCAAACAACACACATTTTATGGAAGTAAGCACACGCTTCCAACACACGCCTCTTCATCTCTGTGACACTCTCCGATGCATACACCACACCCTTAAGGTATTCTTAAGTCCTAGTTACTTGTTTTTTAGGCACGAAAGATAAAAATTGTAATTATAGCACTAAACGGCACCGCGACGAAGGTCACACTAAAATAGTTCATCATTCATTCTTTTGATTTCGTTCGCCGAAAAGATGGATAATTTTTAGGGTTCATTTTCAATTTTAATAAATCCCTAGTTGGCTACTCATGTGTAGGAGGTATTAGGATCACAGTCGTGAAATAATAGGTATGTGGTAGAAAATTGTATGAATACGTAGGTAGGTACTGGTCTTATTTTACATAGGTATTTCACAATGTAGGTACCTACCTGCTACACACACATACACTTTGCGTGAATTCTGATAGTTGGTATACCTAATACAAAATCCCGTAGAAAACGGATTTAAGCTTTTTTTTTTTTGATTTTATGATTTTAAACAAACGAACTTCTTTAAATTTTGGTATTAAAAAAATTACGGAACCCGTATTAAAAAATATTTCGACCCGCTTGGCAAATACAGCACCGACATGTGGTGTATCCAGTGTTGCCAGATGGAATTTGAAAAAAACAGTAGAAAGTTCAGTAAAAAATCAGTAGATTGGAATAAAAATCAGTAGGTAGAAATTAACGACTGAAAATTCTAGAGGTACCATATGTATTTGTGTTTCGCGAGTATTTTGACTCGCATTTTGGCTGGCGACCTTTTTTTTTTTTAGGTGCTTTCGTAAAAAGGAAGCGATTCTTTGCATTTTTGCAGACAATTGCAGCTAAAAAAAAAAAAAAAGGTCGCCAAGTGGTTATTTAGTCACGGAGCTATAGGCGCGGGAAAATCAGGTAGATTTCACGAAATTTTAGAAGGCGCTCGGGACATCAGGTAGATTTCACAAAATTTTAGAAGGCGCTCGGGAAAATCAGGTAGATTTCACTAAATTTTAGAAGGCGCTCGGGAAAATCAGGTAGGTTTCACTAAATTTTTGAAATAAATCAGTAGATCGGTAGACGCCTAAAAAAGCAGGTAGATCTACTGCTAAATCGGTAGATCTGGCATCACTGGGTGTATCGCATGTTGATAGATGCCGACAGTCAATGAATGAATGAATGGTTCTCTAACTTGTCTATGATTGGCGGTTGGCTGGTTGCCATGGTTTTGCATAGTGCTACAGCCAATAAAATTTAGTCGCGAATGAATGAATGGTTCTCTAACTTGTCTATGATTGGCGGTTGGCTGGTTGCCATGGTTTTGCATAGTGCTACAGCCAATAAAATTTAGTCGCGAATGAATGAATGGTTCTCTAACTTGTCTATGATTGGCGGTTGGCTGGTTGCCATGGTTTTGCATAGTGCTACAGCCAATAAAATTTAGTCGCGTTCCTTTGTGGAAATACAAGTGTCAAATATTAATGTAGGTACAGAACGGACAGATAAACTACATAATGACGGAAAGAGTCATTTGGTAAAGTTTTTAATTAAGTTAACCGACCCCTGCGACTCAGCTCGTCGTATGTCGGATGTCGTAAAAGTCGACCAAGGGGCTTCGCCAAATGAAAGGCAGCATTTTTATTGTGTGAATTACTTATACCGTTTCTTTGATCAGCAATCCCCAGCCAAGTGATTATGGCAATACCCGCCAGATTCACAGCTCTTTTCAGTAGTGGACATCAATGTGTATTCAGTCAGTAGGTTATTATGATTAGATCAACACACAAGAAAGAACAAACAGTTAGAAAAAGACATAACTGTGTTAGCGTAGTTTAGTTCGTATGTTTAACTACACGTAACTCAACCTTCAAATTGAAATGTGATTTTAGCCATGACTTACGACAATTTGCCTCAATGATGCTGTAGGCGTTTTTCTATTTCAAGAATATGAATCTGTCACTCTTTTCTACATCTATTCTGTGACCATACTGAGGTCATCGTCGCAAGTATAAGAAACAGCAGATTTTAGGGTTGTCACTTCGTAAAAAATCAGCTGGCCATGTGAAAACTTTGTTTTAGTTTTTTCAGAGATACCAATCGAAATTAGAAAAGTCGTTGAACAAAAGTTGTTCCCCGGGGGGGTAGAAATACCCAGCTTTTCGCTTAGCACATGTATATTGTTACACCATGTATAACGTCCCATTTTTCCTATATTTTAACAAAATGAAAATTTAGGTAGTTATTTTGATATCGTGTCATTTTTCAGATTCCTGGAACCATTATTAATAAATAATAAAAATGAAACTTTTCACTGAAAATATACTTTTTTTGGTGCAAAATTTAATGTTTTATTTCGATTAATATTCATTATTTTAATTGTAAATCATACATGAAATAAATTAATTGACGTATGGAGGAGTAAATGATTCCGCAATTCATGATCCCTAATGTCGGACAATAAGCCAGCCGACTCAGCCGCAGCCGAGGCACCTTACCAAAACAGCCTTACCCCTGATACCCTGCCCCGCTGCCCCCGCTGCCCCCCGCCTGCGCCCCGCTGCCCCGCCAGGTCATCATTACCCTAATCTTTAAGGTTAAGAGCCCGACACCAACACTTTAAAGGATTACTACAGACAGTACATTAGTTTTGCATCAAGGGCCCAAGGTACGCCCTAAGCTCATTCGTAATCTCCGTTTATGTTTTGAATTCAAATTCGCCTGCAATTTCATTTATCTAATGGACTGATCTTGATAGCTTCGTTTTCTTAAGCAATTTCCAAAATACCATTACTATTTTACTCTTGAGTTTTATTGTACAGTATTAAATTGTGGAAATTGGGTAAAAATATGAATCACACATTTTTGCCGTTTTGCTTTAAAGAACGAACTCCTCTTTTGGACCAAAATTATTTGGTAACTTTGTACTTATTTAGCTAAACTTAGCAACACTTTAATTTTCCAGAAAACACCAGAAAATTTAATCTGTGTAATGCATTACCTAAAGCATTCCTTTTGCGTCCCGGCCGGCTTCAGCCAATGCACTACAAGTCACCTTTACACAAGGCTTTAAGTTTCAATCAAATGGCTATCCCCCGAAGAGGTATGCGTTGCCCATTGTAGTGGTATTCCGATAATCTGGGCATCGACCGGCTGCAGCGTCTCTACTGTGTCGAGCGAGCCTCGGCCGCTCGGCTGGAAACAGAGGATGTGGCTTTGTGTCTCTGAAGCGGAACGTATAAAGGAGTTTACTTTTAGTCCCTGCCTTGTAGACTCGTTTGTAGAATCCCGTTTAGTTTTGGTAAACAAAGACCTTAGAAAATCAAACGGATAAAAATAACATTTGTGAACATTAACACTTAGAATTAGAAGGTAACATTAATGTATCCAGTAAAACAAAATATTAAAGCATACCTAGTTGGACTTTATGTGAATAAATAGGTGTTATTGAGTTAGTATAGGTTTATAGATACTTTTCTATTCAGCCTGCAAGACAAAGTGAATATGCATTGCATATTAGGGTGGAGCGAGATTTTTATTTTTACATTTGCACTTCTGAATACCTCTCAAAAGTTGCATCTTGATGCACAGGCAAGGAAAAAAAATAAAATAAAAATATTGCAACCCTTCTTCAGCCCTCTACTGCCCTTTGAATATTTCAAAACTATGAAAAAATGGGACTGATTAACAAAAATTTTAACTAAACATTTAATCGTTTTTTTATGTTGAAAATCATATTTTTGCTTGTTTAAATATAAAATGAGTGGTAAATAATAATTCCTATATCACTAGAAGCTTGTCATGAAGTTAAATTATACATATCAAAGACGCCGATTTTAAACAAATTTCAATGATTGGTATCAGTCGGTACGTAGCTTTACAAATTGAACTGTTGACGTTAGAATCATTCGAGTTACCTATTTTTTAAATAACCTTCGTCTTGTAAATTTATTTTAGTTGTTTTTTTCAGTAATCAATACGATAAGCTATTAATTTCGTGGCCTAATGTGCTAAAGACAAAATAATGTCGAAAATAAGAACTCGAAGTGAAATAGACTGTTCTATTTATGGATATCCTTATTTCTGTAGTAAATTAATACTACTAACGAAGGCTGTTGGATTAAAACAAGTATTGTTCATCAAAAAAACAGTAAAATGTCTGAAAAATGGTCAACAAGCCGCCATGCTAGTTTCGCAGGAATCATGAAAAAAATGCTCACTCGCGATGGTTAACAACAGCTGATAGCTATATTATGACACCCAAGCCTTATTTGAACCTTTTAAAACTAAGAGTTTCCAACCTAATAAATCTTATTATATACTATATTAAGAGCTTATGCTCCTGTTTGGTATCATATACGTAAATTTGCTAGAATGAACTATTCATTCAAGCAAAGTTCGGTGAATGTTCTTTGATTGATTGCATAATTAAAATGTTTTGGAAAAAGGAAAGAGAGAAGTTAAATAATTGTTCTGGAAATGAAAATGTCGGATTTTGCTGAAAATTCTGAGAATTTATTGGTATACAACACAAAACTATACTCCTTTTTATATAAAAACCAAAAGAATATTAAAGAATGTTATTTTTTCATAGCCTGATAATCTCTGGCCCCACTGCGTCAGAGTGCGATTGAAATAAAAAATATGATGTAATGTATACGGATTATGCAAGAAAAATAATAATATCCAGGATCGGTGAGACTTGAAGCGAGGCTGCTGAGAGCTTATGCTCCTGTTTGGTATCATATACGTAAATTTGCTAGAATGAACTATTCATTCAAGCAAAGTTCGGTGAATGTTCTTTGATTGATTGCATAATTAAAATGTTTTGAGTTTTAATGTACAGAAAATTGCAGACGGAATTATTCAGACAAACCTCTTTTTATTGCACATCCAAAAAATATGTTAGAGGCTATGATTTACGATCAATAAATCTGTATAATATCAGAGACCTGGGCTTGAGGATTTCGGATTTTCCTTGTCACAATCAAGCTGTTGAAAATGTGTGAAAATGGTAACTGAGGCATTGATGACTGTTTCTGGTAAGAAGGCCAGAGGTGGATGCATTCGCGGTAAAATACAATCGCGTGCTATCGTTCGATACTGAAAAAAAATCAAAGCTAAAAAGTCAACCTAAATACTCACAATTTTATAATTTTTGATTAATTTTTTGATTGTTTGAAGCAGAGTATTTTTAAATGAAACTTTTCTTATTGAAACTGTTATTATAAAATTGATGTCATAATTACACTATTCCACTAAAATATATAGTTATTTATTGTTAGTTTCTGTAGAAGACAGATTTTAAAAAGTTACGTAAATGGAAAAAATATCAAACTTCAAACGACGGTAGAGGGCCAAAAAATATATTTAAAAAATAAAATAAAATTATACTTAATATTGTCTTGCCATTTTGCAACTTTTAGCAGGTATTCGAAATCGATTATGTAACTTTATTTTTTTTCCATACATTGACGCTCCACCCTATTGCATATGCCTCTTTTAACGCCCATTATTACGGCCATTTGGCCGTATAGAAACATCATAATAACCAGATATTATACCCACAGCGGCCAGCATTCTAATGTACATCAGTTTTTCTTGATCATCTTAGCGAATTGTAGTCGACATGGCACTTGGAGCACTAGGCTTTCCTAAAACTGTTTCATTTTCAACTAAGCCCGCCGTTTGCGCCACTCAATTCGTGCGTGACCTAATTTTCCCTCCATAAAAACACGTAATCACTTTAAGCCCGTCTTAAATTTCCCAGCTTTTTCCTAAAGGTTGTTTATAAGGTAATAAGAAAATATGGATATTAAGAAAATCCTCGGAGCATAATTCCGATAAACCATAGATTACGTAAGTTGCAAAGCGCTGATATAAAGGATAAGATACACTCGTGTTTGCGTAATCCGCGGACTTATTCCACCTTAGATGGAAAAAGGAAAGAGAGAAGTTAAATAATTGTTCTGGAAATGAAAATGTCGGATTTTGCTGAAAATTCTGAGAATTTATTGGTATACAACACAAAACTATACTCCTTTTTATATAAAAACCAAAAGAATATTAAAGAATGTTATTTTTTCATAGCCTGATAATCTCTGGCCCCACTGCGTCAGAGTGCGATTGAAATAAAAAATATGATGTAATGTATACGGATTATGCAAGAAAAATAATAATATCCAGGATCGGTGAGACTTGAAGCGAGGCTGCTGATTCCTGATTCAGCTCACTTTCATATTTCTCCTCAAACAGGGATTGTTTTGATTAATCTTATTGAAATTATGAAATGTTGTTTTTAAAAAGTGAAATATGATCCGATAGGTCGAGTTTTGAACTATTCGCAAATTTCGTCAACAATCCGAGCAATCAAAAATCAAAATCAACATATAATTTTATTATACTCGTAATTTATAACTTAAAGTTAAAAGGGGATACGTTTTAAATTTTAGGTATGTACGACAATTAAGGATGTAAGGAAGAATTAAATTGTGAATAGAAGTAATTAAATGAGGTTACAAAATGTCTGGTAGGTTCGAGTATGCAAAGAGCGGTAGAGCATAAAAGTAAAAAAGACAGCACCGCGAAAATGGGAAACGTGAGGTTAAGAAATCAAATTCCATGTGGACGAAGTTGAGGGTTTAGCAGAATAAACGGAACTCAGATGATGAGAATCACGTCTTGTGAGGACTCTGATACTCTTGATCTGAGATTAGCGATCTAAGTTGTCACTTTTGAAACACCCTCAGAGAGATCACAGAGATTTTCCTAGGCGATGGTGTTGGTTGTCGTGTTGATCCTCACAGGTTAGAGTCTTTAAAGGGTGCTTGAACCAGGGCCAGATCGGTGATGTTAGGATTTCAGGATGATAGACGTCCACCACTCGAAATGATATTAATAAGAGAAAAACATTATAATGAGCATGGTTATCACATCACGTTTGTCACTATATAATTATACAATAAAAACCACCAAGCCTCTTATTAAGTAAAATATTATAGTGCTGTCTTTTTAATAACTTAGTCAATTGTAGCTCGTTTGAACCACAACTCTCCCAATGGTGACTGTGAGTTAAGTATCAAAAACTTAAGCGTTGTAGTAAATCAATGATAGGCGCAAACGCTCACATTCGAGTGGAAACGTATGTAAATAGGAAAATTATGATAATGTGATGGGATATCTTGTAATGAGCTGGCTTAATCAGTAATTATCTCAAGAGGTTAATTAAAATCGAGCGGCTGGCCGAGTGTGACTAATGATAGTCCTAATAATTATCATAAACATGAAATATATAACATATCAGCAAATCAATCAGTAAGGGTGACAAAACTAAATCGAGCTGTGCTGCGCTGTACTGCGCTGTGTTATGTTTGGTCAACTCATTGACGCAGCACAGCACAGCGCAGCACAGCATGGTTTGTTTGTATCCTCATTCAAATATTAGACGAGTGACGTTGACACAGCACAGCGCAGTACAGCGCAGCACAGCTCGATTTAGTTTTGTCACCCTAAGGGTTCCTACTACGAATTGAGTTTTAGGAGCTTTGAGCTCACAGCTATGAATTCATATACAGGGTGTATCAGGACAATTTTTTAAAACAAAGAGCAAATAAAAGAAAAAGAGCAAATAAAAAAATTAAGGTGCGAAAAAAATGAGGACGGACATTTTTATATTTTTATTATTTTATCGATGAAGACGTAAGTTTGCAAATTTCTGTACCTTGGTACCATAAACAACCATGTAGGAACTTTATTTTATCATATGACTGACTATTACTAAATCATTACCGTAGGTAGAATGATTTTTTTTGTAAAGCCATTTTCATTTAAGCACTTACTTAATGCTTACCTTACGTACCTATAAATATCATACCCCAGTACAAAGGAACTGGTCGTAGTGTTTGGTTAATAATTAATGATGCTATCAATAGAGAAGCCGGATCTAACCTGGATCTTGGGCCAGGGACTGTTTCATTATGAAATAGGTACTTTAGAGATGGTAATAGGCATCACCTGATAATATGATAGGCTATCCACTGATAGATTAAGAAATGGCCCACAATTCATGATGTGGTGTACACTGCGTCGGTGCAGTTTTTCAAATAAATAAATAGATCTTGTCGAGTTACTATTGTTGTTAAAAATACCCTTTTACTGTTTTTTAAATCTCTTTGTTGGTTTTAGATGCTCAGATTGACAATCCATTGAAAGATAATAAAAGTCATGTCATATTGAGTGCCATTAAATTTTGTTGTTTCATATAAAATGAAGGATGTAAGTACTAAATATTATTAAATGTTATTTGCACCTAATATATCACCCTATTTTTATAGGATTGCTTATATAATCCAGGGATTTAAAAGCCTCATAAATAATATTTCAATAATTTATATGCAATTATTTTATAAATTTAAAATAAGTATAATAATAAATAAATTTAAACTGCTTCTTGGTTACAGAATACTACTAAAACCTTTATTTATAAATGTTGAATTAAATAACATACATCATTAGTTGCTATGAAAGCTTACCATTCCAAAATAATGAGGTTGTAAGCAAGGTTATACTTGTTTATAATTAGTTTTCTCATTATATTTCTGATATAGAATCAGTGTTTTGGTCTTATTATTTTGTTATAAGTTCATAATATTGGTCAATTTCAACATTAATAGTCAGTTTAATCGTCCAAATCTACAAAGTAATCTATATTAACCATCTCGAGGACTGGACTAGGATTATGGAACGATCAAATGATCTAGTCTTAGTGCCAAAGAATAATTCAAAAACGTAAATTGCTTTGGCTAAACTACAAATTATAATCGACTAGTATCTGTACGCGGCTTCGCACGCTTTATTTCCATGGAAACGTTTCAAAGCTATTTCTATCACATGGAATGATTATACTATGATTATTTATACTATGATTTACGGTATGAAAAGTAGCGTAGTATTCCAGGGCTAAAAGTACAGCTATTTTAAATTCCAAGCCGGTCCATTCAGTAGTTTTGGCGTGAAGAGGTAACAAACACCAATCACCCATCCATCCAAACATTCGCTTTCATAATATAACAAGTGATAGAAAATTAATATGTTACAGATCGTTTCCGTTTTTGCTAAATGTTCAAATGAATGCCGACACAGGTGATTCCTACTACCACCTCTACCTATCTGTAATTAGGGTTCAGTACACAAAGGGTGTCAATGCGACGCTATTACAAAACCTCCTCCATCAGTCTATGACTGATGTGATGACGTGATGACAACACGAGGTACCTACCTCATGTACCTATACCTCTTATAAATCGTATCTAATTTCTTACAAGGAAGTTAAAATAAGTAGGTCCTTACCACTTACTAACATGTTTGGAATAATTACCTTGCAGTGGTCTGATTTCACCAGATCAGCGTTGCACTGCACAATGGCTATTAGAATTTAAAGCTGAGTCGGACGCTATTTTATAGCATTTAAGTTTTTAATGGGAGTAAATTTATTGGTAGTTATTTTAAATATTGGGGTAAGCGGTAAAAATCAGCTGATTACATATTTGGGCAGCTCAATAAATTTTGGTCGGATGTAAAATAAAAACGACCAGAAATACTTAATAATAATAATAGTAATAATAATAATTTTTAATTAATTAATACCTCATTATGTAATTCATATGTTGGGTAATTTTAGTAATTAGGTAAGTAACTTAGTAATAGGTAGTTTGTAAATGCTGTAATTAAAGATTTTCTTATTCTTATTCTTGATTTCAAATAAAGCTACGGAAACAAACAACAACAACTTGCTAAAGTAAATTAATTTTTCGTAAATTGACGTTATACTCAAATTTTATTATACTCACTACGCGGCCTGTTTATATTTTTTTCCGCCACGCCGCCGCCACGCCGCCGCCGCGACGCCGCCGCGCCGCCACCGCGCCGCGCGCTGCCGGCCGGTCAAACAAATGCCGGATTACCTACTCTCTAGGCAGCACGATGACCTCTGAAAATAACCGCCGCAGGGCCGCCGGTACCTAAGTTATTCTTCACAAACGTAGTAAGCACCTACGACCTACGTATTAAGCATAAATGAGTTTTAAATTTGAATGGTTCTAACATATTATTGATATGCTGTGCAAGGTCATGGTGGCGAATTAAATCGAACTAATTATAAATGAAAAAGATAAGTTCGTAGTCGCGTGAGTTCCACAGATCGCCCTGGAGAGAATGCGAGCGGGAAACACTTAATTTTTTTTCAATGATATTTTGAAACTCAAATATAATCAAACGCACTACCCAGCAAAAACATTTTGCACAGTGTTCTAGCTCTTATACGTCCGAAACAGACTCAGATAAAAAGATGGAAAAAAAGATTGAACAAAGCAAACAGAGCAAATTCGAATTTCATAAATAATTAAAAACAAGCTTCTATTTACAAAAGGAATATTAACCACAATCAAACAAGAGTTATGTTTTTTATAATATTTATTTTTATTCCTTCGCTCTGAAACATTATTTACAAAACAATACAGAATACAAACAACTCATTCCTCCCTATCCAATTAAAAACGGTTCGTTTCATACAAATAATCATGTTACAACACTCTACGTTAATTTAAGGAACGTATCTATACTACGGTACTATGACGTCACTACGTATAATTACAAGAAGAGATCATGAAGCGAGCTCTGGTTACGCATGGACTGGATTTACAGACTATAACCAGGTAAAACCACTTCAAACGAGTTGTCAAATACGCGTATCTATGAACTAGGCTCATGCGCCCGCTCTCAAACTTTCAGACCGTGAAAAGTATGTGCCAGTATTATCAACGTTACAATCGGTGTCACTAGTTCGCGGCGTCACCAATGACCGAGCCGCTTCAGTGCATCGACACCAGTACAAGAGCCAATGAAAACACTAACTTTTGAAGCGTGTCCATTTCATAAGTTGTTTTTCATTTTCACGCATTCGACACATGTCACACGGCACTGACACGATGTGGCTTTTTCACGGCTTATTTATTTTGACAGCCTTCAGCTTCATTCGCTGTAACTTTGTACACCGATCGACTAACTTTATCGAGTTATACGGAGTTTGTGAGTAAGCCTAAACAATGTCATTGAAGTTTTGATAAGACTGTGAAAGGTATGTTTTTTGACGTAAGTTCCAGTCTGTGCGTAACAAGTTAAAATGATAGATATTTGCGATTTCAGTTTAGTATAAAACAGTCGATAAATTTTTACTTTATTTGTCAATAACCTAGATAAAAAGTTTATATTGATTTTATCAGAAGCAAAATTGGAAAATCTATTAGATAGTATAAATACATACCTAGTTAATAATGTAATTTTTAACTTATGTTTATTTGCTACCTATTTTAGTTTTAAATTTTCCATATTCGTTCTGACAAAACATTCGATAACAAAATCGTTCTAAGAACAGAAGAGTTTTTCACCACACTAATGGTGGAACAACTAATATATTATTTTATTACAATAAACTCGATTATAATCATAATATTTACAATGATCCGAAATATTTACACGGTGACTTGATATAAATTTTATTCTACGTTACGTATAATCAGTTATTTACAAAAATTCAATTTACAACATTACATGAGATCAAATAAAATCACAGCTCAACACTATTACGTACATAAAATTAAAACATGCGTTTGTTAAATTTAAGATTTCCTTTCTCTTAATATCAATACACGTCGACGTACGACTGTCCGTTGCGAATTTTTTTATCATTATTATATAACAATTTCTAACGTTCGCTTACATTAATTTATAGCTAAATTACTGAATAATTCAATGAATACTTTTTAATACTTGGTGGAGCTTTGATACCGACTCTCGGAAACCTTAGGGAGAAAACCAATTTAAAGTTTGTCGATCTGCCATCACAACCATTTCATACCTACCAAAATACATAATGTCTTTTTACCTGTTATTATGGTTTACACAATCTACACACCAATTTCGGCGACACAACCAGAGTTGGTGGGACATTATAGTGAATGGATATTTCAGGCAGCCGACAGTGTTTGGACAACTTTTAACCATGTAGACTATGGTGTGTAAACTCTATAAAACAATAGGTATGCATTAATAATTTTTAGTTACTATTGTTATAGCACGGTATGAACTTAATGTCATCGTCAACTACGTCATTTGTTTTGTTTGCTCATGACTCGGTCATCATGTGCAAACCATAATTCTGAGCCAAATAAGTTATAAAATGACAATTGGATTCAAAATGCCACAATCAGCAATCCCAATGAGCCTGAAATGCTCTCGTTGTGCCCGTAGGTTGATAGAATACTGGCGGCTGTCTTAACACCTCATATGCAGAGAATTGAGTTCACTTTGACTATAGTACAGAGACATCCACTTCTAGTATTTTTATCAGTTTAGGTATAGCGCTTCTAGCACGCGGATATGGAACTTCGTGAATCCCATACAAAAATCAATCGCTTTTTACCAACTAGGTATATAACCATGTAACCCATCGTTTTGTAATAATTCTGAGCTTTTTTGAAGAATTATAATATCTATCGTCAAAGCAAATTGAGAAGTCTGGTATTGGCCCAGCCTACGGGCTGCGTCGCCTCGCTGTGTGTATAGAGTTTATAGGTGTAAATGAAAGCCGGCCGTAGAGTTGCCCCGCCTCAGGCGTGGAGCGATCACCTGCAGATGAGCGAGGAGACGAGGTAGGTGACCAGCGCGCAGCTCAGCTGGGACGTGAGGTACGAGGACGCGCGGTTGCTGGTCTGCATGGCCGCGGGGTGCTCGCCTGGGGGGGAGGGGGGGACTGCAGTTATATCTAACGTTTTGGATCCTTAAGCAATAGCATCAGAATCATCTGAGGTGTCGTCCTAATTGGGAGCGATCGTTTTTCATCTCACGATCAAAGTGGTCGTGCGATGACCTAACAGGTGTCCTAATAGATCGCGCGATGTCCATCGTGTGATGCCGTCGACTATGATGACGCTCAGGTAGGAGCGTAGGTAACCGATTAGGACACTCAAAAGAGATCTATTACTTTGATTACATGATCGCACGATCAAAGGCATCGTACGATCATTATTAAGCATTTTATGGGCTCGCACGATTACTTGGGAGGTTCGAATAGGACACTCTGATGCAATTTGTATGTTTGAACTCATCGCACGACGCGAGAACGCATCGTGTCATCGTGCGATCTTCGCCAATTAGGACAACGCCTTAGTCCAGCGACAGAATGGTGAGAAGGGGTGCGTGGAACAAAATACTGGGACCAGTGAAAGATACACCTTTAACTTTACTTATGGCAGTTATATCATTGCCGAATGGTAACATATATTTATTTTATATGTTACCAGAACGGCATAGGGCTAGGCTAATTATATTTTTTACAGTTATGAATAAAGTTCGAAATACACTGAAGCCGGAGGCGGAGCGGAGGCGTAGGCGTGGCGGTTTTTCCTATGGCACCGCGTCGCGACGGCCTGCGGTGTGTGTGTAGACTTTCATAGGATTCCATAGTATACAACTCGCACGCCTTCGCCTCCGCTCCGCCTCCGGCTTCTGTGTGTTTCGAACTTTATAGCGAAGTGTTTCGATCTTAGAATATATTCCTCTATGGTTTCGATATTTGAATTAGGTTAATTACAACCTGGATCTCTTCAGGATCTTCGTGATCGTGTCACGTAACTATATTTTGTACACTTCAGTAGTTTGTAGCTTACCATTGAGCACGTGCACAGAGACGGAGGCAGGGTGCGCGTTGCTGGGCACGCAGGTGTAGTTCCCGCTGTCCGTGAGGGCCGCCTTCGTGACGAGCAGCTTGCTCGTGGTGCCCCCCTCCGTCTTCTCCGTCTCGAGGCTGATGCCCCCGCGGGGCGAGTCGAAGTCCACCACTGAGCTGCCGTGGTACCTGACAACAACAAACAGGATTATTGTGTAACTTTACAGTCTTCTAGACGTCTGCCGCATGATTTACGGCAAATCCAACTCAAACAATTCGTCTAAAACAATTCAACATAAAAAAATCGGCTAAAACGATTCAACTAAAACAAATCGAATAAAACAAATTTCGCCAAAAAAAATCGTAAAAAACATGTGTTAAAGTCCAATCCATGTTAGAAAGTATTTTGGTGGGAAAGTTTTCTGGGTTGTTTAGTAAACCCGGAAAGGTTAAAGCAAGGAGCAAAGCGAAGCGGAGCTCTTTGCTTTTCATTGCTTGCTAACAAAATAATTTAATATAGTCTTTAGGCAGCAGATTTCTGCAGATCATCATCCCATAGAGCCTCTAACCCTACTCAAGAACAAGTTTATACAAAGAAAGTAAGCTATATAATTACTTAAACCATGTATTATTTTTTATCGTATTAACTGACTAAAGGTTTCGCTCAACATAACTAACAAATTCAAAGTTTATTACCAACAAACTCGGAATATATTTCCTAGTTCAGAGAAAACAAGATGTTCTCAGACGTCCAGTAGGTAACCAGCAAACTCAAACTCAGCTCACTACGAGGCTGGAGGGATGTACAGACAGACAAACATTTGAGAAGTTGTCAAAGTCACGAGCTAACGATGGCTTCCGCTAATTATGTCACTCAAAGAGATGCTTTCACTTTTGACAAGGTTGTAGCTGCTTTGAATAGAGGGCACCGAGGGCACAGGCTGTTGTAGCCTAGAATGAGTAGATAAGTACTTCAACGATTTGTTTGACCTGGGATTATATAAAATGGTTTGCTGGAAGATGTTTGCTGTTTACTTCTTAGGATTAGCCTTGCCTTTGACATAATTTCTCTAGTTTTAAGCTTTCCGTATATTTTTTGCCTCGTGTTGACTTCTGTCACATCGCCCTATTAACCCAAGTCATTTGCAGTCTTATGCCGTGCCTTAGGGCGTGCGTGAACATACGAACTTGGAACACATATCGCAAAAAACAAAACTGGTGGTAAATATTATTTTTCAACGATAGCTTTATGCTACGCTACGTTGAGTCTACAAGATAGTACGCCACGTACACTACATGTATGTATGCCATTGTCTTTAATTCTAACTCTTGATATTGTCTTTTAAATTTAAAATAACCAGGATTTTTTGGTAAAATGTTATTTCAAATCGCCACCACAATGATCTATCAAAACGGCTTCAACAAATTTACCGACTCTGATTTAAATAATCAAAAATCCCTCAAATTACCTTATTTTGAACCTCCCCCACCCCCCTACCTCACGTCGACGACATCGCGACTGAAGGCGCTCGAAGGACCTCTCGACCTCAGCGCTTTCATTACGCGAAATGCCCAAAATCCTTATAAATGTTCACAAATAAGCTTCCCAAAAATGCTGCTTTCACAACTTTATTGGAAAATGTTCGACATTTTCTAGACAGAACACTAATCAGGTTCAGTATAAGATATGTAAAAGGCTTCAATTTCTGACAAAAGAATTTTGAACATGGATATTTTTAGAAATTTGAAAGGTGAAGTCTCGATAACATTAGCTTAAAGCCTCTCAAGAGGAGTTCATCTACTAATAGCTCAACTCCCACGCACAACAACAACCCACAAACAAACTGTGACAAGAGAAACTAATAACCTTTTGTCCAAACGTCATCCATTCTGTTTATACTTGCAAATACCTCCAGCAAATGCAAATGCCGCTACAAGTGAAGGCATCCTTGTAAATCTACAATTTGGCTTCGAAAACCGTCGCAAAAGCTAAAAACCGTAAAACTATTGCGAGTACACGCCAAAGCGCGGATACGTGGATAGTTAAATATTTATCCAAAGACAATAGTTGCTGTTGCATTATCCAACTAGTCCATTTGACGAGGGGTTGGTGAAACAAAAACACTAGATATCTAAACCGAATCGAATTAGAAAGTCTAATTTTGAAATGAATAAACTTTCTCTTATACAAATTGACGCTAAAGGAATCTGGTATGCACTATAGCGTTAATATGGGCTAGATGACTGGCCTGAAGTTAGATGGGATATCCATCCATAGCCTTTAAGAGAGCAATACCGTGCAGGCACGCCACGTTAACCCTGGAACCCTACACCTATTTTACCAAGCTGATTTTGCTACATGGGGTGCTGGAGAACCCCAAAGTTTAAAAGCGTATATATTTTAAAATAAAAGCTGTTGTTCAAACTATTTTTTTGCATTTATACATTTTAGGTCTTAGGATCACAAATCAACTTAAAAATCTAGCTATTCTAATTAATTTGAGCACTTTTGGCAAACCTTCACTTGATCTTCCAAGAAAATTGGAATTTCACACTTGTTGTAGTTGGTCTTAGACTTATGGTCTTACTTTTTTGAACAGAAACCTCAACTTCCCTGGGTGTGGTGTCCCATAGTAGCTCTTTGATCCTGCATATGTTTTATAAGGATCCCGGAAGTTATTTCTTTTGTATCCCTCCTCAAACCTTGCTTTTGGAGGCGTTCTTCCAAATGTTGGTTGAAAAGCTTATTTCCCAATTTATTCAAAAAAATGCGCCGAAATTTTATGTCTAGCTAATTATTTGTCTTTGAACATTTAAAAAGATCCCATTTTATAAAAAAAAAAAAAAAAAATATGCTCATAGGCCAACATCTAATTACTAATGCTCTGCTAACAGCCATCTACAAAGAAATTGGTCAAAATATTAGTAAAATCTAAAAACTATCGATCGATAGTGTATTTTTGCATTTTGTATTTGCATTTTGAAAGTACTTCATGATTCAACATAATTTAAAAAATTAAAACAATGACAGAATCATTAAAAAATCATAGTATAAATAAATAAAAAATACTTACGATTTTCCTACACTGGGGTGACAGGGCACCCCGCAACATACGTACACACGTCTACATTGTAAAGTTGTTGCCACGTTAGTGATCAATCAGTAACAGACAACTCTAAAGTAAAATACACGGGAGCATAAACCTTTCCGTTTAAAATGAAAAAAGTTATTTAAAAAGTAAACACTGCTGGGGTGCTCCAGCACCCCTAGTAGGGTTCTAGGGTTAAGAGTGCGCTCTGCGATGCTCTGCCCCCGAAGTGTCCAGCATTATTGTATTTATTTATTTAAAATTAGCCTTTCGTAAAAGTAAACCCTTACACATAGTCTTGCTTCATGCCTTCACAAATGATTGCTGATCATGTTACGCTTTGTCATTTAAGTTTAATCTACGGATAAAAACTCAACTATAAAATCTAAACACAGTTTGAAATTTTCAGCCAGTAAAAAAGCAATCTCGCACACACGCCAATAAAGTTACGAGTATAATCAAATTAACTTCCTGCGGTGAAACTAAAAACTTACTGGCGGCGTAACTCAACGTTTCCACGCCGTGAGTTTTTATCGCGTCATAATCAACGCTGCTCGCTGCGCACGCCCATACTTTCTAACAGCCGAGCATTAATTTATGATTCTTCTCGGATTCGACTACAAAATAAAGATTTTACTATGGCTTTTTGTATGTTGATTGTTCAGTTCTATTATTAAGAAGATAAACTACCACCTAACGAACTAAACGATAAAATATAATTTTTAGTTTGAATTTTTTATATGTAATAAAATTTTTATGCTCTACTATAATTTTCATACTTAAAAAAATTATGAAAAACCACTATTCAACACTATTATTTTCGTTAATTCCCTATTTTTTCTTTTGATTTTGATTTGGAAGCATTTGTATTGTTGAGTGATTGAGTTATTAGATAAATACTTAACTATAATAAAGTTCTCGAGTTTCAATAGAATACTCCGATGATTCAATCACTAATGAATAGTCTACTGATAGTCTACCGATGGTTAACTGAAAGTCCAAGTACGATGCCAAAAAAATCACGTGAATAAAATTAAGTACACAGGCCAGTTATCTGTTTAATTTCCAATATTATTATCACTGTATAATACGGAAGAGCAGAACCCTCAAACACAGGTATCTCTATCCACACTGAAGCCGGAGGCGGAGCGGTGGCGAAGGCGTGCGAGTTGTATTCTATTCAATCATATGAAAGCCTACATACACCGTAGGCGGTGGCGGCGCGGTGGAATAGGATAAGCCGGCGCGCCTTCGCCTCCGCTCCGCCTCCGGCTTCTGTGTGTGTTGAACTTAAAAGAGGATTCCAAACCCATGCTATGTAAATTAATTCAAGTTTACTTTAGTAAATGAAACGTACTAACGACCCGCCCCGGCTTCGCACGGTTTGATTATACGTATAAACCTTTCTCTTGAATCACTCTATCTACTTAAAAAAAACCGCATCAAAATCCGTTGCGTAGTTTTAAAGATTTAAGCATTCAAAGGGACATAAGGATATAGGGACATAGGGTCAGAAAAAGCGACTTTGTTTTATACTATGTAGTGATATATAAAGTGATAGAGACGAGGATGCTCACCACAGCACGGAGGCGCTGGAGGGCGGCGAGGAGTGCACGTTGACGGAGCAGGTGAGGGAGATGGTGCTGCCCTTCTTCACGTACACATCCTGCGAGCCCCAGATGCTGGCCGCCGCCGCTGCAACAACACAACCACCCTTCTGTCTATTTAACTCAATTACACCAAACTTATCGACTAGCTCAAAGAATTAGCAAGCTGAAGTGGCAATGGGCCGGCCATATCTCGCGAATAACCGACCGCGAATAAACGTGTTCTTGAGCGTGTTTTCTACGTTTACCGAGACCTCCGGCCAGGTTGGATGACGATCTGCGAAAGACTGCTGGCAGATGCTGGATGCGTCAAGCTGAAGACAGGGCGCTATGGCGCTCATTGGGGGAGGCCTATGTCCAGCAGTGGACTAATATACTAGGCTGATGATGATGATGATGATGACACCAAACTTTTACCTACTCTGTTACCTTTTTCTGAAATACAACTTATGTTTTTTATAATTACCAACCAGGGAACAGTGAGAGGGGTTGCATTGCCATGAGAAGGACCATGACGTGCTCGTCGAATTTATGCTAAATAAAATATAGTTTTCTATTCGCAATCTGGTGCTATTGTTCTGTTTGGTCTGGTTTAACTTCGTCTGATGTGGAAGTGTAAAATATATGACTTGTTACATTGTGACGAGATTCTATAATAAAATAGTACCTATCTAAACTCAACTTTACTTTCATTCGTATAAAATTAAGATTTTATGTTCCCTAGACATACTTAAATTAAAATGATTTGATTGATGGTCATTGAAGTCTCAGTTAGTGAGATAAGTCTTATATTCGAAGGCAAATTTCTTGTCCCAAAAATGATACTTTAAACTAGATTATGCAAATGAAGTCTAAGAACTTACATGATACGAATTCAAATTCAAATTATGCTGATCTCTCTTTAATAGAGCGATCAAATTCGCCTTCGATAGACAAGCCTACAAAAATGACTATATCTGTGAAGGTATTGGGCGGGCCGTTGGTTTTTACTGGCGGCGGGACGACGACTGTAAGACATTCCGATGACGCGCTCTGTGCCAACTTCTCCACTTAGTTCACAATTAACATAAGAATACTTATCTTTATTGCGCATGCATTTATGTATTCCTATATTAACGTTGAGTCATAGTTGATTCTTAATTGCTTTATTTAACTATATACAACCAAAAAAAAATACTAGAAAAGATAAGGGAATGGCTAAATAGACTTAAATTAGTTATGGTTTTTTCAGGCAAAATTTATTAAAATTTATTGAGATCCCTGCCTACTGGTTACTAGGTTATGGATATCGTTTGTAAAATACGAAAAAGCTAATAATTATCCCCCAATAAATAATATTATCAAACAAAATTAAACCTTGATACTGCGTCACTTTTTTTAGTGGTCGTAATATTTTTGGGGCAACGACTACAACATTGTATGTAGGTATATATTTTCATATTGTATAGGTACTTAACACTTCTAGGAAAGAACCAAGCATCTTTTCATGTTATTGTACAATACACACAAAAAATTAACGAGTTCATTGAATTTAAGACCGAGATCCATTATTATACCAGAGTAAAAAAATACGTGTACAGTTTATAATATATACGGGCAACCTAGATCCTGAAAACACTCATTCTCATAATATATCTCGGTGCGGGCACGTTCGCGATCTTCCCCGGCCACTTGCCAAAATCTACGGAGATAGCTGTACAAATGATTCGGACAACAAACAACGTCGAGGACACTCGAATACATGCATTTTGATCAAAAGACAACATCCAAGCTACTGTGAATTATTAAACTGGGCGGCATATCTACAGTGGACGCACATTATTGCTTGAATACATACCTAAGTAATGTTCCAATAAGTAATTTCATTGAGTAAAACAGTAAGGATTCGTTTTTGGTAGAAATACTTCAACAAATTGTGGCTCTAGTTCTTTGTTTTCGCAGGAGGTTTCATAAAAATAAATCTGTTTCGTAAGATTTTGATTATGAACACGAAATGGCGATCACAAGGCAAACACTGAGATAGCACAAAAACAAATTAATATGAAGATTCTTCGCTCGAAAACACAAAAAGTTATCAAAAAGCGCACACAAATAAGAAAAGTCATTGGAAATTTCATTTTGCTCAGATTTTATTTAAAAGCAATGCTAGTGCGGTTGTGAATTCAAAACTACCGCTTCAGTCGGTTCGATTTCAATGCCACAGCGATGCTTTTACCTATCGAGTAGTTGTCAACGCAGACTAAACTGAAGAATAGGTTTTTAGTTCCTCAAAACAAATAAGTTCTAACTCACCCACTAAACCAGACTCCAATTGTGCCTATTTAGATCGGATACCTAATGTTCCGAGTAATTAACTCAATTAATCCAATCTAAAGCCTATGTGGCATGCATGGACAAACAGGAATAAAAAAAAAACATTATTTACTTGCTGAGACGCAGACATCGCATCCAATTTGCCTCAACTTGAGATCACCCTTTTCGGGTCAGTGTACGCACACCGATTTAGTAAAACCTTGTTTAATATTTTTTTTTTACGATAAATTATTCGGAAATGTAATAAGTTCCCTTGCAAATGTTTGCGTTTGGTCTGCGTCAACCCTAAGCCCCGAAGCGTCGAAGGTCTAGCGGACGGAACCGAGCACAACGTCTAGTGACATCGTGCTCGCCTCAGATTGGTTAAAGCAGGCGGTCAGCGGGGATATGATTCTAGATGAGTCGTGGAGTATGCAAACGAGATGCAAGAAATAAGGCGAGTACCTGAGGAGCGGGGAGGCGCCGGGGTCGCGGGGGTGAGGGACTCATCTGTAATTCAGAAGACAACAGCTTAGGAAGGGGTGAGGAATATCAAACAGGCCTGCGGGCCCCACTAAAATGAGTGACGTATTGAGCGCACCTACCGACAGACGAATTGATAGATTATTTGGGATTTCATTTAACCTTTTGGTATCCGGGATTCAAGAGATATCCTTTTCTGTTGTATTTAAAGGTGAGTGTAGGAGTGAGGATTTATGTGACGCGGGAAATTATTTGCATGTCAACACCAATCAGCCATCGAAAGACATAGCAGCGCCTATGGAAATAAAGCACTTTGATGTGATTTGATATCAATGTGACCTTTGCTCAAGATAACTAACTAACTGGAGTATAATTCAAACACATCTACAATATTCACCGGCTACTCGCTAGGATGATGATAATGTAAGGCACCCCAGATGCTAATAAATTAGTATTCGTACGAGCAATAATCTAAATTGTCGCGGTAGACGTAACAAGGGTGTTGTTTATTATTCACGGGGCAGATTGTTCGGGCCTCGCAGGTACCCGCACAAATGAAATCTCATCACGACTCAGGAGAGTGAGGATACACCACATCGCGTTTATTGGGTATGAACTGAACATTGAAGCAGAAAAAGGCCTCTCAGATAAACGCGGCCTGCGGTGGCCGCCGTATAGACAATTATGAGTGCGTTGTCAGATCCGATTGTGCTGACCCGCAATAGGTACGCGCTGTCTGTATGGAACGGACCCTTTTATATGTAATATCTAAGAGGTTTTTTATTTTATTGTGCTAACCCTTCACATTGAGAGGAATTATAAATGTTAAAAACAATAAGATATCTGTAGCTTCCGTCCGTAGGAAGTCTCAAAGGTTTTTGACTTTTTGGTACAATGTAACGCATTGCCGTACTTGGAGATGCTGCGTTTCTATTTTTCTAATAATAAATAAATAAATACGCAAATACGTCATAGAGGTCTTAATTAACAGAGAAGCTAACGAACCACATCGCTCACATTGGGGGAGACATGTCTTTGGTTTTAATATAATTTGATAAAAAGATTTGAGTGAAGTCTAACCGAAAGTTAATTAAAGCTCCCAGTCGCTAATTGTGAGCCTAAATAATGTTTGTTAAGGATAGGGTCCGTATACCTTCTCGTACGTGGAAAGTTTATGCATTTTTTGGGTTTCTGAACTAAGTTAAGGTAACGAGAATATAAAATAGTCAATCCTCATTACCATCATCATCATTAGTCTTCTATTTAATGGATATGTAGCACATAATTTCCCATAACGATCATCATAGCGCCCTGTCTTCAGCTTGCCGCATCCAGCATCTGCCTGCAGTCTTTTATAGATCGTCAACCCTTATCACTCCGACTGTGAATTGATCAATAAGACTATGGTCGATTATTTATGATGAAAATTATAATCAATAGAATATAAATAAATATTCAGAAATTATTTTCTAATAAAGTAGTTACCTATAGACTTTGAAAAGATTCAATTATTAAAAACATTTTTGCTTCTCTTTCTAAGCTGTTATCGAAAATCTTATCTGCATCATTAGTAACTTTATCAGTCATCTAATACCCGTGACACAAGCTCTACACAGCTTAGGGCTAGGTGATGCTGTGTGGATTGTCCGTCCAGTATTATTTATCTATCCCGTCCATGTTTTTTTCCGGAATAAATGTAATGGAATTCATTCATTTTTAGTACTTCATCTATGTAAAACAACCAAATCCATTCAGAAATGTTTGGAGTGAAAAGGTAATAAACTTCCAAACATATTATGAACATCGAAACTTTCGCATTATAGTAACATAACGGCGTAATAGCAAAGAGCCTCGATCGATATCTCAAGAGACTCTCGGTAGGAAGTTGGATCAAGGGCCAGATACAAAAAGCGATTCTCCTGGACTCGGAGCGTATCGTCAGGAACTCTCTGCGACTTTAGTCACTTGCAGTAAAATAAAATTATATTGGACAATTATTAACATCAATAAAGGAGATGGTCTCCAGCAATGCAAAATTTTATGACCAATCCTCCGTGAATTTTTCATGCAGAACGAAACATGTCAGCTACATAATATCAATGTCCGCATCATGAAACCCAAGCGGAGATTTGTCAGAGTAGTGAAAACACGCCGCCACGGCTGCGTAAAACATGAACGGACATTTTTCACCGTAACAAGCGCCATAATTGGCGGATCCGAATTCGAGGAGGTGGATGTATCATTGACTTGATCGATGGACGAACGAAAAGGTAGCCGTAGTCGCTGCTACCTATCGTCTGACGAGCTTTGGGAACAGGAATATTAAAATAATAACTCTCTTTAAAATATATGTTTGTGTTGGTAACATGTGATAAACTACCAGCTTAATGATGAGTATCTCCAAACTTACCACAACCTTATGAAAATTTCAGAGTTCTTAGTACTGGTTCATTTGTTACAGTGTGAACAATTTGATTAGGAACATTATGAGTTTTCAACATTTTAACTTGTATCCCGTTTTAAATATACAATAAATACTGAGACAAATACAGGATCCTGTGAAAACAACCCACGTCCAATCTCTCAATTACTTTGAAAACTAAAATTGAATTCCTGTGAAATTAATAATGCTACCCAGAGGGAAGAGCTGAAATCAAATGAATAATCTAAATAGACTCCTTCTATTAGCATGAGGTATGTTTGTGCAACCAATATACGAAAATGTTTAATATTGATAATGTTCTTTCATTAATTAGTGTAATTTAATGCTTAAACAGGAAAGGTACGACCTGATCGTTATTTCAAGCCGGTACCGGGACTCAGATGTCTGCTTCAAAGAGGTCCAATGGATAAATAATTTATAAGCCTTCGAGCCAGTTTCCTTTAAAGCATTTATTTTCACACCAATCTATATAAATATTTAAACAACACGCCATTGGCATGCGGTCCTCGTCTCTGATCGCGCTGCCAGGCAAGTCTCGCTTCACTGATTTTATTCTTCGTGAGTTCGTGTGTATTGTGTGGAAGCAAGAAAACGTTTGTGAAACATACGATTTCTTACACTGTGAACAAAGCGTCTGGCGTCAAAACAAAACACCGTTTTAGGCAAAATGTTAAGCTAACAAAGAACATTGAGTTGTTGAATAGTATCGCCAGAATCAGCGACGTTATCTTTTTCTCTTCCTATTGTAAGGGCCATAGCATTATTGTCATCAGATTTTTTGTGAGCACCTAAATCACAAGCACTGCTTACTTCAGGGCTAGCTAGAAGAAGCTGAGTAGACGTCCATTAATCATTCAGTTTTTATTCTATATTCATAACATAAGTTACGTCAAACAATACAAACAATACCTATGAGTTACAAAGTCCATACCTTTTCTCAATTATGACTGCTGGGCATCTCTGCCATAAATTCCCTTCAGAGCGGGCATTTTTCCAGCATTGTTGGCCGTAGCCCAGCGTGCGCCGTGAGGGATGGCCTCCACTTTGTTTCGCAGCATTAGCCGGGTTCGTAATATGACACGTGACGAATGCCGGATTAGTACGGAGCGACACACGAGAACTGGGCACGCACCGGCGATGGATGTGATACATTGCTATTTACTCAAGACGGGGAGAAATCTTTAGCTTAGGGCGAAAAGTGATATTGTTGATTGCTATTTTGATTCGGGATTTAAAAAAAAACATAACAATACAATTGAAAGCGAATACTTAAAAATAAGTTACCTACTGAAATGTTAATTACAAAGTAACTCGAAATGAGATGCCAGTAGCAGTCTGAGAGAAGGCACTAGAAGCTTAGCAAAATGCTATCATGAATATTCCGCAATACATCAGCTACTTGGCGAAAATTTTAATAAAATTTTATCAACAAACCTCACCCAAACAGAAACAGAATGTATAATGAAGAATTGAAATTGTCCGTGCATGTATTATGAGGGGTGAATCGCAAACGACCCCAAATTTAAGTAAGGGTTGATGAAATCATAAAGACATTATCTCAGAATGACCTAATTTTACTTTAATGTCAAATGTAATTTTGCTTTATGACGCAAAGTAGGTTGGCTGAGTTAACTGCTGCTGGCTCATGTAGCCCTTGTCCTTTCAATCTTATCATTTTAGTGTGCGAGCGAGTATTACTATTGTAATAGTTTTAAAGCCTATTTAACCCTCCAGGGACCCTCCCTACAGGCGACGTGCCTCGCGACTGTTCAAAAGAAGGCTGCTATGTAGCTGACACTGACTACGATGGCTCATAGATGATTCTTGCGTATAGGCATAAACTAATGATAGCAAACTAATTTCTACAAGCGCTTTTGCTCGCACTCCTTAATTCAACTTAATAGGTACTTTGATTGAGATACCCCAGCTAGAGAATAGAGATCCAAAGTATTTTTAAGATAAATATCCCATTACATTTTCAACAGACGATTTAAATCAACGGTTATTGGTATTGATTTTATTTATTTATCCCCAGGTGGAAATATTAGACAGTGACAAGACAATGCCATGTGAGAGTTACCTTCAACGGAGAGTATAACTGCCATGTTGATCTTGGGCTCGGTGTTGACCTGGCACTCGTAGACGCCGGCGTCGCGCGGCTGCACGTAGTCGATCTTGAGGTTGATGTGACATTAGACAGTGACAAGACAATGGCATGTGAGAGTTACCTTCAACGGAGAGTATAACCGCCATGTTGATCTTGGGGTCGGTGTTGACCTGGCACTCGTAGACGCCGGCGTCGCGCGGCTGTACGTAGTCGATCTTGAGGTTGATGTGACATTAGACAGTGACAAGACAATAGCATGTGAGAGTTACCTTCAACGGAGAGTATAACCGCCATGTTGATCTTGGGGTCGGTGTTGACCTGGCACTCGTAGACGCCGGCGTCGCGCGGCTGCACGTAGTCTATCTTGAGGTTGATGTGACATTAGACAGTGACAAGACAATGCCATGTGAGAGTTACCTTCAACGGAGAGTATAACCGCCATGTTGATCTTGGGCTCGGTGTTGATCTGGCACTCGTAGACGCCGGCGTCGCGCGGCTGCACGTAGTCTATCTTGAGGTTGATGTGACATTAGACAGTGACAAGACAATGCCATGTGAGAGTTACCTTCAACGGAGAGTATAACCGCCATGTTGATCTTGGGGTCGGTGTTGACCTGGCACTCGTAGACGCCGGCGTCGCGCGGCTGCACGTAGTCGATCTTGAGGTTGATGTGACATTAGACAGTGACAAGACAATGGCATGTGAGAGTTACCTTCAACGGAGAGTATAACCGCCATGTTGATCTTGGGCTCGGTGTTGACCTGGCACTCGTAGACGCCGGCGTCGCGCGGCTGCACGTAGTCGATCTTGAGGTTGATGTGACATTAGACAGTGACAAGACAATGCCATGTGAGAGTTACCTTCAACGGAGAGTATAACCGCCATGTTGATCTTGGGCTCGGTGTTGATCTGGCACTCGTAGACGCCGGCGTCGCGCGGCTGCACGTAGTCGATCTTGAGGTCCCAGTCGTCGGAGGGCTCGGGATGCAGCACGCTGAAGCGCGCGTCGCCCGTGTACGTGAAGATGTGGGACGTCAGGATGTGCAGGTCGCGCTTGCGCATCCACGACACCTGGGGAGAGACATTCATGAAAAATATACCTTAGCGACATGATTTGTTTGACGTTTTTATAAATAATGGCACGGAATACTACTTGCGCCAGTCCGATTCGCACTTGGCCGGATTTATTTTTTATTAGAGTAAGACAAATAACCTTGGACTGTTATAATAGTAAGTTAAGAAATTATGATTATGTTTAAAATTATGACTTATTCAAACCAATCTCTGGCATAGAAGGCAAAGGTTAAATCGCAGGCATCTACATGTTTGATCCGAATTTTAATATTTTCGAGTGCAGTTAACCATGAAACTTTATACTCAAGTGCGTCAGAAAGATACTAGTAGAAATAGTAGAGCACACGTGCGGCTGTAAGTATCTGAAAGACTTCGTGATGGACCTAAAAAAAAAGATGTAAAAAAATACTTCAATAAAATAGAGCATAAATAAACAAAAACAAAGAACATCTTAGATCTAATGCTTTTTCGTAGAATTACAAAAATAAGTTCAATTATTGCCTGAACTCTTTGTTTTGTTTATAATGAGAGCGAGCCGGTTTAAGCCGGTGTAATTAAGCAAGATGGAGGACAGCCTGTTTACAACCTTTAAAATAATATAATTAAGTAACGGACGCGTTTAGACATTTGAATAAAGAGCTTTATGCTCCAGTGGATTCATTTTAGAGAGAAATGTAAACATTTCATGAGTTATTATAACTTGAACTCACACCTCACAGGTGCGATGATCTAGAAAATAATAATGTGTTATTATTGTAACTTTATTACATACCTATCTGTTAGTTAACTTCATAATAAACATCCAGCTCCATCCAAAAGACATTGTAACATTTCGAGCTGCCGTATTATGATACCTACTTAAACTTAGTTTTTAGTTATGAATATAGAACTTAGACCGTCGCGGCACTGCGCTAGAATTTACCCCTCCAACTCAGCCTTGTTTAGAAATTCAAATATTATACTTGTTCATAATGGTCTGTTAAAACAGTTGCATAGCAGTGTGATATCTAATTCTGACTTATGAGAATAGAAGAAGACAGAGTGAAAAACAATGAGCAGACTATGAATAAGAGGATATGCTATATTTAAAATCCACCTTATATAGTTTTATGCTAGTACTTTAACTTATCAATGTGAGGTGAATTACTTTTAACTGTATAACTTATATAATGTATATGATATCTTTTTAGCTATAATAAACGAATGTTATTTAGAGATAGTCATTTTCATTTAAATGTTTATGATTCTTGCTGGCGTGGATACTCGAGATACAACACCTCGAGTATTCACGCCCGCATCTTCATCTTGCCAACAAGAATCGGAAGAAGATAAGAATGAAGAAATTCCTCCTAAAATGGTGCCTCATTAAAATGGTGTCTAAAATTGCTTCTGAATAATCTGAAGCAGAATTTATAATTCATTTCACTTTAATATTTTTACTATAACCGCTTAAGTGGCTTACAAGCTTTTCCTAACCACAGTCATCAATCTTAATCTGAGACTTGAGTCAGGCTACCCTTTTGACCACCTGCCGACCTCCAAGGGTCCATTTTTCACTGTCGACATCCCGCCGAGCCCTTAGCCCTACCTCTGTACCTACCTGACCATAACGTATCAAAACATTTGAACCTATACATATTTCTTTTGAATAAGGTATCCTTTATTTTTTTCTTATACATCATCCACTTAGCCTATGATGAAAAAGTACAAAAAGCAATTTTTAGACTTGACTAAAACCACCCGTAATGACCTATGGAGCTGAGACGTGGACACTCATGGTAGGGCTGGTCCATCAGTTCAAAGTCGCTCAGCGAGCTATGGAAAGAACTATGCTCGGAGTTTCTCTGAAGGACAGGATTCGTAATGAATACATCCGATAGAGAACCAAAGTTATCGACATAGCTCAAAGAATTAGCAAGCTGAAGTGGCATTGGGTCGGCTTCATCTCGCTAATAACTGAATCGTTGCGGTAAAAGTATTCTTAAGTGGAGACCGCGTATCGTCGAACAGAGTGTAGGATAACCTCAGGCTAGGTGGAATAATGACCTGCAAAAGACTGCAAAGAGATGCTAAATGCTGCAAGCTGAAGACTGGGTACTAATGATGTGCATAAGAGGAGGCCTATGTCCAGCAGTGGAATAATATAGGCTGTTGATGATGATGAAACTCGATTAATGTTCTTTTTATGGCGTTATCCATGAAAGTTTAGCCCTTATCGATCTTAGTGACCATCCAAGTATTCCAAATGTCTTTCGGATCAAACTATTATCCTCCGCAATAAAAAATAAGTGTCTTCCCAATGCTTGAATCCTGCAAGCTACATCGAACCTTCACAGAGGCTGTTAAAGCCTATTTTCGAGTAAGTTGATGTGAGGTATCAAGTAGCGCTCCGGTGATCGCGATGTTAATGTTCCGGGTCCAGGAGGCCTACTGCGAAAACAAAATACGAAGTTCAAAGAAAATTACATTTTCTTTTTACAAACGGTTTCAGATTTGATGATCTATTCGTTCCTTCGATTCTTAACAATAATTATTATGCACTA
The DNA here is from genome assembly GCA_944547425.1 of Eupithecia centaureata. Taxonomy (NCBI): domain Eukaryota; kingdom Metazoa; phylum Arthropoda; class Insecta; order Lepidoptera; family Geometridae; genus Eupithecia; species Eupithecia centaureata. Next base: position 642,786 of record OX155689.1, read on the forward strand.
AAATACACACAAAGAAAACTAAATGTGTTTTGTTGTTATGCTTGAAACAAGTTTGTGGTATAGAAGTAAATTTAGAACCACGCTCAGAATGACTTGGTCGCTGAGCGAACAGACCGCCAAAAGTGAAATGTTCATTTCGGGCGTTCAGTCATCCAAATTTCAGTCACATCATTTTTCAAAGTAGGCTTTCTGTTCCTGAATAAATAGGGGGCTGACGGTTTCGCGGTGCATCCGTTATATATCGTCCTCGCACAGATTAACTGTCATTTTGGAAGCGTGTTGTTTTGCGGTGGCTCTTGTAGCTTTGGGATATCTGCGAGTGAGGCCGTGGAACACCACTTGTGATCACTGAAGGTTGGCTTATTTCAAACAAAGTAAAAATATCGGTTTTAAACGACATGTTCTTCAATTTAGTTAAATTTTCAAAAGCGATAACGCTCTTAAGTAGGTACTCTAATTTTAATTCTAATGTATGTTAATTTAAGTCCAATCAAAGATTAGACAATAATAGGTAAAGCGATATTAAAGATAAACAATTACTACAAATGTGATTTAAAGTTTGCGACATTGTTTAATCCCCATAGTTATTATTTACAATTGAAACAGTTGAGATAATTGCAGACTGTTGCAAAAAAATTATATACAGTTTTAGTTAATTATAAATCATATAGCATTAGATTACCCTAATTAGGTAACGAATTTTAAGCATATTTTCGTAAATTTTATGAGAAATAGATTATGAATGACATTCTGCAATAAAAAATGCTCAATTAATACAGACTCCGAAGCAGCATTGGCTAGAAATTAGCAATCTGGCGAGTCAGTCAAAGTCACCCGACCGATCAACAGCTTTTACCGGATCAGTGATAACACTGATCCGACGGCCTATCACCTGGATCTAATGCCTATGCATTCGATGTCGCAACTATGACATAATATAACAGTGTAGAGTTCTGCCTGTAGGCCTGATTGAAGGACTTTAACGTTGTATGTTTTGAATAGTTTTTGAAAACGGTTTTACGTTTAGATAGATAGATAAGGATTTTATTTGGACTTCAGATACACACATACAAAATACAACAGTTAAACATTACAATAGTAGAAACAGACAATAATAAATTTTATTTAAATAATAACAACAAACAAAACGTTTCTTCCATAAATTTAGCTCTATGCAGCACCCTTAGCTATCATTATCCGTCTAAATAATGTACTTACCTACGAGTACCTAATCTTATATACTCATGCAAACATGGCTATCGTTTTCGAATAAGTTTTGGATTTTGTCCGTAAGAACCTACCGGTTTCAACTTAACAAGTGAGCGGTAGTAAACATTCATGTCCTCTAAACTTTTTCCGTTTTGGTATTTAACTAAGTCATACTAGAGATACAGATGTATCAGACTTGCACCACGATACACCCAGTCAGATATCACGGTTGTAGCGTCGAACAATCTCACCGCATTGTTAGTCACATAATAACCCCCGGGATTTACAACACAATGCCAAGATGGCGTCTAATTAAGGCATTAGTTGACTGCAATAATAGTGCAATATCTCGCGCTGCACAGGTTTGTAATCGGAATGTATGATGGTTTGTGACACAAAGGAATCTGTGAGATGGAGGTGGGGAAGGTATTACTGACAATAATTAAGATAAAGATAAACTTGAGATACACGCTTTATAAGAAAATATAAAAAATGCTATTTCAGGTTTTCTCTCGATTTACTATACGTATTACTGCGCTCCATGCGCGTCAAATTGATGTAAAATAGCATAATATGTTTTATTCCATGCTTTAAGTGTAACTACGTTTATTCAAGATTTTAAACCAATGAGTGCTGTATTTTAGGCGTGAAAAGGTAACAAACATCCATCCATCGAAACTTTTGAATTTATATTATTAGTGTGACTGATTCTGGTAATGAAGTTTAAAAAAAGCCATTATCATCATATTGGTCTGGGTGTTTTGTTGTATAATAAAAGTATCTATCTATGTAATGTATTGTATTAAGTATATCAGTCATCTAGTACCCAAAACACAAGCTCTGCTTAGCTTGGGGCTAGATGATGCTGTTGGACTGTCCGCAATTATTTATTTATTTATTTGATGGAATTCACAAAAAGTTAATGTTCCAAGTATCTACTCATGTTATATTTGATCTCCTCTGATAACAATTGATGTCTGCAGCGAGTGAGTGGGAGGGCACGACTGGCGACCGACGACGTTTCGCTCGAACTCCTTTGTCAGCTCCATTTACTACTAGTGGCTAGAGGCGACCGACTCTCACATAAAAAAATATTAGCTTCGCTTGATCACAATCAGAAGCATCTGTCCTCGACTTCACACGAGGGATTTATTTGAATAAAAAGTAGCCTCTATGCTATACATGTATGGTATTCTAATTTCAGCCCAATTCATCCAGTGGTTTTGGCGAGAAAAGGATACACAAGCCTTTTCACATCCGAAGTTTCGAATTTCTAATATGTATTTATTTAAAATATTACATATGTTTTTGAATAAAACAAAAGTATATTAATAATACTAGTGCTATGCATACAAACTATAAACTACAGGTACCCTAGTGAGTGATTTAGAACCTGCTCTGTTCGAATCTAACACAAGCATCCAGAAAGCCGCACTGGTCGTACAATAATAAGTAATTTATGCCCCGGCTTACGATGATTGAATACCGTCCTGTGAGGGCTGGGTAAGAGCCGGGCTGGAGACACAACACTTGGACAGAAACAGAAGGGAAGCTTGATGATATCTGCAGGCCTGTACTTTGGGATTGCATTGTGTGACATTTCTGAATCAGACTAGACTGTGATCATGTCGTAATTTTGTAAACGTAAAAAAGCGGTCTCAGACCGTATCTCATTAAAGTATGTGGAAGTAAAAACGTTCAGATCACATAAATTATGTGAACGATAACAAATTAGTTAGCAATTTATCCTTTGCATAGGAGACTGAGAGTAAATTGACTGCAGCGATAACTGACCTTTCTGTACGTTCACATGTATTGGTGTAGGTATTCGAGTGGGGCCAGCCTACGTCAGAGGTAGGTATTTCTGAATGGCATAGACAAATGATCCTGGATTCGGCTGCGACCCAGACAATAGTTCCCTTTGAACCGGCGATTATTTCAACTTTCTAAAGAATTCCGCTTCGCTAAATTAATTTGTTACTTTACGTAGCTTCGGCTTCCGTAATATTTCGATTCTAAAACATTTACAAAGCCTTTGGCGCTGATTAATAAAAGGTGTTTTGAATGTTGTTGTTAATGTTTCTTTGAAGATTAAAACTTCAACAACAATTTATTTAAATACAATATTTAATATCTTCATTCGTTATTTACAGTCCTACTTCGTACTAGCCGTGGCACTCACGTGATAAAAGTCACCTTCCTCACTCAAAAATAGAGTTGCATCTATAAGTAGTTCCGAAGATTACCTGCTACGTAAAAATTTACTGATTTTTAAAAGTTCGTTAGTTCGGCATCGCTTAGAGCTGTATATGCCGCTCATATGCCACCGAGAACGTTCCCTTGAGACATCAGTTAGCTCAACGGGTTTGTACTTACGGTTCTATTTCCTATGTGTTTGGCTCTGCAGCGCAGCACGGCCACCTGGCCGACAACTGACGTCACGTTTCTCGGCGACACGTCGTCGAAGTACGGTCGCTCTGGTCGCGAGCTTTCCGGCAGGTTCACCCCGGGCAGTGGGCCAAGACCTGGAACAAATACATCTATATTCCTAAATGATTTTTGATTTTCCTGGTTTAAGGTAGGTAGGAAAGGTATTTAATTTTCTTATGTTTCGGACGCTGCCGTTCACTTTTCTATTCCTTTCGTACTCATTAAACATACATAGATGACTGAGTCTTAGGGCTAGCATAAAGTGACAAAATAGTTGTCTTCTGGCTAACCACGTGACAAAGATACGCAAAACGTAATTATGAGGCCAAATCGCAGTCTGCGCCTCTTTGTCCGTGGTTCGCCAGGAGACAACTAGCTTGTCGCTTTATACTTGACTGTATACATACATAGTTACACTGCACGCTGGGAGCCAGCTGTTCAGTTTTATTTCTATATTTATAGGCACGTCCAGCTGTGGACGCAGTGCGCTGATAACACATAGTTAACTTGAGTAATGTGCTTGTTAAGACCTTCTATTATTTAATTTAGAACATGGAATGAAAACAATGAAATTTATAGCAGCAACTGAGATGAATGAGCCGCTGCAGATAGCTTCCGTCTCATCCGCACGAGCGAGAGCGCACTAATATCCCGGCTCAAGTATCTCGCAGAGCTAGACGGCCGAGGCCCCTGTCTACACACAAGTATCGTTCTTATTTGGTTTCTTGAAATTACTTATTCTATTTTGACTCTTCATTATCATCTTGATGCTAAAGCCGTGCGTGGGACTTGCGCTGGTATTAGTATAGTATTATACTAGACGCACCCCACGGCTTCGCCCGCATGGAAATTTATTTGTCGAATTTCAGAAATGTATTGCATGCCTCCTAGGAGTAGCTTTGTGCAAAGCAAAAACATGTGTTTAATTATTTAGTTTTTAGTTTATTATACCGAGTTTTGAGTTTTGATTCACTCAAAGAATTTCCATACTAACCTTACCACCCTATTTAAGAAGATATAATTTCCAAATTTTCAAAATCATGTGTTATTGACCTAACCCTATGTAGATACATACCAAATTTCATTAAAATAACTTAAGTAGTTACGGAGATTACTTATAACAAATATTCTCAAAGTCTTTCCCATTTATTATAATTATTAAGAATATCTGTGCTTTGGTCGAATAAATTATAATTATACTATTTTACCTGAATAAAAATGAAGAATGAGTTTCTTTATTCGAAGGTATTTCTTATGTATATTCTTTAATTTCCATTGAACAAAGCACTGATACTTTATTTAACCATCTTTTTTGTAGTCAGAGTATTCCAGAACAGAAATCCCTGTCGGTGACTTCCAGCCGTCTGGTCGTTCCTTAAACATTTAGCACATGTATCTTGCTTGTGATTTCATGTCAAAACTTGGCGAAACCAAACATTTGCTCATAAAACAAGTCATTTGATGATATTTAGTTAGGGAGGGGATCTCGCTAAAATAATATTTGATTTTGCATATTACGCTAAATTCGTAGTTAGTCGCTATTTTAGTTCTATCAAAGTTAAATGAATTCATAATGAAATGAAAAAGCTCTTTCATTTAAAGACATTTACAACTAAATGTACCTACAACAAAATAAAAGCAGAATAAAATCCACTTAATTACTTCAAAAAGCAAAATAAATCTGTAGATCTTTAATTAAACTTTGCCCTGGAATAAAAATAGACAGAAAGCATATCATTACCGTAGTGTCTCGGGGAGCTGTTCGTTTCCGGGAGTGACGTCACACCCGCCGAACCGGAAATAAGAACGGAGCCTTTGCCCGCCCTCTTATAAAGGAAACACGGGAGAGCATATAAAGTTGTGGTCGGGCTATGAATGCAGCGGGTACTTGAGCAATTATAAAACTATAAGTACACCAAAGATATTGACTAAAATTGAACTAATTCACTATTTTACCCATCACCTCAGCCCGTGAGCACCCTCTGCTAGGACTCTAAGCAAACATTCTCTCTAGAACATTATTATCTGCATCCGAAATTGGTGTAGTATCAAAAACTTTCGCCTTATTACAAAACGATTCCTTCTAGAGGTTGAATATGAGCAAATATACAACTCATTTACCTGTTTTTTGATGATTCCAAACAAGTTGTGAACTAGTTTAGCAATTTTTCATTTTCATAAAAGTTATACATCTTCCGCGCAACACGAAGTAATATATCAATATCTCGAAAACTCAATTTCCGCCTTCCCCCGCTGGTTTCCGGGCCCCACACGCAAGACTGCGGTGCAGCGAGAAAATGGAAATGACAACGATGAAGTTCTTTTGTGTCTATCTGTACCTTTATGAATGTGTACGTACGTGGCCTCCGCGGCGGTGCGTCGCAGCTACGTACTCCGAACGTGAATCTAATCCTTTGCTTTAACTTACATTTGATGCACTCCCAAATTGTATAGGTACAAAATGTAGCAAGCGGAAATTATTTGACTATTCGCTGTTTATATCGAACATCGTTGCTAGTTTTTTGATTTATTCAAAGCCACGAAACAGCACACAAATTTCATTCAACAAATTTCAATGATAGGACCTAGGTACTTTTAGTGACCAAGGCGTCTTTGAGTCATCAAAGCGTACATGTGTAAGATGATTTTGTTGTTTTTTCTATTCCCGCTGGTGCGGGACAAATCACAATACGAGGGAAAAAAATGCTGAACAATTGAGACAGCATCATTTAGCCTTGAATTATATAATATTTAATACTGAACCTACAGTCATTTCATATTACTAACTTGATTAGGGTTTTGGTTCTACTTTTATTTGTAAACAATGATTAAGCAAGTGTTAAATTGTGAACAAGTTTTCAAGTGAACAAGTCACGTGATTGTTGAAACACGAGTACAGTTTTTATCCCATCCGCCCTCACTTGCCCCGAGTCACCCTGTCGCACGAATGCTATTAAATAACGTACCTTTAGTTTACGAGCGAGGGAATGTCAATTACGGAATTTTAATCAGAGTTCGTTTCAATATTTTATAAATTGGATTTTAATAAAATAAAATATCTGAATATACATTGAAGCGATTACTTATCAAAGGACCGTGAAAAAAACAGGTCGTGAAGCAAAGTAGTTTAATATTACTTATACGAATAATGTTATGAATAAAATAATTTAAACTCATAAGAACTTACTAAAATATACAAATATATTATAAACAGGGCAGTTGCCTGAAGTGGCGGAATGTGCGGCGACGACGGGCTCTAATTACGGTAATGAATATTAACTGGCCGCTAGTGATGTCTGCATTCCGGGACCGAGACCCGCTCCACCGGGACCGTTCCTATAACACACACATTTCTAACAAAAAATATTAAATGATAATAATTAAATGATAAATATAATACTTCTATGTACTTTAAAACTGACACAATATTTGCAGGCCTGTGTGTAGGCTGAACTTCTAGTTAAATCCATCATTATACATACATATTACCTTGTTTCATTTAATAAACTATGTAGATAAATCAAATCAAATCTCAAAAACAGTTGAGACACAAAATTCATAAAAAGCACCTCAATAACACAGTTTTAAAATCACCGATTATAAAAATAGAAATTGTTTTTTGCAAATTTCTAACAAATACATTATTTTTTTAAATAGCCTGATATTTATATAATATTAAGTCAAAAACTTATTCTAGAGCCGCTGGTCGGATATCTCGTCATGCCAGCCTCCGGCGGGCCTTTGTCAGCGCTAACGTACCAGCTATTCGAATGGTCTGTTCCGTGACGATGGCAAGAGGCCCGACGGTATGACACTAGTCCCATGGGAGTTGGGGAGGCCCATTGTGTGGGACGCTACATGCGTCGACACACTTGCACCTTCCCATCTTTCAAGGACATCCACTAGGGCTGGTGCGGCGGCAGATCTGGCCGAGGATCTCAAGAGGCGCAAATATGCAGGTCTCGACAGAACCTACGCATTTGCTCCCCTTGGATTCGAGACCCTGGGTCCGTGGGGTACCGAGGCTCTCCGGGTTTTCAAAAAATTATCTGAGCGTCTGGTCGATGCGACGCGTGACCCGAGAGCTGGTGAATATCTGGCTCAGCGCATCAGCATTGCCATACAGCGTGGTAATGCAGCCAGTGTCTTGTGGACGCTTCCGACTGGTATTGACATGGATCAATTGAGCTACCTTTAGACTGTTTGCAACCGTCTGCAGTTAGCTCAATGGTTTCAATTGTAAATACTAGTTGTAATTTTTCTATTCCTTGCTTGTAATTTTCGTTGTTAATAAATTATACTTTTTATTCTAGAGCTAAATTGGAAAAAAGGAAAAAATTAAATAGTAAATTCAAGAAAGCCTTTTAGGAAAAAAATGTAACTGCCAAGTTTCACACCCCTAGTCCCCAATATTGGATCCAAGCGAGTGTCAACTAGGGTCGAAATGGAGCCAATATTAAAATTCATACAACCCCATTACACTTTACATAATTCTTTAATGAACCCACCACGTAAATCACGGCCGCTCCGTAACGGCCGTTACAGGGAAATTATTTAAATATTTTGAACCTTAATCTCATGCCGACGAGATGTTAATGTGACCTCTTGAACCAAGTTTTATTTAGCAGCAGAAACTTATGGGTTAAGGAAATAAAATCGATTTAGTTATTCTAAAACAATATTCAGGTTATTTACTGGCCTTCTGTTCGTTTATTAGCCATTAAATGAAAGATGCTCGTAACGGATACGGTTTAAATATTTTGATACAACTCACTGTTCATAAAACCGTGAGTAAACTTTAGCACTCGACAGTTTTAGGATCACGGAACTAAATTTCCGTATAAAATCTAACTTGTCCATATCGTGTTATCACGTCCCATGGGTCCAAAAAAGTGCTGATTTGCCCCATTTCCTCAATTAGCTGGGCGTAATCTGTCCCATAAAAACTAAGTTATGCATTATACATAAAAGCTCCCGATGGAGCCGAGACGTGACCGCACTGGATTCAAAGCTATCAGTGATACAAGAGAGCCACCAACCTCTTGGCTATTCACAAAATAACAGAATATTTTGTAGATAATTTACCTACATTGAAAATAATCCTTTCTGTCTAAAATTTTTTCGACTTTGATAAACGTTTCGTATTCCTGTGAAAAACATGATTAGAACGTTTTTCAGATTTATTTTTTACATGAAAAAATCGTTCTAAGTGCATGCTCTAAGTTTTGATCATTAAGATTGTTTTGAGTATTAAGGTCATTAAGGATTTGTTTTAAGGAAAGAAAAGTTAAATCTATCCACATTCAGTGTTAACATGTTGATTTTTTAATTAATTTATTAAAAAAAAAGTCATTAACAATCATACAATTCATTGCATTAATAAAAATAAAAATAAATAATGAGATAATATTAATTGTATATTCAAGTTTGATTATTTCTAAATCATTTTTTTTGTTATTAATAACGACTTTGTTTAAATAATAAAGATTTTTAGCTTGCAAATTCATGTTGTGAAGGGGTTTGGCATGATGTTTTTACGACCGGCCGCCGCCTGCCTGACGTCAACCATCCTTGGGAACACACAGTTGTGAATACGGGGATGACGAATAACAGAGCAGAATAGAAGAAGAATACATGATGTGCCGACCACTTAGCGTGGGATAAGGTCCGGGGGAAATGGGAAATGAAATTTCGGGAGAAGAAGAATATATTCTTCTTCTTCTCCCGAAATTTCATAATATCTGAATACATAGTAATGAGATATTACTATAGTATTGAGATATTACTATATCGATAATGAGATATTATGGTTCAATTAACTTGATATCGCCAAAACCCTGCTCTCAACTCCCCAAGACAAGTTGATTCAAATAGCTTGATGGATGGGGATGGGCACTGTGAATTTACTCTCATTGGCCATTTTTGACATCTATCAAGCTACTTATCACATATTATTTATTAGTTATGTATCAAATTCGTCTATTACGAAATTACCACACACTATGAACCTCTCCCGAATTGAACGTATCACGTATACACACATACGTACGTAATCGTAAGCTCGTGTCATAAGTGATATTTGAGGTGGAGTTGTACTAACGGAGGCATTTATCACTTGAATGACGTTTTTTAATTCAACTTCGCATTTCGTGAATTTCTTACTTCCTACTTTTCTTACTTTTTAATACACACTGATTTTGTTGAAATAAAAATCAATTGCTCATTTCCTGTTAACTTCTTTGGTAGACTCTCTATAGATATAGACTCCATAACACTAAGTATACCTTAGGTTGTTTCAAAATCAATACCCTAGCAAAAAAACTCAGTCGCTGAAATGCAATTTCTTTAGCAATGGTGCGATTTCAAAGCGTAAAATCTACATTTCGTCTATTTTCTGGAATGCTGAAGCCAGAAAAACCAATAAGTGCCGCACTAAAACGAACTGTCTGGTTTCGGTAAGTCCAACGCGTACCTCATTTTGGACAGAAAAAGTTCTTAAATCGAGTATTAGAAATCTAAAGCGATGAATTTTTGTGATCGAGCGTTTTATGAAATACGAAGTTATTAATTCAAAGTATGTTATAAGAATACTTTGATGCGCGCTTTTTTCAAAAAAAACTAATTTAAAACACCGAGATTTCAGAAGTGTTTAAAAATACACTTTATCTAACAGAAAAACGTCTTAGTTTACGCGTACATGTTCACTGAAGCCAATATCGCAGATACCGTAGTCTACGCTATTATCCGTGATTTACGGTTTTCTACCGAAGGCTCTATTGTGTGACGTACCTCGGAGGCTCACGCGTACTTCCGGTTTCATGACAATTGTTCGAAAACGAGTACTCTTGGTGATTATATTCCCTTTGTACTCAAATCCGCTCCATCAAGGCACTATTGACAACACAATGTTATCGTATCAGTGCTACCGAGCTGCTCACTACAAACAATAACACAATCAGTTTATTAACTAAAAGCATTTGAATAATTTAATATTGTGTTGTGATTTCAAATTATGGTTAAACAATTATTTACGCTTTTAGTCTTTTAAACGATGTCTAAGTTTGTGTAACAAATGTCAACCGCTTTATTTGCCTGATTTTCCTTTGTTTTAGGTATTTCGTTCTTGCTCTTTAGCAACGGAGTGGAAGGAAACAATAAACTTATATTTATAATGCAACTAACCAGCTGAATAGGTTTATTGAATATGGGGCTCGAGGCAGCTAACTATATCTTTTTGAGTTTTTAAACTTACGCGATCAGAACACATTATTATAAATATTTACGTTAGGGTATTTAAAAAAAATAGGTAAATAAACGCGATAAATACCCGTACATAAATATCAATAATAATCTTTGAATAGGCTGAAATACAAAATAAACTCAGTTTTCACGATATTTATTTTTGAAAACTAGAAGAGATGTGTTAATTTTTCCGGCAGTTATGAATTAAAAAAAACAATATTAATATGTCGCCCTATTTTGTAACACTAAGTCTTTTTATTTACTTATTCTGGAACATAATATAAATGGTTTTCATTTTATTTTGATAAAAAGTTGTCAAGTCCTTAGTGGAAAACCCTTTAGTTCATAGCTTGCTATTCAAGTTAAATAAATTCAAAAATCATATTATCAAAACAATTCTATCACAGTGGCGGTCGCCAAAATTTACTGAACACAAAGTTAGTGTAAAATATTTCATTGCATTCGCGATATTTGTCGCCTAGATGGCGTTGTTTGCCAAGTTGGAAGAGTGGAATTACTCAAGTGTCTGCCAACTGCTCTGTCGCCTCTACGATTAATGACGTGTGCTGGGTGCCTAATGTTCTGTGGGCTGCGGGGGCTTTTTATAGCAGTGCGGCGGAGACATTAGATGCACAGGGCGAGGGAGGGTACGCCAGGGTCTGCAGGCCACGATAGAGCGCCTCGCTGGATTGATGGAAATAACTTGTCAAATCATTGGAACGAGGTCTTTTAAGTGGATGTGTGGGATGTTAGTAGTTAGATTGATAAAAAATCAATGTGATCAAGCGTATTTGTGTTAACACTCTTGGATCAAAGACTACTTTAGATCATTAAATTGTTTTTATCTATCTAACCTAGATTTTAAAGTATGCGTTTGCTGGCGCTTACGTAAATGAGTCAGATACATTATCAGTACGGGAACGGGAGCAACTACTGGGACTCACATTTATGAAACCCTACTGCATTAGGCATTTAAGTATTGTAGGTCAATGAATATAACCTCATCGCCGTGTGTAGCTGTCGATGACCTGCGTAGATACACTCGCGGGTCGTCGCTCAGCGCTAGCTTTTCATTTGGTCGCTGACAATTTCAGCGCGAACTGAACGCGCACATCGCACGTCCCATCAATTCACTTTTGTAGTTTTCAGCCGTCCGGCCGCTGTGTTGCAATTTTTCGGCCATTTTTTGTTTCCTGATATCGATATAGTCTTGTTTCGGATGCGTCTGATGAATATTGAGTTCTGATTGCTTTTGCAATAAACTAATCAGCGGCGCCATCATTCGTTTTCAATCAAAATGTCGGAATGGCCGGTTAAAGGTATGCTCATTATTTAGAAACAAATATAATTCCATATTTTTTTTTACATATAAAATATAAGCACATTATCTTTAGTAACCATTTGTTAAGATCAATTTCTAAAATGCTTATAAAGGTCTTTAAAAACTGATATTGGAGTAAATAAGATTTATGAAAGAAAGTTAAGTTCTATTAAACTGAAAGAATAGGGGATAGGTGTACAAAATGATCCCCCTAAGGGAAAAGCTTGATTATGTCCAAAGTATGAAGGTTATTGAAAATGTTGAAGGAGATCAAGATGAATAATTTCAGTGCTAACGTTTTAGCATACCCTTATTTTGCGTTCTTTAACTTTTACAAGATTTATTTCAGATTTTCAAAACCATTACTAAAGGATCATTTTGGACACCTAGGTGTATAAAATGATCCCTGGGGTAGGGTCAAAATGATCCCCTATTATTATAGTTAGAATGAAAGATAAGAGTACATAATCACGATTATGTTTATTTTCAACACAAATAATAATCAAAAACAGTTTACTTAAATTCTTATAGTAGGTACCTTATGAACACTGTGTCTAAATACCAAGGTAGAAATTACTGAACCTAAACAATCATTAAACATCTTTCTTTTTCTTGAGATCAGAAATATTTAATAACACATAGTAATAACTCGTCAACTATCCTTTTTTCACAGCTTCTAAAGCTTTTTTCATGGAATTTTCACTCCAGTTTTGACGTGTAGTTTTCCTTTCGTATTTGCTCGTATGATAATCTGTAAAAATATGAGCATCATGTGTATAAAAATCATTTATATATATTTATATAATTGGGACGAAAAGGTAAAAAGCAATCGTACACAGGTATATAAAAAACAAACTTAAAAACATTAATTTAAGTTCTATGATTCCAGGGATCATTTTGTACCTGCAAAAAGGGATCGTTTGACCCCAAGAGCACATTTTTCATAACATGTCTAAAAATAACCTCGAAACGTAACCTTATTGAGATCGTAGCATGCTTGAGAGTAAATTGAATATTGATAGGAACAGCCAGTAAAACATTCATTCGGTAAAATGCAACCAAATTTCAACAATGAAACATTATTTTTATGCTTACCTTAGATTGAACACACCAATTTTCTTTTTTCCGAAATATTTCGACGCACAACACTCACACCGCCATGACACCTTGTGAGATCACTGAGCGGGGAACGGGAAAGACGTTTGCTTATAAATCAGATAGATGGCATTAGTAGTTTGCTTGGAACCATAGGGGATCATTTTACCTCGAGGGATCATTTTGTACACCTATCCCCTAAAATTCAAATATAATTCAGAATCCAAGGCAATTGGGACAACTCATCCAGCTCATCAAATAAAAAGAAAACCCACTTGACAAAACGAAATAAAGTCCTTTAAGTCTGCAAATTCTTTTCTTGATCCATGCTAAATTGTATTATAATCCACACGCTGTCTGTAAAAAACTCTGAGGGAAAAATAGCCGCGCGACGTAATTCAAATGAAATAAAGTTTCACAGATGGAGGGTCACCCCAGGAGTGTATTTTCTTGAATAATGACCGTCAAATTCTGGGTCTGTCCTATTAAAAGTTGCCAAGATTATGGACATTAGCTCCTTGGGAGGTATTCAAGTTCCATAATACCTCGCGCTCCGAGCGCCTCAGTGCTGCTCCGGGATCGGTTATGCAAAGGTGGAAACGTTATTGTTGGAGGAATACTTTTATGAATACTTTTGAAGTTTAGGATGAAATGAAACGCGGAAATGATGGGGATGAGGAAATATTGCTGAGAACGATCCGTTCGACTTAAGCTTATCTTTTATTCTCAAATTTTCCTCATAAACGAGCGAGATACATAAAATAAAATCAATCAAAAATCACAAACCTAATAAATAAAGCTAATATGTTTATCATTTATGGGGGACATTTATTTCGCATTAACCTAATTCCCGCCAAAAGCGGGTAATACATAAAACATTAAGGAACTATAAACTACGATTTCCACAAAAAACTCACTCCATGGTATCCATCCCCTAAAGTAGAGAAGTGGAGGGGGGGAAATAAATCTATCCGTAAATAACGCAGTTAACAATATATGTTCTGCCGAAATGTCGGGAATGGCCCTTGATAGAGGCAACACTTTAATAATTCTGGGGAAGCCATAACGTAAAGGGGGATCGGGAGTCGTTGAATTTATTGCCGACTATCGGGTGTTCTGTAAGAGCTTGAGGGAAGTCGCCATTCATGTTACTAAACTTTTTTATGGATGGATTAATCATTCACGAATAAAAGACGTATATATTGAATAAAGTGTAGAAATACGGTCGATTATCAAAGTATTTCAGTAGATTAGTGCATGCAAACTAAACTGTTAGTTATTCCTATAAGCAGGCTCATAAAAGCGCACCGGTACATGGCCTGAGTAGACATAATCCCGTAATGGAGAGTGGCGGAGAGCGCGGCGCCCTGTCCGCAACCAGATCAAATTATGGCCACATTATAATGCACTTGATGGAGCTTGCGGCACGCTCACTTTGTGGTCATTCCACTTAACAAAGAGATATCAACTAAGTCTAAAGAACTAAGTCTGGAGATCACAAAACTCTTTAGACGCAATCGGCGCTTGTTCACTTTGAATCTCATGGTTAGTCTACCTACATGTTGGCAGAGTGGTGGCTAGCGTAGGCTTGTACTTTTAATAGGTTGAACATATGGACAAAACATTGAACTGAACACTCAGTACGCCATTTTTTTTTCGATTTGGTTTTTTAAAGCTAGAGAAAAGTCGTAGATTCCGAGAGAAAAATATATATAGGTCCACTTTTATCTGTGGTCACTCAATACGAATACCCTCTTCCTTGTGCCATCGGTGTATTCTGTGGCTTGTTTATAAGAACACTTCGTTATGCGCAATTTGTTGTTTTCATTTACATCCCTGAATAATACAACAAGTTATGGCATAATGTTTTTTCTGAATAATATTTGTCGCAGTTTTCTTTTAGTGTTATATTATTAGTCGAGTAATAAGTTGAATATTATTTTTAACATATTTGTGTAGATTAATTGAAGATGTATTTGTGTTTTGTATTCCAAACACGAAGAAGTTGTTTTACAAGTCATTCACGATAAGTAGATAACGATTCAACGACTCTGTATTGATGCTTTCGACTATTATTAGTATGGATCAGTTGAGTTACCTCTAGATCAGACCGAAACAAGAGCAACGTGGAATATCGCGAGTCCACGACCGATTAGATAGATATGATAAAGCCTCTGCGCAGCAATGAGACAAATCAGGGTAGTGAAATATAAAAATTACTATAAATCGTGTTTGTAATTCAGAAAATCATCACCTGTATTCACATGTCACCCTAATGGAGACATCAGAGAAGTAAATAATTATACAGAATGTAAAGGTAATGAAAGATAAACCATTTATTTTCACAAGACAACAACAATCATATTATTATTAAATGAAAGCCATTATTAGCCATCTAGAGCAAACCTGTTTGTTTTAACAAGCGATTTCACTAAGTCGCTTATCTACCAATCGAACTTTGAGTGATCACGCAAATGCTGGTTGGCTAGGCCTACAGAGATTGTTTCAATCGGCCAAAAGAAGATTCTCATAATCGGTTGGTTGACTTGACTTGACTTTTTCCGTGGTTGTAATTGGTGTTTTTAGTAGTATGCATGTATGTATATGGAACTGAACTCTTTCTACTTAATTCTATTTTTCTGTTATGGATTCATTGTAGCGAAACTTTTTAAAAAAATATTAAATTAATAGCAATAGAATATTAATAGCATTTGAATTTGTTGTGTTGGATGGAGATATTGAATAGTAAATTAACATGCCTATTCTTATCTTATCTTATGTAACCTTATTGTAATTGGTTAATATGAATGAAATGTGTTAGTTGCAAAATAAATAAAAATAATCTAAAACTAAATTTAAAAGTACCTTTCCTTCTCTAGAAGTCAGCATTAAGGCCTTTTCTGCTTAAAAGACCCTAAACTGACAACAATAAACATGAAATAGGGTAGGTACTTCAACTATAACGACCGCCGCGCTCGGCGACCTTCCTTACAGAAAACAATAATTATTTATTTTTGCTTCCTTGAACTTTGTCACGCAAATTGCTTCCAACATTTATAATTTCACCACAATACGGTCATAAATCGGATTACCGCCGACCAAAATAATAATTATATTACCAACTACA
This sequence comes from Eupithecia centaureata, assembly GCA_944547425.1. NCBI lineage: Eukaryota > Metazoa > Arthropoda > Insecta > Lepidoptera > Geometridae > Eupithecia > Eupithecia centaureata. The sequence continues at coordinate 659,210 of OX155689.1, forward strand.
TTAACATAGCTAATTTTAAGTAGGGTCCCGTGTCGCGCTTTCAAAACTCTTTTATTTTTGGATTTATTTTCGTAGTCACATATAACACTACAAAACCAAATAAATATCTAGTTATACCCGTTTATTTATCTAAATTTGAGTCGAAATAATAGAAAAGAAATGGATGAGTTTATAGAATCTATTTACTAGTTTAGTACCACCTTATTAGCAAATCTATAATATCTAATTTAATAAAAGTCTACCTCTATATTGTTCTTTAGAAGCGAAATAAATGTATTATTTTCTATTCTAAACGAAAAAAAATTGAAAGCGCGGGGATTCCATAGGATTCATTTTCTAAAACGACTTTACAAAATTGGTTTTATTCGATTCTTTCACACTCATTCAGTCCAGAAGAATGTCCATTCCATCCAAAAATCAAAGTTTTGCCGGCGTTGTTTTATCTAGATGTCAGAGGCTAAAGTGACCACAACAAAGAAAAGACCAAGAAGTAGGTACAAAGATAACACTAGATGATAGTACTTAAGTACATAGATATACCAAATCTGTTATTACCAGGTATATTCCTAGCTGTTGTAGAAAGCATGTTAGCTTGCAAAAGCTCTTATTTCACAGTGGTATTAAGGCTTGAAATTGCATAGAAAGTGCCTTGTACCCCATAACTGTGAAACATGGCCGCGCGGAACTACGCTATAAACGTACGCGCGGCTAATTTGTGACCTCAATACCTACTATATTGTGGGAATCTGCCTGATTGCCGGTATATTTTGAGAGAGCGGAGCGAGTTGCGAGCGGATGCGATAGTGTTTGCGGGAGCTAACACAGATGCGGATTTTTAACAGATTTCGAAAGAAATGTGCGCGGCGGGAAAAGTAGGTATTATAATCATTTAATTCGTTACGTTCTCATTGTATTTGCAAGTCATTATAAGATTTTTACGATAGATAAGTTTAATTATACATTTGTTTTACCAAGAACATAACAGACATACATTTAGAAAGGGTTGACATGACATATTCATGTTATTTGGTAAGTAATTCAACCTTGTTACTTTATTTCTTCGGATGTGAAATATCAATCGTTAAAAACCCAGAAAAGATAGGCATAAGAATAGTTGATTTCTTTATGATTATTTGAATAAACTTGATAAAGCAGTAAAATTGCTTGTAGCAGTAGTAGTAATGTTGGAAGAATGTTTCCTACACCCGACGCGGATGAGGCGCCCGCTCATATGTATTACGACGGCAAACGGAATATGAACAAATGTGCGTAAAATATACTTCGGTGTCAGTTAGCCATTATAAAGCTTGCGCATTTACATTGTGGAAAATAATATAATACATAGTTCAAACAATTTTATAAAGAGCTGGGCATTTTATTCCAACACGTAATAACCCTGTATCGGAACGCTCCACTACTAAATAACCACGTTTCGACGCACTTGCCTATAAATCTAAAACGAAAGTAATAAATGTCCGTGCAGATTACGCGTTAATGTTTCCAAATTCTAATCAGGAAACTAAGTAGGCTTTCAAAGGTATAAATAACAATCTTATTATGATGTAAAATCGTGGGGCAATCTTCGAGATGTACCGATAAGTGCCGGCCCATTACCCGTAATGGCCTGAAATTAAGTTACACTTAAATGGGAGGCAGAAAACAAGGGCTAACCTTTAGTGAATGCCGTTTGATTGAGCTGATGTGAAGGCTCGGCGCGAGCGGAGGCCTTTACTTCAGTTTAGGAGAACCTTTGCTTTACCGGGAATTCTATTTTGGGGGGAATTTACTAGCTACTGTTATGAAGAACAAGAAACTATTCGAAATCTGTACCTACTTGTGTAAGCTGTTTAAACTGTACATACTTACGAGTACCTATAACATTTAATTTTATGATTATTTTCTGATTTTTTATAAATTTAAATGATTTTAGTTCTGATACTCAATACCAATTTCAAATAGTTACAAGTACGTTGGATATAGAGATATGGAAATTCTACTAGAATGATACGGATAAGCAATATAAATAGCTAGACTATCAAAAACTATCTCGAAGATATATCTGTAAAGTTCCCCGTGTCGAGTGGAGATAATGGCAGCGGTGTTATCATATTTATAAAGGAGGAGGTGGAGTGGAGCGATGTATCACAATATCTCTGATCTACCTCGGAGGGGATTGGAAATATGAAGATACACAGATACTGTATTTACTTCAAAACATGGCTTTTTATCGTGAGTCTCTACCGTAGCTAAATAAAAGTTGTGCGATATTCAAAAATATTTAGAAAATTTGCTGGCGGCATAAATCTTGTTTTTGAAGAATCTAGGGAATATTTTAAATCAGAAAAACACGTGAATAGTTATTTACTTTTGATTTAGGCATCAGGTATCTCTTGGATCCAGCTCGTTGGTTGCCTGTTTGGGAGTCACACACAACCTTCAAAAGCTCACGTTAAATGTTCATATGTAGTTTGGTGATAGAACATGTATCATGACAATCTCCACTCATAAGCGTGCAGAGCGTTGTGTTGAGTCATCCGTTTAGTGTTCCGGGTGGCTGGGCAGTGAAAAACTACCCTCCAATTATTAGTTAGAATCAAAGAAAGGAAATACTTGAGTCTTAAGTATAAAAATATTATTTTACTCATAAATTTTTTACTTGATAACAGAAGGTTTAATCATTAGTCTCTATGGTAATTTTTTTTGTTCATAACCGATTAGGTATTGAGTCGCGAGATAACGGAAACTTCGATGGAAACTTCATCTACGTCTCATATTTTGAAATAACTCAAATTATCTCGAGAGACATTTATTTTGTATATTCAGTTAAGATCAATCTATCCAACCTATATCAACCTAGATTAATCTGACAGGAGCAAATTGTATAAAGAAAAGCTGTAGAAATTGTTTTTCGTTTTTCATCAAATCAGGTAATATTTTACTACTTATAGCTTCACCGAGATCTTTTTAGTAGACGCCATTCCAGGCCTCTCTGTAATTGGCCTTCGAAAATTGGAGCCCGTAATTTTTGTACTCAAATGAGAGCAGGAGGCCTATTGTGAGGAGTCAGTCAAAATTTCCCATATCAGGTATAATTTACTTAATGCTATTCCAGTTGAAGTCCAGGGAACAGCGGTTGAAACTCAGTCAATGTTATATAAAAATCATGTATTTTTTTTAAAAGGATTAATCTTCAAATCCCTTTTAGGAATCCTTAAAAGAAATATCTCCTTTTATCATAAAGAAACTTCTAGAAGTTTCTTTATGATAAAAGGAGATATTTCAAATAGTTACGAGTACATTGGATAAAGAGATATGGAAATTCTACTAGAATGATACGGATAAGCAATATAATAGCTAGACTATCAAAAACTATCTCGAAGATATATCTGTAAAGTTCCCCGTGTCGAGTGTCGAGAAAATAAACTTACAGAAATCCCCAAACAGCAGATTAAATAAAGTTTTTTTTGAAAATCATATCATAATCCAAAATAAAGTTCTGTTTGTGACTAAAAGGTTAGCAATCAAACCTTCAGAAAACTCATTTTATTTCTCAACTAGAGAGTACCTACTCGTATAAAACAGATAGGTGAGTTCCACAGCTATCGTCTGAAGGGCAGGCCCGTTTTTAGTTTCAGTAAATTGGGTCCAGGGCCTCACGAGGGGCCCCGACCCGGGGGTCCCGAGGCCCCGGGCCCCGCCGGCTTCGGCGCTAATTTCCGTTTCGATGATCCATGAAATTGACTCTCATAAATGCTTTGTCACAATTTATTTGCACATGTGCTGACATTTTTGAAAAGTTTGCGCTGTTTTAGAACTTACTTGGGTGAAATGTATTTAGAATTTTGTATTAAACTGTTTATTGAGACCAGAATATTCCGTAATTAAAGCACTTTAAACTTATACGCGTTGAACTATATTCATGTTCGATTACAAAAGTAATTAATTTTTCATTTATTGTTTCCGTAAAGGCCACACATAAATAAAATCAAGGTTACAACCAACCTCCTTTATGTTACCATAGAACAATAAATTGAAATTAACTATTTCTTACATTATAATGCAGTTCATAGGTACACAATTTATTTTGACATATTAAAATTAATTTTATGTGTTGTATTTTTTGATGTTTTATTTTAGACGTGATATATTACATTTAACTTTGGTTTTAGACGAACTAAATAATTTAAAGTTTTGATTTTGTAAAATTTATGTTACCTCTATTGCATTGGGAAATCCTTTAAGATAGATGTAAGTACCTGGTTATAATTAAACAAAGAAATCAATTAGTGAAATAGTGTTTGTAGGTAGCAAGTATCTCCTGGCATCACCTAACTGAGGAATTACACAGTCGATCTGACAACGCGTATCATATCCGGTGATCCGACAGCTCGCTCAAGTTGAAAGCCGGCGGCTCTCCCGTTGATAACTCTCATTAGGCACATTACACGAATCATTTATCACTCAATTATACCTACTGTACCTACTTGGTATATGACAGACTCAGCCAAGATTCCGTTAACACAGATTGTAGCAGCTTAGCCCGCGTGAAAATTGATGAAAACTAGACCATACTTTATTCCAAACTAGAATATGCCCACGGCTTTGCATGCTTTGTTTCTATGGAAACGTCATCGAAAAGTCTGTTTTTATCCTATCGGAACTGATGTATGAGATGAAATCCTATGTGTTATACCATGGCCAAAACTACGTCTGTTCCAAATTTCAGTCTGATCCGTTCAGTAAGATTTGCGTGAAAGAGGATCAAATACCCATACATCCTTACAAACTTTTATAATATAAAACAGCATTTATAATATAAGTAGGGATGAGCTGGCTAGTGAATGGCTAATGGCTAATGAGAGTCCCTCAATACCTAATGTTATGATAACTCAAAAGAAATGGATTCAATGGGCAATTACCATTTATGACATGGCTGGCGGCAAGAAGGATACTAAACTCACCAAGTGCAATGCTTGAATGGGCAGATAACAAGAATAAGCAAAGATAAAATTGTTTTATTCCAGGCCTAGAACTACGGATTATCGTGTACTAGGGCCGCTGGTCGGATATCTCGTCATGCCAGCCTTAATGACATCATCCGGCGGGCCTTTGTCAGCGCTAACGTACCAGCTATTCTCGAACCGAATGGTCTGTTCCGTGACGATGGCAAGAGGCCCGACGGTATGACACTAGTCCCATGGGAGTTGGGGAGGCCCATTGTGTGGGACGCTACATGCGTCGACACACTTGCACCTTCCCATCTTTCAAGGACATCCACTAGGGCTGGTGCGGCGGCAGATCTGGCCGAGGATCTCAAGAGGCGCAAATATGCAGGTCTCGACAGAACCTACGCATTTGCTCCCCTTGGATTCGAGACCCTAGGTCCGTGGGGTACCGAGGCTCTCCGGGTTTTTAAAAAATTATCTGAGCGTCTGGTCGATGCGACGCGTGACCCGAGAGCTGGTGAATATCTGGCTCAGCGCATCAGCATTGCCATACAGCGTGGTAATGCAGCCAGTGTCTTGGGGACGCTTCCGACTGGTATTGACATGGATCAATTGAGCTACCTTTAGACTGTTTGCAACCGTCTGCAGTTAGCTCAATGGTTTCAATTGTAAATACTAGTTGTAATTTTTCTATTCCTTTGCTTGTAATTTTCGTTGTTAATAAAGATGTTTTAAGAACTACGTATATTCAAAACTTCAGCCCGATCCATTAGATAGTTTTGGCGTCAATAGGTAACAAGCATCCATCCATTCATCCATCCTTTCGCACTTATAGTAGTGAGTTAAATAGGTAAATTAATTATTCAAAAAATATCTTAGGGTAAAAGGTAAAAAAAAAGAATCAATAATTACTTATATTCTACTTCGGTATTCGGGTTTTCTGTTTATCATATTTATTAAGTAAAGTAAAGTTGAGGAAAAAAGTTCAAGACGATTTAAATCGGAATAATACGATAAGTTCAGGAATAATTTATAACTTTTTGTGAGCATTCTAACAAAATAGTAATGGTATTTTGTTTGATACAAAATATTCTTGTGCCAATACATTTATATTTTGAATAAGTTAATATGGACTCTGCGGTAAATGATACGCAAAATATTATTCTTGGATGTTGTTCGGCTGGATGATAATAAAGTTACTTTTATAGACTAGAAAGTTTTGTTCAAGATATCTGACACTGCTGAACTTTTAAACACGTTGCGTATAACAATTTGTTACGGACAAAACACATTAAATTCTTATCAAAGTTAGCTTATAATCGTTAGCCAAATGTGCTTTTTATCTATTAACTTTTAAACATAATGGATGTCATGTGTATTTCATCAATTATTTAAAAAAAATACTATATTTTCATCTGCTTCTTTTGTGTACTTAGATATATCATTTTAATATTTTTTTTTGATAATCGATAAAAAAATCGTTTTCAATCATTCCAGCTTATCCCACAGCTGGACATAGATCAAATAAAATATGGATGTAACAGTAAACATAGGTACTTATTGGATTTTTACTATGCCGCGGCGACATCGCTCATGGCTATTGAATTATGCACGTACGGGCGGTCAAAGTGCACCACTAATTACGTTATTCCCAACCTTATTACGTAGCCGGTAAGGGTTGAATTCAATTTTGAATCAATAGCTGATTGGACGTTATGACTCTACAGGGAGTTGAAATAATGTGGACCTCAATTGGCACTTGGTTTTTGCGGAATGAAGCGGCAAACAGCCGTCCTTTCATTTAATGAACATCAGTTGTATTTATTTCAACGCTCTAGAGCGAGCACTTGCAACAAAACATTTAGTTAATAAATAGCTCAATTTGTGAAGGGGTTAAATAAAAAATACGCTTTATATTGCACCAATAGAACATAAACCAAAGTCAAATAAAACGGCGTTATATGTACATACATTAATTATTTTTACATCCGGCCACATATAGTAGGACGAATGCCGGATTAATTGAAATTAGCTCCACAGTAGGTACTCCTATTAATTAGACTAAGTTAAAGTTTAACCATTTGGTATTGAACTCGGGACACTTGCTATTTACCGCTCAAAAAATCGCCTAAAAAACGGGCCCATCGCGGCGTCGATCGTTCTGCTAAATATTTTCGCATAAAGTAATTGTTTTGAGTCAAATCGAACCCCAATCAAGTGAAGTCCCTCCACTCATCCCCGCCCCTTCTCGCCGGCACTCAAACCCACAACCGCTACCGTTCACACAGGGGCACTGGGGCAGTCGGCCGTTGTTCCTCTGTCAGGTACAAAAGTGGTTGTTATAATTCACCGTCAAATGTCCGATGAAGGATGTAACACTAAATTGTAAAAGTAAAAAATATTTTTTTAGGGAGAGTCCCTAATTCTGCCGGCCATTAGTATCCTTATTTTTAAACTTCTACTCAAGTTTATAACACTCTTTACATGGACACTGGCAGAATTGTGGCAAACTAGCACAGCAAGCCAAAAACAAAAAAAGCTGAAATTTTAATGTTAGCTTGTGTGTATGTTTATTACTCCTACAGGATCAAACTGCTAAACGAGTTCAAATTAAATATGGTATCACAATAGTTAATATACTGGATTAAAACATGGCTGCATTTGAATACCAAAACTGCAGTATTCTCGTTAGATAATCAAATCATTCAAATATGTTTAACGCTGCCAAGCTAGTGTACGATAAAATCTAATTGGTATCAGTCAATCATCATCATCAACAACCTATATCAGTCCACACCTGGACATAGACCTCCCCTAATGAGCGCCATATTATGGCCTATTAAAAAAAAATCAAATTGAAAGAACCAAGAATAAAAAGCCAAAGGGTAAACTCTGACTTTAATAACTTTACAGGATTTAAATTATAATATGAAATAAATATGGATATTGTCCAATATAGTTCTTCATTTATTAAAAACAATTTGTGTTACAGGTCACTTATTTATCTATTTATACAATCTGTATTAATAAAATAATACTACTAAGTAGGTAGAATTACTAAAATAAGATTAAAATATATAATATTTCAATTAGTAATATTTATACAAGTAGATCATTGTACATGTTTTGGCCGTAGTTTGTACGACATAATTGTATTGTCAAAAATGCACGAGGACATTCCACGTTGTCGAGGAGCGTTCCAATCTCGGAGTTCTTTCTCAGATAATTAGGCCGTCTCAACTGCTCTTAGTAATTAGCTATTGTTGATGTGGCCCGCTTTTTCTTCATTTTGCTGCGAATCTCGGGATTTTTAAGAACAAACTTGATGAAAAGTACTTGGAGTGGTTGCCTTATATCATATTTAATTTATTTCTGGACGTACTTATCTTGCCCTTTTATTTGATATAGAAAAACCTTATTCAATGTATTATTCATCAATCAATTATGACTGTCTATGAGCAAACTATGTTAGTGCGACCTACGAAAACAAAACCAGCCCAGCACAAAGCTAGGTAATACGTTGAAAACACTTTTAAGTCAATTCACGAGATTTAGTCAAAAGTTATTTTCACAAACCAAGATATAAACTATTCGTTGATAAAATGTTATCCGAACTCGGGAGTTGTTGAAACTACATTACATATCCGGAATACATTCTGAGCTGTAACCCAATTGCAATACGATACAGATTGCGTTGTGGTGCAGTCGCGAACAATTCCAAAGATCTGATCGCGAAGGATTTATTGCTCACAAAATAAAGGAGAGCGGGAAATGGAGAGCAGACGATTTTAAAATTTATTTGTGATGAAATTCGTAAGCAAAGAGTTTCACTACCATCCACTGTTTGTTAGAAATGAAACGGATGTTTGGTATGAACACTTTTTAATATATTGTCAGAATCAGTTTTAAGACAGGCATTTTTTTATTAAATATAAAACAAACCGTAATAAATACGTGATACTGATAAATCAAAAGTGGTTAAGCAGCAATTAAAAGCTTCTAATACATTAAAAGAACTTTACACTAGATATAGTCCCAAAAATAATAGTAAAATAAGTAACAAAAATGAAACATTTATTATTGCCATTAAATTTCATTATTGAACGAGCCAACCCAACCCAGTCTCCTCTCAAATTAAGTGTTTCTAAATGTAAACAACGAGACACCGCCAGTTTAACGTCAGCGAAACTTTCCAAAATTGAAACTCACAGAAACCTTTGATGAATTACAAGTTGTTGATTTATAGTTTTCTTCGCAACAAACTGCTGACTAGAGAGAAGAAACATTTACTTTACCTCGTTGTCTTTTCAACAACTCCATTCAGTCAATTTTGGCGAACACTTTTCAATTATTATCAAAGATAAGTTTTAATTTGAGTTCAGTTCTCGATCCAACTTCAACTTGTATCCGAACACTGGAATCAACTTTTTCGGCCCGCGTAACCTCAATACCAATTTGTGTAAGAACACTCAAATGTGATTGGAAAACTTAGACTAAAAGTAATTTTTAGCGGCGAGAGTCAGTCAGGATTACAAAATCGAATCGGGTTTAATTGGTAAAGTTGGCTTCTCAAGTTTCACAAAATTAGCGCAAATTTCGGGTAATAAATTAAGGGACCAGCTCAAACCTCCAGCTGGCAACAGTATCTCGAGACACTAAAAATTCTTAAGTAATTATTGGGTGCTTCAAAGTTGGTAATACCGATGAAAATCTGCTGAATTAGTCCCTATTCGGCTGTTAGACTGTTATCTGGAGATGTATAATTACGAATTAATGGTAAATGTTGTACATTAGGCAGCGCGCCGCGGGACCTTTCGAAATACGCGCGAATTAGCAGGCGTCGGCGAAACTAGCCTCGGTAAGTTCTGAATTATTGGATACTAGGTGCCTCAAACTTAGTCAATGGGAGAGATACTGCGGTTTAATATGAAGATAGCAATTTTTTTCAATTATTATTAATATATATCAACTTTTTTTATGATGGTCAAAATTTGACCTCTTCTTGAACCCAGAGTCGAATTTGAAAATATACAACATACAATATGCTACTTATGACAATAACTAGTTATAACCAAAATGCGAGAAATTGTTGAGAAAATGTAACCAGTAAATCAACAGTTAAAGCTAAATAAGCTGAAATTCCGAATTTTTCTCGCAATCAGTAATCAAATGAGAACAAGATAACAATCCCAGCCATATGAATAACAGGCAAGCACAGCTGCGGGGTGTATCTAGTAAGTCACGGGGCGCGATGGAAGTCGTTGAGATAACCGCACCGCACCGTTTGTACGAACTGTGTGCCTAGTCTGTGGCCGCTCCTAACGAGTGCTCTGCCGATAGTGCGGACGACTAAATGTGTTCCCACTACACAGAGCGTGGGGAAAAGCTACATCACTACAGACAAAGTGTACATAACAGATTTGTAAAATACCAGCTGTAAAAGAGATACGATACAACGTTTTAGGCAATCTACATTTAAAAAAATATGCCAATAAAGATATTTTTTTTATTTTTATTGATCAGGATTTACTTTTTTTAACTTGACTTGTTTAAAAGTCCCGGATTGACCTGTTTACTTATTACTAAAAATTACAGTTTGTAACTCCGCATAATTTCAATTGATTCTACAATCGGTATTAAAACTCAAATACTGATTGTAGAATTCTAAGAATTGTAGATTTGTAACAAAATTATTTTGTAACAACCTAAACATAGTTTTAATTGAAACTGGAGTGATGCACTACTACACAACTAATGCTCCTATAGTTACTTCACCATCGTCCTAACTAGAATTTGATCCAGTGAAAACCTCTGTGTAGAGTAAACCTCTTTTTGTGCCATCTACAACGATTCTGCGCTAGCTTTCATTGCTTTTTGCTACGCGAACAAATTGTCGGACCACCTTGCAACTAATCACCGATTCTGCTTCTGATGCTTTCAGTGTACCAAATTGGAACTTTTTAGACATGGTCCGACGCATTGACTTCTGCGGCAGTATCCCAGCTGTTTACATCTAGGCTATAATACCAGCTGCACAACAGCGCGGCCGCAACACGTATTAAGTTTCTTAGACACACCGGTGGGAGAATTAAAAAGCTTTCATTATGACTTTTAGGTAAATGTAGTTTCCATAATGCGTAGCCGAGAACAGGGGACACGCTTTATGAATACTAGTTTGGAAGTTAACATCCTTGCGTTCCGCTTTAGTGTTGTAGAGCAGGGCTTAAATGATATTTATTCAGTTGCAAACTTAAACATCGGAAAAGACGATTTAAATAAAACGTTACTCTGAAAATAAAACCTCACAACTCTACTGATACATTTAAAAATCTATCACGCCTGAAAGAAATATTATATATAACAAGAGGACGTTCAATTTCTTGACATCCGATAGAATCATTTAGTTTTCCAACTCAAAACATGGACCGTTCGACTAAATCGACTCGCTCCATAAATCGAATGAATCTCCGATGCACATTGATTTATTTAAGACATTATTTCAACAGTGAAGTTAACAAGAAGCAAACAGGGCTCGCTCGTCTTGAATTCACAATGCTGCCAGCCCTATCGGATTTCCCTTGAGGACGGGAGATAGTAACCGAATGAGATTTAACCCTTTCACTGGGCATCTGGTATCGTAAAGTGATGTATCGATTTACTTGTTAGTGTAGAGAGCCGTGGACGGACACAAGGATGTGTTTAGGGTTGTGCTAATTGATCCTACACGCTTCAGTGGTCAGTTTACTGCTACGTATCTCTGCTATTTGTATTTCTATTTATTTATATAGAATTAAGTTGATTATAGTAGCAAACGATAAATATTACCATATATCAACCATACCTATATTAAAAAAATAAGAACGTACCAATTTAACATACTTTTTTCAATTGTTTTAACTATTTTGAATTTTTCTATTATTTTGTAATTTTTGTTGTTATAGTCATATATTTTCCCGTTTAAATATATTATATGAAATGTTTAATCGTTTAGCCAGGTTGTGGCATAGAATGGCCGCACCTAGATCTCTGTTGAGTTTCTCATACGTTTATGCTTGAAACTCGCTATCTATTATTGACTACATCTCAAGACTTTATTGCTCTTTCCAAAAATCTAAAATTTCTATCCAACGTCGTAATAACTACTTAAAGTCATTCAATTTCGACCCGCAGACCGTTTACAAGCGGAACAGGCTGCGCTGAAATCCAATATGCAATTGGATCTGAATACATTACGGCCTCTCTATTGCTACAAGCTGGCTCGGACCCGCTCGCCGAGCGATGGTGAGCAAACGGAAAAGGTAGATACTACGAAAACTCGACAAAAAGAGTAACATGAGGTAAAACGGCTACAACGCTTTTAATCAATGCTACGATTGAAGCAACTAAATCTAGAAAGTATATAAAAATAAACGATACTGGACAATTTATACAACATCTAGTGCCAAGCTAAGCAAAGCTTGGGTTATGCATATGTATATATGTGTAAATAACTAATATACTTAAGATACATAAATACTTATATTAGTATTATTCTTTCTTATAGAAAACAACCAGAACCAATATCAAGATCGTACAAATAAACGTGTAAAATAACGCTCAGCTATAAATAGCTACGTATACAAATGATTCAAGTAATGTTTAACATATCCAATGGTTTCTTTTCATACCATTAAATAAAATATATAATAACTTGTATGGCTCAAGGTAAAAGGAAGATATTGAAGCCATATCGCACCGTTTCCAATATATCGCAATAATTTTCCGGAGTAAGTTGCCATACCGTTATCGCGACTGAACGGACCACAAAGGGGATTGCGGGGGGAGAGGCGAGGCGGGGGGAGTTCGCGAACTATCATTCGAACATATTGGCCTCACTTACTGCACTCGGGAAATAGACTTCTGTCTTCAACTACTGGACTATTATGTTGTTGCTGAACATAAATCAGTTTTGTTTTGTTTGTGGAGTACTATCTGTTTTTAATAATCTATATAAAATCAATTACTGTTCATTACTCTCACTAAAACTCGAGAACGGCTGAAGGATTTATCTTGAAATGTTCGTAGGGTCTACGGAAGGTTTGCGAGTGAAAATGTGTGTGAAAAATTCTAATAACTACTGGGAAAACCTTAAAAAAGCCCTTTTCTTTTGCAGTACGATGTCTGCCGGTTCAGGTAGTTAATGAAAAAAGCTTGAGTTTCTTCAAGACATGTGAAAAAGATATTTGCAAAACTTTCGTGTTGCTTGAAAATTAATTATTGATATGGAACATTTTTAGCAACATCATCTTACAAGCTCTGCTTAGCTTGAGATTAAATGATGGTGTGTGGATTGTCCAGCATTGTTTATTTATTTATCTACATCCAGTGATGCAAATAATACTAACATTTGTCCTGTGCCGATATCGAACTTAAGCCTTACGAGTCACAAGTGGGCTTTTATCCAATCTATAGAGGTCGTCACACTGACGCGTTGAGTTTGTTTCAAATTTGAAAAAATATCACGTATATTCAAAATATCTATGAAACTTTAAATGAGTTCCATTCGGGTCCTGAAATTACTTCGTGCAAATATTATAAACTAAAAATAGCGTGTTTTGAGGTAATTCTCAAACTCGTTTATTCCGGACGTACCTACAACTATTTCTACCAATTAAAGTCCTAACAGGAACACGCCGTGTAAATTAAACATGAAAACTAGAAACATGTGCTCGCCAGTTATTTTGCTCGTGCGCTTTTGTTTTTTTAACTAATGAACTGGTACGAATACCTATGTGATGTATACAAATGTTTTAATTTTTTTGGTCGTCGTTATCATGAAATATTATCGACCGATGTGGCGCGGTGGGCGAAGGTCCGCCTGCGACGCAGGAGGTTGCGGGTTCGATTCCCACCACAGAACAAATTTGTATACAATCTGCAGAAATTTGTTTCGTTGGTCTGGGTGTTCTCTATGAATAATAAAAAAATCTATCAATGTATATATTATGTATAATGTATGAATTTTATCTAGTACACAGAACACAAGCTTTGAGTAGCTTACTTTGGGGCTAAATAGTGTTGTGTGGATTGTCCAAAAATAATTATTAATTATTATTTACCTCAGAGGAGAAAAGGGCAAGAGAATGATGACGAAGGTTGATTCATTTAGTGTTCGTTAGATGAGGCTCATTCTGATACTTTGATTTCTAGCTGAGAGTTCCTAATCCTTTTCAATCGATAGAACGTAAAGGCGCGGCGAACAAAGAAAACCTCAACATTCCTTGTAGGAAGGCTTTAGCGCAGCAATGTGAAGTGAAAGCAGCCGAGCGCTGCCAAGTCGTATCTCACGCGGCCGACGGCGCGAGGCAAAATACATTTTTCTATTTCGCTAGAACAATTTGCAAGTTAAAGATGGTATTGATATAATTTGTAGCAGTCCGCATTCGGATTTAAAATGCAGCTTTATTGTTTTGGAATATTGTATTGTGGTAGAAATGTATTGTCCAGTGTTTACGTAACCGACGATTTATTTTATAGTTCCTTGTTATTGAATGCTCTAGTTTTGAAGCGATCGTCGATTGCTTTGAATCTCGTACTCGAAAATAGTGCCATTATCATAGAGATACAATTTAAAACAAAAGCACAAAAGATTTAACTAATCAAACGTGCAACTTAAAAAAGTAAATAAGTTCTTAGGAAATAACTTGGTTAAGGTAAGTTTGTGTGTACTGTTAGGATGTTAAATATACCCTGGATGAGTGTTTTAATTTTTATAATACTGATTTTTATCCATTACCTGATCCAGAGCGAGTACAAACCGACAATATGTAATGGTTATATAGCAATATTATAAATATATTGTGTTTGTGTAGCAAAGTATCAACTTTAAAAGATTACACCTAATAAATACAAAAGTGCTAAAAAACATGCAGAAAAAGAAATCACAACAGATTTATTTTTGGCATAAGAAGTGCTTGGGAATATACTCTACATTTGATTTTTCAACAAAAACATTTTTAAATTTAAATTAAATTTGTACTTAGAGCATAAGAATAAATAATAACTGCGTAGAATGGACTCTTCTTTGATCTAGTCCCAAAAGCCGCCATTTATACACCTACTTCCCCCTTCACCCCGTTACGCCCCTCTGTCATCCAGGCGTTTTGCCAGGGTTGCTACTTCACTGTACCGCCGTCGCGAGGCGAGGCGAGTGAGAAAAGGTCAACGACCGATGTTCACGTGTCTTTGATTAGGTACCTACCTAATTAGTTAGATAGGAACCTACAAAAACAATAATATTTAGAAAATATTACTTACATAGTGTATGTATTATTATTATCATTTGGCAATCTAAAAAACTTAAATATGTCTTAGTTTTTGAGTTATTGTTACAACCGATCACACCAAAATAACTTGACCGTGACGTCATATTATAGAGGTAGGCACCTAACCTACACAAATATTAAAAGCCGCGTGCGGCGTCGCTGGCTGTAACAGCCCTACTGCACGTTTAACGTGCAGAAACATGTAGGCAAATATCGTGACCTTGAGCGCGTTCGGAGCGAAGTTTCCCTTCTAATGTGTTTTTGTCTATTCTTATGCTTAGAGTTAGCAATGCGAATGGGAAGAAGAATATTTGGCCTAGCACTTCGTTGACGAATACCTGAAAGTTCCCCTAAAAGCTGCAGTCTTATGATTGTGATAGGAAAGTGCAGACCTTACTGACCGAAGCCTTTCACAAGAAACGGAGTTAAGTTTTGAGTGCAGATACTCAAGCTTTTTAAACTTAAGTAAGTAACTTAGTAATCTTCGAGATTCCATATTCAATAGGACACGTTGTTCAGGTACGGTGTAACGTGATTACAAGGCGGAGCATTGAAACAAAAGCAACGACAAGCTCTTTGCATTTTGTATGGTGAGTTTTTTCAAGTAAACGAGTACTAAACACAATATCCTCCAAATATAACTTATAAATAATTAGCGATTCACTAACGACGAAACGGAATTCTTCAATCAGTTGATTCCTATGTATCTGTGCGTTTGTGTATAGCATGACATTTACCAACAGGTCTATAGGTGAATTGATTTATATATTCATAATAACCAAAATTTTATATCTAGAAGAGTTTTTAGTTATTATTTCTGAAGATACTTGTGGGCGTTCTCTTATAATCTGTTTAACAAAATAAATTAAAATCGTAGTTCATATTATAATGAGCACAATTCAGTTTTCTATTGTTTCCTATTCGTAACACTGTTGCTACGTCTTTAAACTCATCTCATTGAGTCGTCGTAGCAATTCCCATCGCGGCAGCTACGAAAACTCTAATAAAGTGCTACGCCGTAGCGAGTAGCGTATCATCTATGAAAACAAGCGGAACATGGACATATCGTAGTCCATATTCACAGTTGATATTCGACATCCGACGCAAAGTTCGAGCGGCGCTTATCAGGGGATGGTGATTTGTGGGCTCGCGGCTTATTTTGCGTAATTTATGTAGTTTCGAGCTGTGAGTGACGTCACCATTCAACCGTCAAACAGGATGATTACTCTATGTAGAATCATTATTACTAGCATCAAGGCTTTTAAACACTATGATATTCTCTCTTTATTCTTCCTCGTCATCACGTCACAACTTATTTTTATCATAATATAATTACGTTAAACAAAGAAATTTCTAAAAATTCTACCCAAATATAACAACTTTTAAACGATAAGTGCATTCGAAGCCAAAGACGGAAACTAATATATATGAGCATATCTTGAAAAATGAATCAATACAAGTTAATATTCCATTTTGCCACATTTTGCAACTAGTCAATTAAGGGAAATTGTCATTTTTTTCCACACTCTTAAAACACGTCACGTACATTGGTGTAACATTGAATTCAGTAAGTACTAGCAGAACAACATAAAAGTGCAATAACACTTCGGGACCGCGCTGACTTCAGCGAGTGAACATTTTATAAGTTCAATCGGACGTCGCCGGATGTTGCCTACAGATATCGAAGTGTAGGGGGCAGATAACTATGAATAGGTACATACTTTTATTTGTAAGATTGTTTGGTCAATACTCTGGCGAACTTGACCACTGCGGTAGTAAAAGCTAATAAATAATTGCCATCATGCCTGTCAGTTTCATAAAAAAATCAAAACGGTAAATATTTTGAATTAGTTTATTTATACATAGTCTTTAGTTTTTACTATTTTAATATTTTTTGTAGCCTGAAAGAAATTGATATTCCACATTATTATGGCCACCAACTTAATATTTTTGAGCGCCGCTGATTGCTTTTTCAAGTATCATGGAGTGTCATGGTGGTTGTAAATCTGGTGCTTGGATGACAAGTCTTTTGTGATGACTCAGCTATCTGTAACTTTTAAGTAGCACCTAGGTAACGTAATTTTTTCCAAAAACACAAGCCGTCAGCGTCTGTTAGCCATCAGACGCTATCATCGGTTAGAAATGAATAGAGACATCTGTTTCAGTCTGTCAAATGTCTATAAGATCTAAAAACTTTTCTTAAAAGTGATGGTCTTGAAAATTTTCAATACAAAGTAAATGGAGTGAACTCAATACAAAGTAAAGTTATAACGTGAATCAGAATCGGGATCGTTTGAAAATGAGGGCATATGTTTCGGTTATTGGTTCAAAATGTTTTGTTTTAGTTGAATTATGTTGGGGAATGGGTGTTATCTATATTGGAGAGCTTTTATTGTGTGCCGGGGCAATCCACTTATCGAAAGGATTTTCAAAATGAGGTTTGTAATTCATTAGTATTTCAAAAAGCCTTATTACGGGTGGTTATACTGTTAAAATACGTCATTTTATTTCGTCTAAAAATGACATCTCAGATCGATGGGATATACTTAAAGAAATGTGAGATGGTAGTGAGGTGTATGTGTTGAGTAAAGTTCTCTTGATAGTAAGCTCAGACTACCATAGTAAGTATACACCTTGATTGCACACTGCTTAGAAATATAATATATCAATTACAGTTATCTACAATGTACTTAGCTAGATACCAGGGTTGGGATTATGTTGATCACTCATCGCTTAGGTTGTTTCTAGTCTCCCTCTATTGCCAGATTCAAATTTGCATTACGGTCGTGATGCAAAATAATCGTACAAAAGCTTCAACAGTAGCCTGATCTGCAAATTATAACATAAACTAGCTTTGCGCCCTCGGCTTCGCTCGCGTAGAAAGCGAGAACATATGATTGGTTTTGGTCTTCAATCTAATCATCACCATCATCATCTATTGATTGACTAAATTTGAATGGTCTTATTGTTTTCAAACACACTTCTATATCGTCAACAATTAAAATAAATAATTCTAAAAGCCCAGAAGTTAGGTCAAGCTTCTCGCTTTGCTGGGATTACCAGCGCGCGCGGTAGAAGTCATTGTAAGTCCTGATTCGAAACTGCACCATAACTTCTTTTCTCACAAAAAGCAAGCTTCCTTTTCACATAACAAAACGAAATAGTGCACAGGGGTGCATTCAAGATTTCACACTTTAGTCAGACGGATTATTAATCAGCCAACTTTCGAGTGACCTAGTCGGCACAGCTTTCGTCGTAATTTATGTCAACGCTATTACAGTTTCACCCTTGTTTTAGCTAGTTTTGAGTTATTCTCATTTCCCTAGCTCCTGCCCTGCGTTCGCAACATAATCGTAATGTCGGCGACACTTGCAGTGTTGCCAACTCGCACTAACTTTAACGGAATTGAATTCAAGCACTTATTAAATAAAAGGACACAAAGAATCCTGCAATAAGCTGGGTAATACGCAACAAACAGGGAAACTGTGCTTGCAAGATGTTTATTGCATACAACGTATGGTCGAACTTTGTAGTCTATTTTTTACTCCTAGCTTCAGCTTGTGGCTCGCCACGTGCTTTTGTGGATTAAATATTGCATATTAATTTAGTCTAAACATGACGAGCTTCGTGTGTTTATATGAGATCTCCCGTGGCACCTTTACAACTAGAAGGGGATACCAAGCACGGGGATGACAACAGGGGATATTGAATATATTCTAACACATAATAAAGTATGTTCTTTTTTGGAAGTTATAGTAACTTAATTTTAATAGTAGACTAGACTGTCAGTATTTGTTTTATCTAACATTCTAGGGTTGCTCCTTAGCTTTATACGCAGGAGCTAGCTTCGACGCGAGAACTATAGAGGTAGATAATTGTTTTGTAAATGTAACCTTTTATTTGTTGGTATTTTTCTGAAAGAACCATCCATTCTCCTGGAAAAAAAAAATGTTCAAGAGACAATTTATTTTTCCTCGAAACACTACTAGTGTTCTCAAAGCTATTCCGAGAAAATAAATTCTTTTCGACGGTTCCGTACACTTCTATCTGGCGGTCGTTGAACCCATTATTAGCGTTCCGTAGCATCCAGGGGCCTTCGTTTCAAATAAAAAGATACCAAAGTTATAACATCTCCTTTTACTCAAATTCAAAACTTATACTGCACCAAACAAGGATTAAATTGACTTGAATTTTGGTTGCCATTATTGGTGAATACTTCAGCTCTATTTTTACGTTATTAAAGTTTCAAATGCTCTAGAAGTTTTAGTTTACGTGACGATAATGTGACAGTATTGATAGCCTGAAATGTGTTTTATTGAGGCAGCTTAAAGTTCAGATTGGTTAACGCGATTATGGTCGTTATTTTCCAGCTCTGTGTGGAGTTTTATGATGCTCTTATTGCTTTAGACAAGAGTTTGAGATGGTTTTGTATAGGTACAAGTTATGAGTCTTCAAGTCCTTTCGAGCCCCTTTATCTCTCAATGTCCATAAAATAACTTGCTAAGAGGTTTAAGAAATGTTGGGGAAATACATAGGAAGTCCACCCAGATCAAACAACCACAAGGTGTTTGACGGTTTTATATATTTCATTCATTCATATTGAAGATAAATTGTATTCAAAACCGATTCTTAGAAACCGTCAATTCGTTATGTAAACGTCTACCCGCAATATATCGTGAAGCAACAACAGCGACCCGCATTAACTGTCAAGTGTCAGGTCTGTCAGCCGGTAGTCCGGGTCGCGTTCGACCGATCCCGACAGCTAACGAATTGTGCTGTCAGTTCTCTGTCACGGCGCATCACTGTTTTATGCTTCATTTCGAGGGAAATGCATTTGGAAGCTTTCCGTTACTGAAACAATGTACAAGGCTTCCCTTAAATTGAATTTATCATCAGCATATATCAGCCTTGCAATACTCATTGGTGGTAAATAACTTTTATTTTACGGCTGTTAAAAGTCCTGTGCTTTTTTAATTGAATTGCAATTTTAATTTAGGCAGTATATTTGTGTCAACGATTTTAAACTCCTTCGTCACTGTTGCGTTGAAGTTTTTTGAGGCACCGTGTGCGCACGTTTCGTACCTATACATACAAATTATGCGTGTTTTTATCTAAAGGGAATGTAAACTTCAGTATCATTACCGATACGCGTGAAACCACGATTTCTTATTTAACCAGTAAGAGAACTTTTTGTTCATTGTATGAGTTTTCAAGAATTTATTACTAAAAGTGTAGCGCGATGAAACTTGTGCGACGTGATCCGACTACATCTCGGCACGTAAGTTGGCAGCACCGCCAGTGGTTAATTAATGTGCTAAACATTAACAAAATAAACGATCCAAGAAACATCGGCTTCTGTTTAGCTTTCTCATGCTTTTTATCCAACTTTACAAAAGAAGGCTGAATTTTTGAGTTTGTGTAATATTTTCGCTACGGATATAAAAAAATATAATTCCGTATAATAATGCACTAGAAAAAGTAAAACATGACTTTTTCTTGTCAGTATCAGTCAGTCTTGACGGTACCACCGTTCGAAAGCGACTCTGACCACTCTTGTAACACTCGGAAAAGTCTTCCACGTTAAAAATTCGTCCTCAAATCTTTAAAAACAAGCTCTCGCGAATTGTGCAAACCATAGACATATAACTTTTTATCGTACAAACAAAGCTGCTAGCTAAGCTGTCGGCTCATCCGAACTGTCAGTGTCAGTGTCAGGGCGGCGCGCGGCGGCCGGCGATGACGCCGCTATGACGCGGCCAAATTGTGCCTGTCGCCCCACCTGAACGACAATTAACGCGCCGATTCGCGACTAAATTGATATTTTCAGTGCACTCTGTTGACTTGAGAACTTGAAGTCATTGGTGGCTGGTGAGGTTCTTGTGTTATACATACACACAACAATATGGGACAATCCACACATTATCATTTTGTACCAAAGTAAACAGGGCTTGTGTTATAGGTATCAATACTGATATTTTACCATGGATAATATATTATTTTTTTAATCCTTTTGAAGAATATCTTCATACCATACCTTAGACTCTAAGGTATGGTATGAAGATATTCTTAGAGGCTTAGAGAATATCTTGGTACTTGGTCTTCGTATGTGTGTATCTATCTATCTATCGTAGATAGATGTATCTATCTATCTACGTAGGTCGTAGATAGATAGATACATACATACGTCCCGAGGCACGATTTGAACCAAGAACTTGCGTCACAAGCGGAACTTTGCCCTCTAAGCCACATAGGTCGTCAAAAGTTTGTTTGTTGGTTTGAAAATCCTTTAAAATAGTTTAATTTTATCGTGCATGAGTCTTTGCTTGACGACATCTCCTGATTTTTCTAAAATAATATTTTCTCTAGATCGAATCTATAAAGTAATACCAATCTAACAAACCTGAATATAACTTCGCAACTCAAAAGGTGCCCTCCCCCCACCCAAAATCAAACATTCTCAATCTTTGCATTTCCGTGGATATTGTTCTCCATTTGACAAATAAATTTACACGCAAGTGAAGCCGCAGGGCGCAGTCATTTCTTTATAAATATATAATGTTCAGTAGATACTTGGTTCACAGTTCGCAACCATATTACCTACGTAAATTCCGTATCAGAAAGGCCAGCAATATGTCTCTCGACTAGTTTGCATAAATTCTTATACAATATTCGTACTGATAAACTGATTTCACCCTTGTCTAGACACGATAAATAAAATCTGGATGTAATCATGTGAAGATAACCGATTTATTTCGTTACGTGTCATTTTTCACGAGAAATGTTCACGCGTGAGCGCGATACACTATCAACTATCAACCAATGGGGTGTTAGAATGATTAAGTTCCACTGATCGTTTGACGTGATATGAAAATGATGATAAAAGTGAATTTATTCTGCTTTCTGAAAGATTTCGAGTGAGTGAAGGGCTCATCTTAACATAATAAACAATTAAACTTTACTTAACTGTAAATAGTGTTCAGAGTCTACGCTGAAGCAACATTCAAACAAGTCTAGTCCAAGGCTAGACTACGAAACCCGGGCATTATTTAATTGTGTAATAGAAACAAACCGAGCGAAGTTTATTAAGTAATTATTTAAGTAAATTCATAACTTGGGAACTTAAATAATCGCTGAGAAACAAAGCGACAAACTTATTGTCGACTTTGCATTGCAAATGGTGTCGCGTCGAAGTGAGGAAAGGTGGCGATGCAAGTCCCTCGTCGTTGTACCCTTTGTACCATTGTGGAGATCGCTCCCTCTGACAATGGGCGCGGCTTTCATGATACCTGTACTCGCTTTTGCGGTTTCGTGTAGCTTTTTACTGTTGCAGTTTATGGATGCTTGGAATCATCTTCAATCCAGAATTTTAGGGATTTTACCTCTAAATTTTGAATTGAGTGCCACCTTAAATTTATGACTAAAAACATACTTCTGTTACTACTCATTTTTGACTATTCTTTTGTTGGTGAAACAAACAATGTTTTCACTCTATGCAAATTAAAACAACTCGTATTTATAAAAGTTATTTCAACTTTGATTCCAAATTGTAGATACAAATTTTATAAACAACACCTCTTTGAAGTAAAGTCATGTTCGAATTAATTAATTTATGCATCGCTCACTCCAAATGGCGAAGTTATGATTAATAATTCGAAGTAGGTGTATTAAATTACAACTGTCGCGAAACTTTATATAATCGACACAGACGCGCCGACTTGCTATTGTACCTACGGCCTCTTTTGCAATGCAAAATAGAGAAGTCAATGTGATCACAGCTTATAAAGAACAGCTGGCATAATCCACGAATACCTAGTAAGTTTTTGGTCACCAAAAACCTAAATCGATCAGGGTTTTGAGGGATTGCTGAACTGAATCGTCAGTTCATAATGATCAAGTCTCGGTGACACTATATTTGTATAAGCAGTCAAATCTGTAATCGAAGACGTTTGCGAAAACTTGTTGCCGATCGAAGACTTCTCAAACCTAATTCATCACGAGCTGTTTACTACGAACTTGAGAATAAAATATCGTAATCAATCGCTAATAAAACAATCGTGCGCTGTGAATAGAAAATATAGAGGAACGTGAGTAGGTATATTATGTCATTGTAACTTCCGCTGGTTGATTTGATACTAATGGAACGAGATCCCACTGCAGAATTAGCCCGCTCATCGCTTTTTGTTTAAGACCAAATTTTTATGTTTATTTGTAAGAAGGAGAATATATATACCAGGTTGCCTATCAAAATTTTTAGGACTCAAGTATCTCTTATTTAGATAGGACTGAGATGACCGACTCAACTGAGTTGAGCCGTTCTTAGCAAGCTGTGACGTGTGGCCTGCTCCATTGTCAGAGGAACGGCCTCGTGAGAGGGACCGACAATTTTGTCACATTTTTATAACGGGGATGTTTCCTAAAGTTCTCAGACAACACTGTTATGTAGGAAAATTATCTGTTTACTCCTCGTTACAGACAAGAGTTGAAGATAAATATGGCGGTGTTGTATTCAGAAAATGTAAGGAAAATTATTAGTAAGGAAAATTAATTCAATTTGGAATGTCACGAAACATTTAAAAAATAATTACGAATCTAGGTATTTCAAAATTTTCATCATTCCTTTTTTATAGTTATTATTAACTGAAAAAATAAAGTAATATCGAATAAAAACCAAGACCTTTTAGAAACAAATTAGCACTCAATAAATTGAAACAAGTAACCAGCGCGGCTAGAAGCCAGGGTTGATAGGACTAGTCGTATGGCTTAGCTAAGTAAGTATAGCCGGAGCGAGAGAACACTCAGAACCGAGAGCCTGGAGCAGTCTGGTTTCCAAAACCCAGACCATTTTGGGACGCTGATCCTCGGAGCAAATTAAATTAAAACGCCTTCCTCAAAAGTTATATTCAGATTCAGATAATTTATTATCACACGTATTATTATATACCTAATACAATAAAATCATGTGCTTAAAATGAAATAATGAAATGACTCGTCAGAACACAGATATTTAATTACATTTTATGTAAGGGGGCGATAATAATAATAAATATTTCTTAAAGCTTGGACTATACTTTAGGTTAAGTGATGTTACTAACTCATCAGGTAATTAAGACGATTATTTCATTATGGCTGTAGTTGTTTTGTACAAACTCTTTAATATTATTCCATATAATATCTTTATCTAATATAATATATACATGTATATACGTATATCTTGCTCAACTTTGTTTAAGTTCCATAGACTTTTACACAACTTTGATTTGAACATCTCAGTTGGTTTTAACTTCTATAATTCACATTTCGTAACATTGAAATATCGTGTACTTATTTATCACAGAAACTTCAACTGTAACATTGTGGACACAGAGTGTCGAACAGTTTGACACAGGCACTGTGTTCGCATCGTTGTAGATAGCTATTGTTGTAGAGGCTGAGGTATTGTTAAGCTGTCAGACATTTTGTCGAGCCGCGTCATCGGGCCGTGATTAATGACGAGTGACTGTTCAACCGGGTAATTGGAACATAATGCCTTAGTTCTCGAAATATTTGACACAATAATAATATGTTTATGTTTAAGATTAATGACCCGTAGTACCTACTCGTATAAGCGTAAATAAATATATTATGTGACATCTGAGCTTGTTCGTGGAAATAAACATATGCTTAGGCATGGCTTAAGCTAAAACGAATTATAGTAGAGCGAGTAAATAATTAAATAATTGTTAAAACAAAACTGTTTCCATCAAAAAAACGATAAGGCCGACCATTGGACTCGTCTAATTTAGTGTTTTTCTATTTTATTATCTAGTCTAAAGTATAATTTTATTGTTAGTTACTGACGCATGAGGCACATCGGTAAGTAATTATTATTACTCTATTTGTGATATGGGGTCCTCGTGAAAATAGTAGTTTAACGTTAGATTGGTAAAACATGACATTATCCTGTTTCAAAACAAGTCAAATCTAGACCTTTGTTATACAACGTCCTCGGCCACATCGAATCTTACCTGATGGAGGTAAGATTGTGGTCAAATAGATCTTTCAATTGACTGTAAAAAAAGTTTGAAAATCACTTAAGATTAGAACTGCCCTTTCCAGGTTTATAAATATCCGTGTCTCTGTGATCCCTCGGCCTTAACACAAAAACAATATAACAGCATCTACAGAGGAAGTTTCAAACAAATTCTATTTCCACATCTCAGAATTATTCCGCGTAAATTAATTTTAAACAAAACCCAACAAAAGACGGTCTCAAAAGTTTTATTTCATTTCGAGAATCGTGGCCCAAGGAAAAGATTTGTCATTTAAATTGTGTCCTAGAGTTAATTACTTATGAGGGTGACTGAGACGGAAACTGTAGATAAAAGACATTTTTGTTGAATGGAACTAAACCAGTTGGCCAACAAAAGGGGAATTGTTCTAAAATCAGTAGAAGAAAAGAACATGCTAGGCCATGATGTCTCTAAGTTTTACTACTCTTAATCCTTATCTTGTAAGTACATGTAGTACAAGATAGTTACCAACGCGTACTTTATAAGGGGGATTAAAAAAGTTCTTTTTTGATTTTAACCCTAATAAGCCTTTTTATGGAAATTACTATAAGTAATTTAACTAAGATAAATTACAGATCCAATGAGTGATTATACTTACAAAAGAGTCAGTCAGTCATGCAAGTACCTAAGTTTAAATTTAAATAGTATTTAATTTGACTTGTCTAAGTGCTTATTTTGTAAGCCTAAAGAAATAAAGATATTGATTTATTGATTTGTTTTAAAAAAACAAACAACTAGGTGCCAATGCCATTTCAAAGGACTCTGCTTCAATGTTGGAAATAAAATCATGAACAGATAATAACTTATATTTTTTTTTAATATTAGCATGTGCTTGGTTGTACACGTGATTATGCTGCAAACAAACGAATAAAAAAATATTACATAGGTACCTATAATATCCACCTTATTTTAGACGCAAAATGTTTTGTGAATTGCCCAAATCCCGATTTTTATAAATAAAGCTACCATCACATCTTTATTCATTCAATTTTATTTATTAAGGTATTATACTCGTATCTACATTTACTTAATACTTTAATTAAAACTTTGCAAAAATCCGTAAGTTTCTTACTTTTTATAAAAACTCTCTATAATTTAAATAATGATTATAATTGTAGATTAGAATGAGCCTTACAAATCCGTTATAAAGATGCTAAAGGCTTGCACTACATAGATTCAATACAATAGACATACTCTCGTACTGAGCTCATAATTTGCCATCTCGTAATAAATGGTAAGTTACTAACTACAATAATTACTGCTACGAGAAGCTTCATTATTAAGTTCACACGTAATCCGATTTAACTTTAATAAGGACGTGTCCTCTCTGTGTGCGCGTTGCGTTAGCGCCAATCCTCACATTTCACCCGCTGTCAGAGTGACAGTGACATTTGAGACGCGCTGACAGCGCTGACACATATTAACAGCTTTCTTGATATGCCCTTTTACGTGGTGCAAGGAATATTTTATTATCTTGAGAGCTTTTTTGAATTTCTTACATTGGATGATATTTAATCAAATCACTCACAAAGAATTATTATACATTTTATCCTCAGACATTTTATCATATCAAACATTATTATTTATTCGTACCTATTATCCGACTGTGAAATATTCTAACGTTAGGTACGTAAATTTACAAGAAATTGCATTAACATGGTGCAGAATTAACCTATGCTTCTGAAAACGCATTTCGAAACTCAAATAGTTTCCTAGAAGTAAAAAAAATAATCCTAAGCCTTCAGTAGGTAAAGCGCGCATCAAAGGCAAGTTGAAACTAATCGCGAGGTAAAAACGCGTACCTTTGTCAAGCGGCCATTGTCCGCCGGCCCAGTTCGCCGCTGCCGCTGAGTGCCGCTGCCGCTGGCGCCCCTTTGTGCCGCTCGCCATTGATGGACTTTGAGAGCTAGATGCGTTATCTGATTATGACACGAATTCAGATTTCAACGTTCTCGATTTTAGAATATGGCTCGTAATCGATCGGGTCATTTACGAGTCATTAGTGGAGTTTAGTGCTCCAAATGGATGCAGTAGATATTGCTTTGTTACGTTTAAATTATTCAGGATCTATTGCTATGTCGTAGTTTTTAAACTACGGTTTTAAAATGATTGTTCATAGAGATTATTACCCCATTGCTACGTCGTAGACTCTCAAATCCCCTTTACTACGTGCACAGATTACCCCCAATAGATTCCGCATGTAAGACGACAACCGCGCACCACACATATGTGCAAATGCACTGATATAAATCGCCACATCAAAGCACGCCTTCAGAGCCGACCAAGTCTCAGACCCGTGAGCTCCTTTACGTTTTTCTGTTAGAACGCTAATGAAAATTGGTTTTGTGTACACAAAAAGGACAAAATGACTACATGTTCAGTAAAATGGTGTGGAAAATCATCTCGAACTTCAAATTACCAAAAGGACGGAATATCATTTCATCGGTAAGTAAAATAATTTAATTTTACTAGTTGTAGAAGAGCTCATCTTATAATGGTTGATGGCACGTAAAGACGGTCGCTTGTTTCTTTTCCTCATTGCTGTTATTGCATTCGTTGTCCCTTTCCGGCGAAAGCACGTGTAATGATAGTGTTGTGAATTTCACTCCTCTCTAGTCGACGCGACGCGACGTCGATATAAATGTTGGATGACGTAGTAAGTGGGATTCTCTTTCCCGTTTTTTGTATGGAAAGCACTAAAATTAGGAAGTTATGCAGAAACCTAAATGTTGTTTTATTCTTATTAAAGGATATTAAAAAAAATTGCTAAAAGTAAATAAATCAAAATGGAAATGCAGGATTACTAGTACCTAGGTAGGTACTAGGTAGGTCTATCCTACAATACAATATAAAACTATGTACCTACCTACACACAAAAAAATAGTAATTAACATGAAACATAAGAGTATGATGGGCGGTCTTATCGCTTAGAAGCGATTTCTTCCAGACAACCTTTAGATGTATAGAAATTTTATATTTAAGAAAGGTAGGGGTGTAAGTACATAGAATACATATAATACATAATAATACACTACAGCTAGAAGCTCCTGAAGCTTGTTTGCTACTTCTGAGGCGATTCCGGCGGAGGGAATGGGTTGTGGTGACAATTACAAAATAATAAATAGTAATAAATGAATGTTATTTATGGTGATTTTTTTAACTCTGCAGCTTATCTTGTTTAAGGTTTCCTTCTTGCCCCGAAAAGAAAAAAAAATGGATAGACGCAACCAAACGCGACGGGTGGTTCCCTAATAATACCAGTGTTATTTGCTCAAGACATTTCACCGAAGACAGTTTTCACATAATGAAAAATCGCCGTCGTGTCATGAGTTCTGCTGTGCCAACATTATGCTTACCGATACTGGTATGTTTGCAGATAATAAATAAGTAAAAAATAATGCTGGACAATTCACACAGTATCATCTATTCCCAAGCCGAACCCGCAACCTCCTGCGACAGCGCAGGCGGACCTTCGCCCACCGCGCCACATCTGTCGTCGTTTTTTTCTTTAATATCGGTTTGTTTTTGAATCCGAAATGATACAAATACAAAACAATAATAATTTTACGATTATAATACGAGACTGCAATAAAAAAGATTTAAATATTCAAGTAAACTGATGTTCTTTTTACAACATGGCATCGAAATTAATTTTCGACAAATTTTATTTTGTTGTGCAACTTTCCCAACCCTAGGGTGAGTAAACAATTAGTACATTTTTAGTGTGACCTTGAAATAGCCAATCACAACGCCTTTGTTCCGGTCCCCGCAACCCGCGCCTTCCTCCAATTTTGGTGCGCTTGGATTCCAACCACAGTCCCGTAATGCGGTATCTATTGGGGGTAATCTGTGACTACGTGCTACACGCTACAATGATTGCCAGAGATAAACAAGTAAACAGTTAAGTAAGACTAGACAGCCATTGGATGAAACAATAATGCTGATTGCCAAGTAGAATAACCCTGTGTAATAACGCCAAGTGTTCAGATGGCATCACTAGAACCCTTATGCAATTCAAATTGAATTGAATAGGATATTACACGATAGGTTAAGCTGTCTAAGCATTTTAAACTATAGAGATGAGTAGTATAAGGTCGATAATGGTTCGAGTAGTCTAGCTGACCCGTTCACTCGGAGTAAAGTGCTGACGTCACGAACGTGCTCAATACTCAAACAGTGTTTCTTTTATTGTGAAGACATCAGCTGTCTAGTGGAATACATGAGCCAAGAAGTGTTCACTTAAATCTTGCTAGTTTTGACGTTTGTTTCAGTCGGACATAGTTTTACAGGCTTAGATAATAAACCGCTTGGTAGAATAGTGATGAGCCAAATTAGAGGACAGGAAAACTCAATTAACTGAAGTTTAATTTTATTATTTTATACCAAAATAACGATGGTGAACGAAATTTTTTTATTGCAATGGCTACGTCCACATCTGTCTGTCCCAGTCACGTCAAATTACGAAGTATCACATTTATCGAATTTCCCGCATTTGTGCTAAATTACGGAACCTACAACTGTAGACCAAATTCAATCCTATTGCTTATTAATAAGGTGCAAAACCAATCAAATTAAACGAGAATTTATCATCGAATTTGAACCCTACCGCTTATCATTTTAAAATCAAAATGGATTGCAGTGAAAGATTGTATGTCACCGAGCTTTTGATCCGTAGCCGTCTAACTGAGTACAAAACTAAACAGAGCTGTTGAGTTTGAAAGCGCAACACTATAGCAGCTGCTTCATTTTGATGAGACTCAATGATATTACTTCTATGAAAACTCATAATTGAGTTTTTACTTATTCTGAATTCAGTCTTAATCCCATTCGATTACTTCAATCAGAATGGATAAAGACATAAGACAGTTCCTGATAGCAAATAAGTATCGTATTAATATATATGTCTCGTTTTACTGCGAGACGGCAGCAAAGTGACAGCGATCCGATTGACAAATTGATATAATGTGATAACTTTTGTCTGAATATTTTGTCGTAGTCCAACGAATTTGAAGGACTTAATGTTAGAGAGAACGATTCACGCGTTCTCACCTCCTGAACTTTTTGAATTATATAGGTACAGCAGAAATTGATACGATTCATAAAGCTTAGCACATTTCACGAACGCATTTCAAGCACTCACAATTCGCTTTAACTCAAAATATTAGGCTCGTTTGCCCTCAGCATTAAAACATTTAAAAAAGAGAGTCAATGGAAGTAACCCTTAAAGTTAATTAACGGTACTATAAAAACCTTGCTACTATAATATTGAATAAAATGTAATAATACTTTGTACTCAGTCTGGTACTTAAGTGAAGATAATTATTTTAGAGAAAATAAATTCGAAGGGCGTGACAGTGACTTACTCTACTGGTCTTGGCTAGAACCAGCGCTCTGTCACAATAGGTCTCCAATTTATGTTACGGCATCAAGCTCAACCAAGACCTCTTAGACGTACGTCCACACGCATTTCTATCACTAAAAATATCTATATAAAAATACCTATCTATAAAAATAAACTTAGGAAACATTTCTCTGCTTCTCATAACATCTCTCAGTCTGCTGAGGGACACTTTTGTACATAGTTGTTTATTTAGTTTTTAGTTTAAGTATGTACTTACCTACTTTTTCTTTTCTTTTTATTACCTACCTTCAGTTTTACCTGTGTAACCCGTTTGTATTGTTTGTATTAAGTATTTTTGCTGTTGTTTGTGCTCTTTGTAAATGTTGTGCATGCCTGTTAGAGGTGCACATTTTATACTATAGATCTTCTACAATTGTGTTAACTGTAATGTTATACTATGTGCATTGTTGGCAAGCCATAAATAAATAAATAAATAAATAAATATCACTTACGGATGTTTCTATGTTTCCCGTAGGCAAGGTGTCTGTCTGTCTAGGTTATCTATTTACAGTGTACCTATGTATTTTCATTATAAAGTAGTCATACTTATAGTTATTATTCTTTATTTATGTGTGTCATAAACTAATCAATAATTTTCTTTCTTTCATTCTTTCAAGTAAAATTCGCAAAGCTGATGCAGCTGTCCTCAGTGAGCTAGGCCGACCGTCCAGCCCGCATACTCGCGGCTGCTTGCTTTGCTTTCAGCGCGTCCAATCGGCGCGCCTCTCCGCGCGCTTCATTTCACGTGTTTGTGTGTACTGGACTCGATCGGCCGTCCCAGCTGTCATTACCGTGCCTTTTAGATCGCCACCAATTATTACACTGTGAATTTTACCTTCAATAGCCTAGTGGGAGGGTGACATGCGAGTGGTGAGAGAGAGCTATATACAAAGTACTAGTAGCTCGAAAACGATTTACGCGTAGGCAGTGACTAGCCTTAGCACTAGTACTAGTATATAGATATGTGTGAATTCGTTCCAATAAGGATTCATGCAATTCACTTTCTTTGGTTCAGACCGTGAATTTTATTCAATTATTATTATCAATAATTATTCAATAACGAATATTGCAAAGATTTCATATCATAAGTGATGATAAATTAGGTAGTTATACGAGAAGAAAACTATCTTTGTTAACGACTGACGTCATTTTGTTTGTATTAAGTACCATTTTTAAGAGGAATCAAAAGCTTTTATCTTGTTAAAGACTTCATTTAAAATTAAAGATGTTATTTAGTACATGATCCCAATTTTAACAAAAATAATAACCTCAGGTAGTAGCGCCGTCATGGAAATTAAATAATGTTTCATTTATAAATAAATATTCATACGATACGGATTTTTCGTCCGTTCATATTGACGTCTGACCGTTATTTAGTATGTCGACCTCCAATTATCTTTTCACGATGATTTTGTAGCTCTTATTGAGCGGTTTTAATTATTGTGATAGGTAAATTATAAAATCATGTAAGCAATAATATCACCATTTTATCATTAATTTTTTCATGTATGATTCTTGAAAATAGGGCTCCCACGCGATTTACCTGCTTGCATAATGCGAAACAAACTAAAGAAAACGTGTACATAAATGCTTTTAAGTTTTCTATTTTACTGATTTCTATCGATTAGATCACCCCCAGTTCTAAATCATTTATTTCTTACTATTTAACAGCTTGGGGAATCGCGTTCGCAATTTAGAGTGGATTTTCTTTTTTTACGAGATTAGATACTAGTTACTTGAATAATGCGTTTAAAGATAGAACTGTACAAATGTGTAAGATCAAAAAGAACCGGACCACAAATAATCCTTTATGTGGTTTGCCGGTAGGCTCCTACTCTTTCATCCCGGCACAATGAACCATCTGTCAGCCGCGTCTCGTCACGACGACGTGTGGGTCTAAATAGGTATCTACTTTATACGCTCATAAATAATTACATTCAACTTTTATTTAACAGGGCTGTTGAAAAAGCTTCGAAAATGGCTACAGACGACATGAACGACGTTGTGAAGTTTACCTATATGTATGGGGAGTTATTTCCTCGCCGCATTCTACGTCCAATGCTGAATGAAAGTATTTCAAACATAAACATAACAACAGGTTTAGACATGCTCACCTCAGATAATCATAGAAATAGGAGTAGGTAACATTGTTCGTAATTCAATTTCATTACGTAATTATTTCCTCCAAAGAATGAACTACAATTATAGTAAAAAAATATTTGTAGGTACATGGAGAAGATTACAACACAAATGAAAGACGTTTATGTTACTCACTAAAACTTAAATTAACAATCAATTTCACTGTTTAGTCCATTGAAATGTTACATTTCTTAGGCCTTACCTTACGTTTTTTAGAGGACGCAATTTTATTTTTTGATGTGTAGGGGGGTCAGTGTAAAGCTAGAAACATGTCGCAACCCTTGTCCCATGAAAAAAATACTTGACTAAAGTTTTAGAGAATTTAATTTGCAACAAAAAATGTTATTTATTTTTTTATCAAATAAATAGTTTAAGACGTATATCGTAAAAACCATTTCAACCCCTATTTTCAAGACGGCGGCCGTGGGACAAGGGTGGCGACCCCACAAACTTGGTTTTAGATTTACACTGACCACCAACACATCAAAAAAATAAAATTGCGTCCTCTAAAAAACGCAACCCCAAATGTAACTTTTCAATGGACTAGTTACAAAGCGAAAAATATGGAATAATTGGAATATAGTACATAAAAATATTAATTACTACAGTAATTTCCATTTTGCTGTTTTTTGTATTTGAATACTTTTTTATAGTTGCGTTCTTGTGAAACATACTGTATATAAATAGGCCTCCTCAAAGGCTGTGGACATTATGGATATACATTTCTCTAATGCATACTCTAGGTATCGAGTAGGAATTCTGCGACACGTATGATAGGAGACTTGGCCTGCGAAGTCAACAACTATGTTATCTACTGTAGGAAACTATGTATACGGTACAACTTTGCCTACAACTAGACTAAACAAGGTTAATGTATCTTTCAAAAGGCAATGTATATGCCTCTATAAAAAGACTCCAAGAGAGTTGCAAAAACTAATAAACTATAAATACATTCAAACATATATTGTCAAAACTATTCTTTGTAAAAAGCCCTACTATAAAATACCTATCAGATTATTTATAAAATAAAAAGCTAGTTTTGCTCTAACTCGAAAACTAACAACCTAACAAGGTAAATGTTTCTTGTTCGTTTCTTCATTTAAAAATTATACTTAACCGACTTATAAATATTACTTTACCCGTAAAATCCGACTTTATATTTATCTATGTTGTTTATGTTCTATCGTAAAAATATTACACAGACAATATAGAGGGATGAATAAACGAATAAGAACCGCACTAAGCTGTCTACCGTAAACACACCCTAAGGTGCAGTACGCTTATGAAATGGCTTCGATCAACAGAACACACGTTGCATTTGGCTGCATATACTGAAAATGTATCTGTTTGTGGAGTTGGACTCACAAGTTCGTGTTTATAGCGCAGTTGGCGCAACACGTCATGACTGCGGATGGCAACACTATGGCCTAGGTAACGTTCATGTTTTGTCTGATGCAGTATCTGAGTAATGACAAGTATGACAAGTCTATTGCCGTTAGTATATACCCGCCAAAATATGCAATGTGCCTTACATATAGGATCCTCAATTCCGCATATGATTCTGCATAACATGGTGGTAAATTGGAGACAATATTTGGTCTAAAACTGTGCATAAATAAAACAAAATTCCACTCGCATGAATAATTATTGTAAATGGGTGCGCTTTCAATTATTAAACACTAAAACCTCAGAGTATACCTAATTAATGAATCAAATAAATCATAGTCAATGGTGTTATCTCTAAGAACAATTTAATGAAAACTTATGTACTCAAAATACTAATTTAATTAAAATCTAATTCACCAACTTACTAAATCTCTCGGAGCTTATTCGCAATTTTATAATTAATACAACGACAATGAAAGTTTGAAGACAGAACTTATTTATCGCCATACTCCAGAGCTGAATTATCTATGAAACTAAAACTTGTGAATCCTAAAGTCTCGTTAAAAAACTATAAAGTCAAGGATTATACCCGAGCTAAACTAGATCTCATTGAGTGATATATTCGTTGAAATATTTCTGTTGCAAAACTGCACTCAGTAGCTGCTAGTACTAGTAGTTAAGTATGTAAAAGTAACAGTACAATTTTATTTTAACTTAGCACAAACCTACAAAATTAGACTTCCAAGTCACCTTAGGAAAAGTGGGTAACTAAGAAATGCACTGTATGTATATTTGATGCAAATTATCGGGTAAGTGGGTCAAGAGGTTCTCAAACAGAACATCAAATGAAAGCCTGCACAAGCAAAGGTTCACCATGAATCAGCCAAGCTGCACTAGTCTACGTTTTATTATTTACTAGCTTTCGACCCGCGGCTTCGCTCGCGTAGACCTTCTGAAGCGCATTATCTCACTGAAGCACGTTTCAGGTCATTTGCATCCTACATTAAAAAGTTATGGACATTGAAGTACGGAGCCAAACTACGAATCTTAAAATTTAATAACCCATTTCATCGTTCAAATCCCCATTTTGCAGAGATTTTTGAAAATCCCTGAAAAAAAAATTCTATGGGCCCCGTAAGAAGGCTCAAAGTAACACAAAAAGTACTTCGAGCCTTATTGAGAGCCATGTCCAGTAGTGGACCTCCATCATCGGTAAGACAGGGTAAGACGATATTGATTCACTGAATCAAAATCACCCGTAAGAATAAGTTATGAACTTGAAACAAAAACAATCTCCGTGCAAGTGTTCCTCAGCCCTCCGCGGCAACTCCCTGGGCCCTGCTTTGCATCCTCCATAAAGCAGTTAACAAGGCGGATACAATAAAGCGCTCCACAGACTACACGAGGGCCGTTTGTTATTCCATTACGTATAAAATTTACTAGCTGAATCATTAAAACTTGGATCGCAGCCAGGGATAGCGAGTTCGGTTCCCGGGTAAGCACATTTCAACTCATTAACTACGTTTGTCCGAATCGATTGTAAGTTTCCTGCGGGATCATTTAAAGTTATTTTATTTGAACTTACAAGTTGGTACTCGGATTTAGAGAGCGGTTCAACTGAGCTAGAGTCAGCCTACAAGTTTTGTCGTACTAGTTTGCGCTCAGAGCTGGCTTGTATCGCTATTGGGAAGACTAACGTTCATTCAATCAGATCAGGGAAAACCAGCAAAAGGAACAACCGCAACTCCTTGTATTTTTAAAAAGTCAGATCTCTCCTCGGTCTGTCGTTTCTTTTCCTAATGATCAAAGACCAGTATTTTTCAAAAGTATTTTCAGCTGAAATAAGTAAAGACTCTTTGTTTTGCTAATTTTAAAAGCACCACCGCTCCTGATGTTCAGATTTAAAGATCCATTCCGTATCTTAAGAGGCCAATTCACCTAAATTCAGCTGCAATTTCCTCCCATCCTCATTGCTTTATTATGCACCAGTTTATAAGTGGGAAAGTTTTCCAAACAGTTAATCAGATAAAGGGGCGCAGTGAGCCTGCTAAAATATTCAATTATAACAATTAGTAGGCGAAGTTTGCGTCGGCAGGTGGCGTTGGCGGGACCAACTTGGGTTCAACTTGGTGTGGGCACTGCACACCCGGAGCCACCTGTAGGCGGCGGCCGCGCACGACTTTCGACAACCGACACACAGGGACTGAACACAATTCACAACTTTAATGTGGGACAACGCAGCCAGGCGTCTTGACAACTCGTTTCCGATTGGAATTGACTTGGATCTGTTCAGTCGGAGTCGTGTTGTGTTTAGGTTGTTAGCTACTGTCTTCAGATCGCTTAACTGTTTCCATGTAATTCATATATGTTTTAATTCTTGTATATTTTTTAATACTTGTACATTTTTTTGCTTGTAAATATAATGTGCTTTCTATAAATTCTTTGTTAGACACAACATACTATTGTTTAAATTTAAAAAAAAATACAATAGCAGAAGCTAAGCTTTTAGATTCTGCTCGAGGCTTGAAAATTACTATTGTTTATTTTTTTGTTTTGTATTGTATTTTTTTTCTAGGTCTATACTTTATTTTTGAAACCTTTCAGTTCACCAGTGTTCCACCCTCTCGTTCTTAGCTCTCAGTAATAGCCAAAGGTCGGTTATGAAATCTATTCTCCGTAAGTACTAGTATTACCCGCACACCTGCTTCCGCTCATTGTTATAATTGAATCCCTCCATAACTCCCCGCTTTCTTTCCACAGTCTTTCGCCTTGAGGTCCTCAATTAATTCTTTCAGCGGGAATTTTATGAGGAGATTATTTTAAGCGGTCTGAGGCTGATGAATCTGATTCAAAGGATGTTGGTTTTAGAGACTGCGTTCCAAGGATTTTTCTGAGAGGACTACTACTTCTTACGAAAGTTAAGTTTTTGGATAACTACTCTTTGACGTTTTGTTTAGTTTAGTTTTCAAATCTCATTTTAAGAACTAAGTCATACCGAAACGAATTCACCTAATGAATCGTGTATGATTGGGATACAGGTGTCATGGGTGTATTTTATTCTATATAATCTATATGTTCTAGTTTTATTATGTGCGCTGCACCAACTCTACAATTATAATAAATTTAATGTTTAATAATTAGTTTGATAATTGGCTAGCAGGTGCACACATTAAATACATTTGAGAGCACTCAGTGGAAAGCTTTCTGAATAACGTTAGTGGAGATGAAATAATGATGAGAACGTAGATAGCCCGAGAGATGCCTCGCGTCCGTCGGTGCAACTCCCGCTCAACGAGAGTTTATTAAAACTGGTATTATTTTGAACTAGCTCCTTGAACTACATTTAAATTTAAGTAGCTTATGTTTTGTTCCTGGCTAAGAACTATGTCTATTTAAAATTTCAGCCCGATTCATTTATTAGTTTTTAC
This sequence comes from Eupithecia centaureata, assembly GCA_944547425.1. Classification (NCBI taxonomy): domain Eukaryota; kingdom Metazoa; phylum Arthropoda; class Insecta; order Lepidoptera; family Geometridae; genus Eupithecia; species Eupithecia centaureata. Next base: position 696,863 of record OX155689.1, read on the forward strand.
GTAGAGTTGTAACAAACATCCATCCATCCATCCGAACATTCGCGTTTATAATATTATGAGAGTGATTGCGATCGAGCAAAGTATGTAAATCAAGCGAACCAAAATGTCCGTCCGAAACTACGCTAATTGGCAAAGAAATAATTACACTGAATACCATTGCTCATTAATTAAACAATACACAGCCGCGTAAACATGGTCCCCGAAACAATATACAATAAATTATTGATTAATTTTAATCATGAAAATTGCACTAAAATACAATTTGCATCCGTTAAAGCGGCCAATTTGACTGTCTGCCGTTACTGCGCCGCTAAATAACGGGTAAATATCCGTAAAGCGATGATGAGCGAATCTTTTAAGCTGATTACCGTTATTTTGTACGAATATGCTTTTTAATTAAAGTATTGGTTTGTTAACGGGAGTGGCGCTGATGCTCCGGTCACAGAGACAACAACAGAGAGAAATTACTGATTATTTTCGATCGTTTTTGAAAGCTTTTTATCAATAGTTTCGATTTTTTTCTACCAGTTAAACACAAGCGACCTCTCTCAAGAAATGAGTCAACTTCCATGTAAATGGGAAGGTCGTACAAACTACAACTATCACGGAATACGATCTAGCTGATGCTCAAACGATCTCGCTAATTATTTCGGTTATAACGGATGTATGCGGAGGCCATTAAATACCTACTCTTGTACACGATTACTCCGATCCTAGATATATTTGCTTACAACAGGAGCACATTTCATGCAAAATCTAATTGTTTTTATTAAGAAGCGTCAGCCAATGTCACTCCAGTACTAGCAACTTGAGCCTCTCTGTGTGCCAAAGCATTTCATCTTCAGCTTGACGCATCCAGCTGACGTATCTGCCAGTCGTGTTTTGCATCTCCCAGCTGACCACATGACCTGATCGATGTTATTGTTAGGCATACATTTTGTGAATTTTAAATTTACTGAAAGGTCTCTAATTTGAAACGGCGGAAATGAGAAAGCACATTAACCAAGCTCACATCATCCGCGTGACTAAATTAGTATCGGCAAGAGCGGAGTCCCCAAACACAAGCATATGTTTGCTTAAATGGAGGCTTCTAAATCCATTTATATTTTGTAAATAAGGTACTAAAATAAAAGTTTTGCATTTTTTTTTTTCAATTAGTGTGTAAACCTGTTGAAAAGTCGGGAAAAGCAAATAAATAAATGCATTAATTCGTCAAAAGTTATTATTTTTATAATAGCTTGGACGTTTCGAAGTTGTCGTCTAAAGTCTTGAGGAGACAGACTCTTGCGAGGCGCCATGGATTCGAGTGACCATGTATGGGCGTTGATCAGTCGCGTCTTGGCTCCTGTTAATGAAGGCTATTGTTTATGTCTGATAAAACGTCGACGTAATTTCCGCTCAGCTGTAAATTATCGGGATTTGACTTTTATGTTGTTGTTGTGAAACACGATAATATCTGTATCGTCTGTATTATATTTTACGACGGGACGGACAAGGACGGTTTATGTAACTTGGTGTATAAAACAGACAAGCACCGAGCTACGTACTTACTCAATGAAGAAACAATTGCTTTGTTTCATGATTTACATAACTACTAAGTTCACAGTCTGCATTTCACTAAACTGTATCAATTGTAAATTTATACTATGTAACTTGTAAAATATTTAATTTGAAATTAAAATATTTTACAAGTTGAAGGTATTCAGGCAGGTTTCTGACCTAGTTTCATAAAAACTGTACTAAGAACCAGTCCATCGTACTCTTGGAATCACAGGGTCCATAGAATTAAGAAATAAAGCAGCAACCATAATAAGATTGTTAGACAAGTGCAGAAGGCGGCCTATGAGCATCTGCAGTGCAGATGTCCATCAGAGCTCACAGGCCGCCCCTTTTGTGTAATGTCAAATATAGGTTAATATTACTACATAGTATAAAACAAAGTCGCTTTTTCTATCCCTATGTCCCTTTGTATGCTTAAATCTTTAAAACTACGCAACGGATTTTGAAGCGGTTTTTTTAAAGACAGAGTGGAGGAAGGTTTGTACATATAATATAACCGTGCGTAGCCGGGACGGGTCGCTAGTAATGTAATAAATATAGGTTAATGATGATGATAGCACACAGCGAGAAGGAAACGCTTATAATAATAGCGAGGTTCAAGCTTACGTCTGTCAGTTTGTGTCGCCGATCCTCAGATCCTCGGACCCTTCCATCCCTGGGGCCAGATTTGCGGTCGTTCCGAGAATCAGATTGAACTAGTTTAATCCCGTTTCAGAGATAATGGACTTATAATTGGAGACGAATTAAAATAAAGTGATTTCTGACATTTACCTACTCTAAGTTAAATTAAAGTGTTATACAAAATAAATACGATACGCTTGGAACAAAACAATGAAATAACAGAAACTTATTCTTGAAATTAATAACAATTATAATTAACATAAGTAGTAGGTACTGTGTTGAGGAAGTAAGTTAATACGTTTGATTAAGATTGATGGAACAAAGGCATCCACTTTGATGTAGTGTATTGTATTGTACCTAAGTAAAGCAGCTTTTGAGCAAGAGCGAGGCGAGATAGTTCGATGGCCCTTCAATAAGTTATCTCTGCGACATCGAGGTCCCTCTAATCGGAAACACAATCCTGAATAACATCGCTTTCTGTTGTTTACAAATAATTCTCTCAAATAACAGTATGTCAACCACCTCTCGGTCCCTTTTTTCATCAACAATAGATTCAGATAAAATCTAACCACAGAACTTCGGTAACAATGTTATGCCTAAACAATGGCGGAACAAAAACCCCTAACATGAGCCCACGAATGGACCCAGGGGTAATAATCGGGCGCTTACCTCCCGGAATTATGGCGACCTGCCGTTGTGGACAAAAACTTTGATAATTTGTAACATGCGAACTTTGCTGGCACTTTGTTTAGGTTACTGAGCCGGGTTTTGCTCCGTTTTGTTGTCACTCCACGCTTCACACAATTAATTTTAAGACTAATCTTTAACATGACTATATGCTTTCATTTACATTTTGAGCGATGGGTAACTTTATCTCTTGTACCAACAAACAAGTAAATTGTTCCAATACGTGGGATTAAAGTAAGACATTTCTGTGGTAACATCAGAGGACTCTATTCAACGGCAAGAATTCGCCAATCTTACCTATTAGAGCCATTTAAAGTTCAAACCCTTGGTCCATGGAGTCCTGGGGCACACCATTTATTAAGACCTTATCTAACTTTTCTAGTCCTGTCAACGAATTAGTATCTTCACGTGGGCCTTTTGGCGACGGCTTAAACTTTTAAAATAGATATCTGACGTATAAGTATATAAGTAAGCAGTCGTTATTTTTGAATTGATGATATCTATAAGTTTTAAGAGACTGTCTACCACGCTGACGAAATAGGTTTATGCATTCCATAACTCAAAGCCCGCCAAGGTAGTTAAACTCCAGTGTTTGTCTACATAGAGATACACAAAGGCCAAGAGTAGAGTTCAAATATTTCAATAGGGGAGAGTTTCGCATTGAATGAGACAACAAACAGAAGCGAGCTGTGTACCCAACAGCACGGGGCCACGAGTACCGCCAGGACAAACCGAATCAGAGTCAAGAGTCTCGCCGAGGAGCATTACCTGCTTTCCTCCACGTCTCCGAGCCTCCACTTCCGGGTAAGAGCCTCTCACAAGCTTTATTTGAAAAACGATTTTCTTTGCCATTGTTGGACGTTTTATTGTTGGGCTTTCGCGGCTCCTTGAAATATTTAATTAAGGCAACGTTCCCCGGAACGTCTTCATAAATCTGTCAAAATTACTCTTTTACGTTTTCCCTATCTCTAGCATAAGTCGTTTTAATTTTATTTTAGGGTGAAATTGCTTGATGTTTTGCCTCTTTTCCGCTAAATGAGATATAAATTTTATGAATTGATTTAATTATCTTTTTGGTGTGTAATATATTGAGATACTCAATTATGCCATCCATCATGACATTTTCAGTTGAATTTCATCATTGATAAACAATCAGTAATATAATATAACTACATAATATAAAAACAAAGTCGCTTTCTCTGTCCCTTTGTCCCTATGTCCCACTGTATGCTTAAATCTTTAAAATTACGCAACGGATTTTGATGATGTTTTTTTTTAATCAATAGAGTAATTCAAGAGGAAGATTTATACGTATAATAAAACCGTGCTAAGCAGGGGCGGGTCGCTAGTATAATTAATTATATAATTATAAGAGTGATTCAAATACCCCGCTATCCCTGATACCATGCTATAGTATGGTATCTGAAACACTCAATGTTGATCAATAAATTAACTGCAAAGCCATAATCAACAAATGCGAAACAACTACCTACGTAATGCTAATACACATTGCATCCATTAATCAGCACGTTTATTAGCAGTCTATTACCAATATAACTAAACCGGGATTCCAGGTAATTGTGCCAATATTTCGTTGGCAAATAATTAGCGAAATTGTTGAACGGATATGGGCCATTAGTTTTTCTTTTTAAATTTACAAAATGTATTCAGACAGATATTTCTAATTTGTCTTACATTACTTAATTCTTTTAATAAAAAATATAATATTGTTACGACCGTTATGTTGAATCCTAAGTCATTATAATATTTGATTACACAATGATTGTTGACAAATTAATATTACTATGGCACTATGGTAGAATTAACTATTAATTTTTCGTTCGTGTTAGTTTTAACTTGCCTATATGTTTTAGTTTTGTTTCACAAAATGTTAAACAAATAAGTAGTTAGATAATTTACACATGATGATCCGCCTTTTTGTTTTTCGGAAAAACAAAATTACTACACTGATTACTACTGGAAAAACTTTTTCCAGTAGTAATCTGTCCAATGTCATAAATTTTAATAAATTGTGACAGAGCGTAATTTAATTTTAAACATGCACGTTTTAATACATTTCGGTTAAAATAGCAACTTTAATTAAATTATGGCCTATTTGCCAGAATACTGTTTGTGTTATTTTGTCTGATGGAATTTAATTTACAGCGTCATTTCGGTGGCTTTTAACCAATATACCAATTAGCAGCTAGAGGCTTCTTTAAAATTAAATTGAAGTAATAACACTCGTTGAGAAAATGTTGGTACCTACTTTATAATTATCGCTTTATTGTTAAACCCGGAAACAATAGTAAGTTTTAGTAATTACGTTTACCTTCGTCAAAAACATCACCGTAGTTTTGACGTAGCGAACTACTACGAAACTTGTAGCAGTTCGTAGCTAGGTTCAACATTTCGTAGCGCATTGCGTAGCACCATCTACAAAACCTATAGGTACTGGTAAATAAGTTCAATATAGAAAAAATAAGATTCAAATTATTAGAGTAAATTATAATTTTTTCTTACACTTCCTTTCCTACAGACTTAACTGATAATCAACATGATAAACTGTTCTAGTGAAATAGTTTAACATCAATTTGAAAGTCATAAAAAGATTTTAGGAGTTGAAATCCGCAGAATGAGCTAAGTTATAAGGTCAACTGAAGTAAACATCGAAACGTGTAGAGGTTGAAACTAATGACGTTGAGTCGTCCCTTTCAGTGGTTGTGACCAGTTTGTTGTCTCTGGCCGAAGTAACAAGTACATTCAAATCACTAAACTTATTACTAGGAAACAGTAACCTTGTTACTGGGAAATCTGTAAAGTTACATTTCTATTTACAAGCGGTTCTATTAAGTTGCGACTGATCTTACGCACCAAAGAGCAGAAGTGGGTAGTGTCAATTTAAATGATCCAGTTTCGCCATCCTGGACATTTTGTCGGGTTTTATATTTTATTTTGATCCTCCTAGAGACAGAGTATTTGATTTTCTATTTCTACTACTTAACCTATAGATAAATTTAGGTGGAAATTTGTGATCAATTATTCCATAGTTTCGTTATGATCATAGTTTTAGCTGGAGGTTACTGACTGCTGGGATCTGTTATAACTCTTTTCATCGTTCTAAATAAGTCTATTCACTTTACTCTTTCAATTAACTTTCAAAAATTGTACCAAATTCAGCAAGTCAAAAATTTCCTAACCCTTAAAATATCTGTAAACTAATGAAGATACCCCGTATTCATACGTTAGCTCAGAGCTAAATCGAGAAGATGAATAAATCTCTGTCGAATACCATATTAATTCATAGCAGATATTGTAAGGGCTGGCGCATATTTGCCCGTCTCATTTCCCCACTTAGCATTCATCCCAGATTCGTGTGCACGTTAGCTTAGGTCACCGGTTCTCGAGCTGGAATATTCTAGAAATATATGTATTTTGGAGCCAGGGAAAGCTCTGAGTAATTTAGAATGGTTAACCGGGGTTTGTGGAACAGTATTATGCTATTAAATTACTTGAACTACTCATACCTAAAGTACTTTGTCTGATGCGTGGCCATGGCTTCTGCCCTCAATCTGCGGGCACGCGCGTGATTCAAAGATCTTAACTTAATCGCAATGCATTTAGTAGTGTGCAGACCTTATTTGAAATATTTTTCCAAAGTTTTAATCTCTAATATTTTATGAACTTTATTCTGTTTGTGTTTGCGGCGGTGCACCGCCCCGTAAGCGTATTCCTGCTAGACTATCGGACCATAAATCGCGACACACGCACATAATGTCTTGTATATTTTATCAGGCGCTCAGTGTAGCACATCCCTTAAGTTATCTGACGTAGGCGTTCCCACCAGTTACTTACAATTCCCAGCGTTATTTATTTGCGGGGCGAATAAATTCACTAAAAGTAGTATTTGCGGCCCTTTGCACGAATAAAGGCCCTTTTGCACGAATTAATGTTTATGAAGCAAGAGCGGAGCGCGGGGCTTTGGTGGAGTGAAGCGATTGACTTCAGTTTTTGTTAAACGACGGCGAAATTGAAGCGACAGAAACAAAGAAACATCAAAGCCAAAAATTATTTTAAGCGTAACTACGCTTTGATTAAAAAGTCTAGACTAGACTAATACACATTGTACCTACTATTTTCGTTTCCATTATTGTGTATAAATATTTACAAAAGGTATTAAACAAGAACGTGATGTTTACCCGTCGCTTTTGTATGATTGAAACCTTTTTCATAAATCCCGGCCCACTTTTTCCACGCGCTTAAAAACGAGAAAGAATTTTCGCCCAGAATTTTACGTAATTGCTAGCACTTTCTAAACAATTTCCATACGAGAATTTTTACATCATTTCGTACTCGTAATAGGTTCGCAAGTAGCTGCGAACGTATCTCCGTCCATAACACGCGCGTGATGAGGAACGTCGAGTACTCCGCTAAACACGATCCACCGGTGAGGTCTGCTCAGTTATAACGCATAATAATAAGCTCTTTTATAGGATATTGACTAAATCGACGATAGCGCAGAGACTGAGCGCTATCGTCTGTACTTTAAATTGACATGGTAGGTAGTAGGTACTACAATGTTTTAAAGTACTTGTACGTTCGGAGACAAAATAGAATATGTATGCTTTTCTTACTTATCTATTTCGTTTGACGAGGTAAAAGAGTAATATTTTATTGAATAAAGAAACCAATCTTATAAACGCTGATGCTATTCATCAGATTCATATCCATTTATCCATTACTAGCGACCTGCCCCGGCTTCGCACGGTTTTATTATACATATAAACCTTCCTCTTGAATCACTCTATCTATTAAAAAAATCGCATCAAAATCCGTTGCGTAGTTTTAAAGATTTAGGCAGTCAAAGGGACATAGGGAAATAGGGACAGAAAAAGCGACTTTCTTTTATACTATGTAGTAATGATAGTGATTATGAAAAAACCTTAAAATTAAAATTCCTCCTCTGGTCAGCTTGTTCAAATTATCTACGTATTATATAATTATAGCAAATCCAATCAAATTCTCTTCTTTATACCAAAGCTAAAAAAATATAATGAAATCAAGATAATATAGTCGCATGGAGAACTTGCTTTTTTATATTCGGTGAAATTAGGACTTGATGAAACCCTTACCTTTTTAGGCTGATTGTTTTTACACCTCTTGATATTGTAATTAAACTGTGAATACAATGTGGCAGTTTGTTTGTTTGTTTGAGCTGCGGTGGACGAGAGTCGCGTGCGAGCGGCGGATGTGCGATGCACGTCCTCTACAATATTTGACGTCTCGGTGCGTTCCTATTCATTTATTTGATGAATTTATAATCTTTTGTTATAGGTATTATGAGAAAATGTTTAAATGCAATCTGTGATACTTATAGCAAATATCTGATGTTATAATAACTAGACTAGATACGTGTAAGTCTTGGTATAAATTGTTGTTTTAGGTGCATAAACAAACGGTAAGTTCTAAGATATGGTCCGTTTTTCTATTAGACGGCGGAGGCAAACTTCAATTGCGAGGCGTGTTGGAGCGATCCGCCGGATTGTAAGCGATGCAAACAGAGTTCAACACAGCAAAAATAAATGTTGTTCATCAAAAGCTTTACGTGTTTCAAAAATGTTTCAACATTCATTTTAGGACTTAAAAAAATTCCATCAATCGTTTTGGATATTTCCGAACAGGAAAATATTTACACAACAAAAAGCGGGCCTGAGCCGCCGGGATCTACGAAATCAAAAGTACACGTTCACTCTGTTCCGTACAGATTTCATTTAAAATACCTCTAAAATAGGAAATATCTGGGTGAATAATATGAGCGTATAACAAGTTTTCATAAATTACCTATTGAAATACTGTCAATTTGTTTATTTCTGTGAATTTATCACGTAGAGATTCTCTGAGACCCATGTTATACTCGTAGATCGTAAGAGGGCTGCTCTTCTGCAATATTACGGAGTCACGTATTGTTTGCAGTATCCCACAGAAGTATCAGAAGTCAGAACTCAATAAAGATATTTCCCAAGCCTTAAAAACAAACATTTGGAAAATTCTTATTTCAAATATATAATTAATTATTATAATTATTACCAAATAAGAAATATAACCAAATAAACCATTTATGAAACAAGTGCATTTATTTTAACTTGTGTCTGATACATTTTAGTTTTATTAATCATGCAATAATCAAACAAAAGTATTTATTTCCGAAGTTTCTACTGGTCAACAGAAATCTTAACACTTATTAGTTTATTTTATTATCTTAACCAGAGACCCGCTCCGGCTTCGCACGGTTTTATTTTAGGTATAAACCTTTCTCTTTAATCACTCTAACTTTAAAAAAAAACCGCATCAAAATCCGTTGCGTAGTTTTAAAGATTTAAGCATACAAAGGGACATAGGGATATATAGGGACAGAGAAAGCGACTTTGTTTTATACTATGTACTGATTAAAACTTTTAATTTCCCTTTATGTCTCTCACTCTACCCATAACCTTAGAGATGTATTTGCACTACTCCTCACTCTATATAAGTAAAACTTGTGTTTAGACGCGAGAAGATAAAGTATATAGAGTATAATTATAGAGTTTATAGAGAGAAGAGTTATCTTTCGCTATTCACATTATATCTCATTCTAAATACGATCTATTTGGTATTAATTTAAATTGGCTACTAATTAAACAAGCTTCTTTTTAATAGCATTATTAGCCTCGGAAATATAAGTTACCTTCTAAATTACTAAGTCGGCCACAACCAACGCGCGTCTGAATAACAGTATCTCAGCCACTAATTATCTTCTATGTAAGCCACTGTAAATATAACTCAGCACGGTGGTTATTTTTTAGCATCTTAATTTGTGGCATGCATTCAAATAGCAAACTTCTAAAGTATTAATATATGACACCAAAATAGTCATTCTATTAGCTTCTAATTTTATAATTTAGTATGTTTAAAATGTAAGTCATCCTACATTTATCGATGGATAAATTTACCTAAAATTGTCATCACATAAAATATTAAAGCCACTATTATTACATAATGAACTATTGTTTTATAGTTTTTTTTTTGGTCAATGTCATTGATCTTTGACCTAAAGTTCAATGACCTTAACAAAAGTGACCTTGAGGTCATTATACTCAAGGTCTCTTACCTTTTTTTGTGGAAACGCTGGTTTTTGCTAGAGCCGATGCCGAAAAGTTAAATTAATCATTTTCGGTCATTAGGTCAGTGACCTTTGAGGTCAAGGTCACAGACCTTTTTTGTAAAAACTTTAGTTTTAGCTGGAGTCGATGCCCGATAGTTGAATTCTATGCGCCAACGCATATGCATAGCTATGGCGAATTTCGATGGAACCAAAAAAACATGAAAAACTACCCCGAGGTAGTTTTTCATGTTTTTTTGGTTCCATCGCGATTCGCCATAGCTCCGGCGCTTCGGGAAGTGAAGCCTCTCCGCCATTGCGTAACAAGGGTCGGGCACCACTGCTCACCTCCGCAGCTTCGGCTTTTTGGTCGCCTTCGGCGACCAGCCTCAGCCGCTACGGCACGCGCGGTGCCTGTCCCTTGTTACGGCTGGCGGAGGCTGCACTCCCTTCACGCCTCCGGCTTATTAAATACACTCTAGGGGCGCCACGCACAAGACCACGTGGAGTCGGGGTACTCTGTGTCGGATCCGTCACTCGAATTGAACCTAATCAACTCATATCGGAATGCTCTGAATCGGGGTGATACTTCATGTTTTTTTTGAGTTCATTGACCTCTAACGCTGAGGTCATTTAACTTTGGGGTCAATCACCTGAACCAAAGTTGGACCCCTAGTGATTCTCTTCACGATGTCATAAACAAATATAAATGAAATACAGATGAAACTATTGCAATACGAACGCACGAACAAACACAATAAACAAACACGGGCGGGTCGGTAAAAGAATCGAATGGCGCTCTCTGATTGGTGCAAATGGCTGGTTGTTGTCATGTCGCTAACTCGCGCCAAATCGTACAGAGGCTATTTTCACGTTATTAGAATATGAAGTATTATTTTACATGTTAAGTAATAATTATATGATGTTGTCTATTGAAGCTTGAATATATAATATTTGAGGAGCTTGTATTGAAGCTTTAAAACGTAAAATGGTGATGAGTTGCAAATTCTGTGGCCGACTTAGTAAATTAGTGGGCAATGTATAATCAGAAGGACAAGTTAGAATAATTGTTGATATTGACTTGACGCTTTCTTTGAAATTTTTAGTTGGCGTTGTAAAGAAGATGAATTAGTTTATTAGAGGCTATGTCAATTTCTCGATGCTTAGTTATTAAATGAGAAGTTTGGCCACGTGGCCAAAAAAAAATTCTGTGGCCGTAATTATTATTTCTCATTTAAATTTAACACGCGTTACTCGTAAAATTGTGTAAAGTAAAATCAAAATCCAGGAGATGAGTCTGCAGGCTGTGCTGCATAAAGTAGCGAGTAAACATGGTTTCATAGCCTTTGTCCCATTCCGCCCCATAACAGCGAAACGATGTCCTTTACGCGCCCCATGTGGACACCTACGGGAAACGACTTTTTAAATATACTCAATTTTTTACCTTCACGGGAAAGAGAGGTGTTTTTAGAATTACACGTTGGAACGTAAACCTAAACTAATTATGCAGCGGAGTTTACAATATTTTTACAAAAATTGTCCTACCTTATACATTAAAATTAAATTTTCATAAGCATTATTTGCTCTTTTCAAAGGTTTTTTGCATTTGTCTTAGCTGGAGCTTCCTTTGACATGAAAAAATAGTTATTTTAATATAACAGAAGAACCTTTTTAATTTTTACTGTAACAAAATATTCTTGATAAACAAAGAAAATTACAATCAAGGAATAAAACAACTTATTTTTTACTTCAATTCTGAGCACAGCATAACTTTACTAGTCTATGACAGGAGCTGAGATCACTTTACTCAAACGATCTTTTTACTGGACATCACGGTGTATCCACATCGATTTAATTAACTAAGGGAAGTGTTAACGGCCACTTAGCGCGTCGCTTCGAGATTACACACGGTACTCGAATGTACTCTGCTGTAGGAATCACTTGATTCTACCTGGGTAGGGATGAAGTAAATAAGAAAAAAACATATTTTAATTAAGACTCAAACAAAAGAAACTCAGACTTGCTTTAAAATAAGAGTAAAGCCCTAAAACGCAGTTTTATTTTTTTATCAAGTCACTAAACAGTTTCAACATGAGTTGTTTGTTCCTACAAGTACATCCTAACTTAATCCTAACTAATTTTATAATTGTCAAAGTGTGTTTTTTTTTTGTCCTTCCGTCACGCCCTCCCTAAGTAAGCAACCCGACTTGTTTTTTTGCATGTAGTTTGTTAAAAAAATGGAAAGTACAAGTATCTTAAACTACTTTTTGTCCTGGTAAAACGTCAAATTCCCTTCGGATATTAAGTTATGAAATTCGAATTTTACGCGGATTAACCGCAAAGAACAGCTCATTTTAAATAATATGTCTTCCCTATGTCTACAATTATTTTAGTTCTCTCTGTTATAACCACAATACCTAACTTGGTCTAGTTTTTGAGCCGTGATGAAAAAAACGACCACTTGAACTCACTCCGTGGATGTCGGAAAGTCCATTAACTAAGGGAACGTATCACAGGAAATATAATAGCTTTCTTTTGTGTAGTTTTAACAGTCTCCTGCGCTCGTCAATTGCCTGAAAATTCTATCAACGCCGAGAGCGGTATGGATCGACACCTGATCTTAATGATTACTATACTGATGGTGGTGATAACGATACAGACATATAATTAGGGTTAAATATCCGTAATGGAGTCATCGGAAGGGTGTTCGATTACAGCAATTTCGAGCTAATCGGCCTTCAAGTGGCGGCTACATGTCAACTCGTGACTGGTAATTCACACCCGTGGTCTGATTTACTAATCATTGTTTTCGGAATTGTAATTGCTGTCGCTTTAGGCGTGCAGTAGGTAAGAAAATACAATTATTTTTGTCAAGCATTAAGTATTAATAACGATTCATCGTCATCATCAACCTATATTAGTCCACAGCTGGACATATGTCAACGATTAAAATTGTTTGAATATCTTATTTCGTAAGCGTACAAAAATAAACGTTACTGATTCTGATTTAATTGCTACAATAAAAATGACAACTATCATACGCCTCTCAGTAACTCCTTAATTTTAATGGATGTACCCATAGTTTAACAATGTACTTGGAATGGATATTTCCCACTTTTTCCCACAGGAGCCCATTAAATCGACACACTGTCCCACCAGTGGGTCAAATTAGTGGGACCACGAGTCGCGACCCACATTTTCCACATTTCTTTTTCCGACGTTTTTTATTACGGAGGGAAACAGAGGAATTCTTAGGCCAAATATGTCCAATTAGGTAGTTAAGTTGTATCTACATAATAATACATTATAAGCAAGTGTAAGCTGTTCTTCAAATCAGCCAAGTTGAATAATTATGCATCGTATGCATAACCAGATTTGGTCAATAATCTGGTAAAGGCCCGTCCACACGGTCAGTAATCCGGTTGCGGTCATCGAGTTGATCCAGGTCTAATCATTGCGTTGCCACTGACGGCGTCATCCCGTTAATGCAGACACATTAGTGCCGGCCTGATTGACGATCATCATTAAGTGAATGTACCTATTTGTAATGATTTGTTGGGATAAATCAACAATATTTTGTATTTAACCTGTAATCTAGGTACAATAGTTCCTACAAGTATGTTGTCCATAAAACAATGTTGTTAATATGTATTCCTATTCCTTTAAAAATAGTATTTTCTTTGCTCTTTAGTTTTTCTCAACAACAGTGTTTCGGCCGTGTCTCTCTATTTTACAGAGTTTGTCGTTTCTATTGTAGACTACGTCTAACAAATACTACTTCTCTAATAGATTTAGTGTTTCTATGTTATCTAAAAATGTATTCATTTAAATACAGGTGACAAAAACCTTCATCTTTACTCCTCATTTATTTAAAAACTTTCGTAGTATAAGGAATTCATTTCAACTATGAGCGGGTTAACTACGAATCTGATTTGTTTTGGAGATAACCAAGGATTCCCTCACACCTGACTCACCATCACACACCAATGCGTTGTGGTGGTAACGGGTATGTGATTGTGTCCTTGAATTACCAGCAGTTAGGTGCTCACTGTTGTCTTATCTGTGGCCTGACGCATCGATTCCCGCCTAATGATCCGAATCCGGAAGTCCCGACCTAATTGGATTTTAGTCAACTCCTCGAATGACTCCGATAATGATCACTTCACTTGTCTTATTTGTAGTTAATACTTAAGTTTTGTCTTATTTCGAACTAAATTAATATAGTATTTGGTTTAATTCTTATTACTCGAGATATGAAAGAAGAATGAAATAAAGTTTATTTTCTCACAGCTTAAAACTACAAATAAAATAAAAACTTTTATTAACATAAACCGTTAATACCAAAAACTATTTCTAACGTTAACTATTTAAAGTAACTTAAATAATAACATTACAAGTTTTTGGTTTTCTAAACAACAAGCGACTTTCTTGAAGTGAATTTTTTGAAGAATATCAGAAAAACTTTCTTTCAGTGCTTAACGAATAAGATAGGCATCGTTAAATACATCCTGATTTATGAAACCACAAAGAGCAAGCCGACTTTCCAAATAAGATAAGTAGGGAAATAAAATATTTTATACGCTAGTTTCCCAGCAGTAAGTTTGCCTCTTTGTCTGAGGGCAGCTCTGGCTTAAACTAGAATATTTAAAGGAAGGATTTTCCAAATGCTGAAATCCTTTTTATTGATCCCGTGCGGTTACCGCTTCGACCCGATTGGCCGTACCTCTTCGAAGTGCCTCTCGGTCTTAAATGAGCTTTATCTCGCTAGCTTTAGGTTCGTTATGGCAAGTCTGGATGTCGGATTTTGGAAAGCCTTTACGCTGGAAAACCGTATCCGACACAGATTTGTGGAAAGGTTGTATTGACGAGGTGGAACTCGAACGGCTGTGTATTCTTCTGTACTGTTTCCACTTCAGCTACTTTGTTTCGTTCGATAATTTTGCCGGAAAAAGCTAATTTTGTACCGTTTGTTCTAACATGCTTACGTAAATACGGCGCTTTCTTGCTTTATACGGGTATTTAGCTGACTCCACACTTATAACGCAGGTATTACTAAGGAAGCATTCGAAAAGGAAATGTTTAAAACTGCAAAATCTAACGTAAAGAAATGACGCTGTGGCTTTTTTAACCCAGTCAAAAAACACCCAAAAACTGGTTTTATTTTCCAAGTGTGATCTTTTATAACAAGCCAATGAAATAAAGTTTCTGATCCTGGTGAATGTTGAGTTTTGTCCATCGCTTTGTTGAATACAAGTGACCTACGCTATGTTTTATAAAATGTATCATGGAGTGTTAGCACCGAAACAAACCTATTGTGGTTTAATGACTGTGTTTGAACTTATTAATGACTGTGTTCCTACCTCTATTTTTTGATAATCTGTGTGGCATTTATTACTCTAATCTATGGATCTTTGTGTCTGAATGAATAAATGAATTTCATTTTAATTTAATTTAATTTTTAATGATGCAACGACGATGAACACTGTCTACTCGCTAAATAAATACGACATTATATCTTTTTTCTGTTGACTTTAAAATTGTAATTATTTAATGTAACCACCGAGCTTATCTTATAAAAATGAAATAGTATTTATTTGCTTAAATATAGGTTGACAATGATGGTATTAAAAAAATGGGTATCACTATATTTGACATAACAGTCGTGCAAATGTTCAATTAAATTTGAACATTTTAGTCTAAGTAGAAAAATAATCATTAAGTAGTAAAGAAATCAAAATTTGCACTAACAGTATACAGAAATATTTATATTAAAGGAATTCATGCTCAAAATTCGTCAAACTAATAAAAAAACAATTTAATATTAATATGTATATGTCAAAAATAATTTTTTTTTTTTTTTTTTTTTTTTTTATTGTTTTACAAAATCAACAGCCCTTAACTTATAAACATTTCAAACCTTATTTATCTAACTTACGGCCAATAACAGATTTATATTTTATAAAAGAAACTTAAAAATCTGACAGTCTAAAATAAACAAATCACAACTTATAGAAATTAATAAAGGTAATATAAAATTAATACAGTTACTTAATTAGAAAGATGGAAATTTTGACTCATAAGATTAAAATTTTACTACTTGCCTAGATTTCCAAATAATTCCTAAATAATTTCAGTATATTTTAAGATTAACATGCTTATTTATATTTGATGATAGATATTTTAAGAACTTAAATTATTGTATACCTACTTACATACATATACATATTTAAAGGAAAACATTTACTTACAAAATGATTTATAGAGTGTCCTCCTGCAAAACTTTTAGAACATCTCTTTTAAATTCTACCTTACTGACATTAAATATGTCAGTAGTGGTGTGAAATTGAGTATTGTAGAGTCTTTGTAGCCTGTTAACAATAGAGTAATGTGCATAGTTAGTCGAATACTTTGTAGTGGCGAAGAGTTTTGAAATGGTATGTCTTGTACGTCTTTTTGGGGCCCATATATGTAAAGTCCTGGCAGTGAGTTCAGGGCAATCTATGTACCCGTTACACAGACCATGTAGGAATGACATGTCCATTAAGGTACGTCGGTCTTGAAGGCTTGTAATGGAATGAAAATTGCATGAGTCTTTATAGCTTACGGGATAATAATGTTTTCTATAATTAATATGTTTTATAAATTTATGTTGAATTCTCTCAAGGTCGTTAATATAAGTTAAGTAATGAGGATTCCATATACAGCTACAGTATTCAACAATACTTCGAACATAGGAGTAATATAGTAGCTTTATACAGGCAATATCAGAAAACGGTTTACAGACCCGTATAATAAATCCCAAGCTTTTAAATGATTTATTTACAATGGACTCTACGTGTTCGGAAAATGACAACTTACTATCTAATAGAATACCTAAGTCACGAACCAGTTCAGACACAGCTATATTTCTTTGACACAACTGATAATTAAATTTAATAACATTCCTCTTACGTGTAAATGAAACAACGTGACACTTACCTATATTAACATCTATGCGATTAAGCGCATAATACTCCCCAAGCCTATCAAGATCACCTTGAAGTTTTATGTTGTCTGCATTATCTTTTATTTTCATGAAGATTTTGGTATCATCAGCGTACATCAAGAACCGGGCAAAGTGAAAACATTTATGGACATCATATAGATAGCAGGCATATAAGAGTGGTCCAAGAATTGATCCTTGGGGGACTCCCGAGGTGATATCTACAAAATTAGACCGGAAACCCCCTACAACGACAGCCTGTGATCGTTTCCACAGATAAGATTCAAGCCATCTAAGTAGGTTACCCTGAATACCTAGTTCCTGTAGCTTACGCAAAAGTATGAGGTGGTCTACACGATCGAATGCTTTTTCAAAATCAGTGTAGACCACATCAACTTGAGAACCCCCATCCATGTTAGTGGCCACATAATCAACGAACACACCTAAATTGCTTGACGTCGAGCGTCCTTTAATAAAGCCGTGTTGTTCTGTTGGGATCGCGGGCGACACAATAGGATAGATGTTAACATGAACAATTCTCTCTACCAGTTTACTGAGAACATTGAGGATCGATATAGGGCGATAATTTTCTATGCATGTTTTCAGGCCTTTTTTGTACACGGGTACTACGTTGGCTCTTTTCCATGCTACGGGGAAGTAGCCCTCTTTAAAACACCTATTATATAATGATGCAATTGGGACAGATAAAGATTTAGAACAATTGATGAAAAATATTGGAGGTAGATTATCGGTCCCTGGTCCTTTGTTAACATCTAATTTATTTATTAGTTTATTTACTTGATCGGGAGTCGTTTGGATAAGATGTATTGAATTTAAGCTATTACTGTGCTCTAGATCAGATAAAAATTGACTGGTATTCGGTAGAGTAAAATTTTGCTTGAAAAAATCATTGAATGCCGAACAAATATCGGTAGGGTTATTAATATGTGAGTCACCATAGATCATCTGTTGAGGGTAATCAGTTGTATTTTTACGTTTTGATTTAACATAGCTCCAAAAGAGTTTTGGGTTTGTTTTGATTTTATCCTGAGAGAACTTTATGTATGATCTATAACATGTTTCTTGAAGTGTTTTTTGCCTTTTACGTAACTCAGAAAAGTCGTTATAATCATTAAGATTTCCAAATTTCTTCCAACTGACATGTGCTTTTTGTTTTTCTTTGATTACATTAATAAGTGCTCTACTATACCACACAGGATATGAATAACTTCCACCAGTACGTACTTGAGGGACAAATTGATCAATAAGCTCATAAAGTTTAGAATAAAAGGAATCCATAACTTCCTCCAAATCCCTCATTTGGGTGATAAACGACCAGTCGAGCTCATTAATAGATTTATTCAGCTTCACGTAATCTGCACGCTTAAACTGACGTTTAATTCTGGATCTAGCTTTGAGTGGTGGGACTAGTATATCTGTAGCTGTGATTTCAAGGACTGGGTGAGCATTATCTGGAGGTACAAGATTAAACCTAGCATTTTGAATAATAATGGGAAAAGCAGAGAATACCAGATCAAGGGTGTTATCGCTCACATTTTTTAGTGTGTTGTATTGGGTAATACCTATAAAACTAAAGTATGTTAGTAGATCAGAGGCAGCAGTTTGGATCTCCACAGTTCCTTTCTTAAGAATTTTAGGTTCTTCCGAGGACCAATCAATACATGATAAATTAAAATCGCCCGCAACAATGAGATAATCATCAGGATGACTATCACGAACTTCAGACACAATATCGACAAGAGATCTAATTCTAATGGGCAGTCTCGAGTTAGGGGGAATATATGTAACTGCGATATGAATGTCATGACTGGTGCCTAGACTTTTAGCCGGTACTGTAATCCAGATGCATTCAAGATCCTCTCTTACCCATTCTGGTCGAATGCGCGCATTTAGATTAGGACGACATAATAACATAACACCTCCTCCCAGGGAACCTCGATCATTGCGAAATATTGAATACCTATTATTACATAATTCAGCGTCAAAGATTCCGTCATGGAGCCAAGACTCAGTGATCATAACAATATCAAAATCGCATAATAAAATATTTTTGTAGAATTTATCAATCTTAGTACGCAGCCCTCTCACGTTTTGATATAAAAGCCTAAGTTTGTTATGGTTGTTATCCATTATAAATTTTAGAAGAGTAATTATACTGATTTGCGAGGCTGGTAAAACTCTTATAAATTAAAACAAGATGATGGATTTCCGCCAATGAGTAAGGATTAACAATAACATTAAATTTCGTCAAGGAGCAATTAACTACTATTATAATAACATTACACGTTATTATTACAATATACGAAAAAAGAAGGACAGTGACTATATTTTTCAGGGAGTATACATTTCCATTTTCAGTATTAAAACAGCAACTAAGCATAAACAATTGAAAGCCTGAAAAAACAATGAAAACACTAATAGGAGAGTCGTTTACTATGCTGTTGCCGTACGAGTTTTGTGTTACAAAGTAAAAACATTGTATGTAACGTAAACTTAACCTAACTACCAGTAAAGTCAAACAATTTTGGCTAGATCGGCCTCCGAGGATATCAGAATAGGAGGAGAGGTTTCGTTCCTTCTTGCATAAATTCGGCAGTTTTTTGTCCAAATGTATTTATAATCTGCTTCTTTTGCCGTTCGTTTGCAAGAACTAAGAAGCATCTTATTTTCCTTCGTAAGATGTTCGTTAACGAAAATACGATGGGCCTCGCCCACGAGTCCCAAATCCTTTGTTCCTAGGTTGCGGTGTTTACGTGCGGAAGCTATGACGCGGTCCTTGTGGACACGTTCCCTGAAGCGCACGATGATGGGACGTGACGTACGGGCTGCACTGCTAGCACGGCGAGGCTGTACTCGATGTGCGAACTCTATATCTGATGTTTTAATAGGGACACCTATGTGCTGAGCAAGTTTCAGGACAATGTCCGCAGTCACTTCCTCCTTGTTCTCAGGTATCCCTATTATTTCTAAATTCTGCAACCTGGACCACTGTTGTTGCTTCAAGTACTCGTCTTCTAGGGATTTTATACGTGTCGTTTGTAAGTTCAAAGCCTCCCTAAGGGACTTATTTTCCTCCTTTATGGTTTTCATCTCGGACGTATTAGTGCAGAAAAGTTTCTTCAGGTCCGAAAGCTCTTTGCGTAGCTCATCATATTGTTTACTGACAAAAGAGAGCGATTCCTGGTAGCCGCTGCACTGGCCCTTAATAGAGTGAAGCTGGTCAGAGAGCTCGCTAATACTGCGTTTTACGCACGACTCTACGAGGTCCTTCATCTCCTTCCGTTCGGCCTTTAGCATCTCCCTCATTCTCTCCTCTGTTATGTAGTTGTTTGGTTTCATCCGCACGGTCACGTTACTACCCGACAATAGTTCCTCTTCTGAATTATCAATAGCAGTGACTTCCAATGGTGTCGAGGGGCCAGGGCGCACGGGGGTATTAGAGTTATCAGTTTTAGGTAACTTACTCTTACATTCACTGCATTTCCACTTGCGCTGTGATTTATGTGAATTTAAATGTCAAATAATCATCTATACTATAAAAACAATTTTGACAGAGCCAATTATATAGTTTACGATTGAATTCATTATTTGTTAATAGGATATGTACATAGTACTACATAGCACAATAAATATCAACATTACAACACATACATATTTAGAGGTTCAATCTAATACACATATTCAATAGAGAATATATAGTCTCATGTCGGATAGAGTTCCATGATCTAGCCGCTTGCGCACTGAAACTACCTTCAGACGTATTGAAAAGACGTCAAACTGAGTAGTTTCGAAGAAAAAAAATCCGAAAAGTGTTTCTACTGACGTGGAATTTCAACACATCAAAATTGAATAGAACAACGATCCGGAAACCGTAAAAGTATGAGTAAAAGCAGGCATGACAAAAAATAGGATAGCTGCCCAATTGATACTTGTGCCGTTTCTCCCCATAAAGGGAACAGTTCAGTCCCCAAGACTCGGGCCAGTGGGCAGCACACGCGAATAGATCTCCATTCAGCGGCAATCTATCGGAATAAACTCGATACAGGTATCGTAGCTAAAGCTGAATAGTTTTCGGAGTGGACCGATTAGTTTTACGGCCGTGTGTTATAGCGCTGGATTTTATGGCATGGTGTCGACACGCAATGTGCGGAATGGGTTGAAAAGAGATTAGCTGAAAGTGGGTTTTGGATCACAAATTTTAAGGTGACAACAAAAATTGGTAGGTAACTGCACGGTATAGTAATTTGCTTGCGTTGTACTTTTTTAACGCTGATGATGCTTCTAAGATCATAGGGAGGTGCCTGAAAGTTGACCTCCTTGACTATATGCACAATTTCAGCCATCGATGTAATTTTTATTTTCTGAATCATCAATGATTTATCGTATAATTTTCCGTTAGCAGTAAGTAATTAAAATTAAGTTAAACAGCGACCGTGATATAACAAAGATTTTATCTCCTAAAGTTTAGATTACAATAACAAATTCAGAGCTTCCGAAGAAAATAACAATTAATTGCGTTAAGAAAATGAGCCATAAATTTTGTGCCGCTTTAAATTTTAAACCAGAGAGGATTAAGCGAAGTTAAAATCCGTACACTACCGAACGACGCTGCTTCATTTGGTTACATAAATAATTAATAGCACTGGCAACACAGTTTTAGGTTACAAGGCTTGTGCTAGATACGCTGTCCCGGCTGCGTTTCTAAAAAAATATAATTTAAAATGTGTATGTGATATGTAATATATTATGCGTAAGTTATTGAGTCATACCGACTTACAATGTCTTGACGGCAGAACTGATTTTAAATTAAAATTGGTCCATAAAATATTGCTTGATTACATACTTGCGAACAAAGTAGCGGGCTACTGGTTGTTGCTTAGTTTTAGTCACATTTCTTGTATTTTCAAAGACAATTTTCAATAAATGTCTCGTGATAGAGAGATGATATTGTAGATTTTACCCCTCAGAGAAGAGTTAAATATTTTACAGCCAGACAATAAATGAAAGCAAAATCCCGCCGAACATTTTAGGAACAAAGTAACATTTACATAGAAAGGTTACTCCACACCTGATATTAAATCTCTGCTTCGCTTTCAGCTTTTTTCGCTGTAAAAGCGCAATAGAGACATTTCCATTTAAAATGGTGGATCTCTTTGTTTTATGTTAGTGGAATACGTACAATTTTGTGGAGGTATAAAATCGTCAAATAAGTCTTGTTCTCGGCTTTTTTTTCGGTTTTAATAAAGACTTTTACTACTCAATATAAACAAGACTTATCTATAAAATAATGGTTTTGTCGCCTCAAAGCAATTAAAACTCATTATTCAAATAAATAAATAATGCTGTGCAATTCACACCGCATCGGAGGAGGAGAAGAGTCGTTTCCGATTTTTCTTTCATAGTTTGTCTTGTCTGCAAGATACTTGTTAGGTAAGTTATTATCCTGTAGGTTATATTTTCTGAGTAGGTAATTTGTACTGAAAAATCCGCTCTAATCACCTACCGAACGTTACTGCTCCTCTCCCGCTAGCCCCGCTTATTGCCAAGATATTCGTGTTTAAAGTTTGAAATCGGCGCTGAGACACCCTTTACTTTGGCTACCATGTAGCAAAAGAGCGATGTATTTTCCATGTGTATTGGAACACCTACCTCCACTGGTGATGGAGGCGGTGGTGGCCACGCAGAAGCAGTGCAGTAGCAACGAAAGCAGCATCTTCGTCGTCATGGCAACGCAGTACTTCAAGCTCCGGTGACGTCACATTCTGTGTTTACTATTTTCTCCGCGTCCGCGTTGTGCGTCTCCACATTTTGGGTTGCTGTAACAAAAAATAGAGTTTAACATTTTAATGTTAGTACAAGTTTTTTAGGAATTTGAATTGCCGAAAATCTTTAAATTCAGTAGATCAGAGTAAACTGAAACTGAATTAGGATTACAATCGATCAAAGGTTATCACGATTATTATTTATGTAATTACGAGTTAGAGTAATTATACCTCTAAGGGTTAATCTTGTGATCTATTAATTCTCGAAGTTACTTGATCAAATTTTGTGCTACGAATCTATCTTCTTAGTATATCGTGATTGGACCCGATCCATTGCTCTACGATGTTGATATCAATACAGAAAGATATTTAATAAACAAGCCTTCTGCTGTTGAGGACAAAAAAAAACGTCTGTAGTTCGAACGAACTTTGCTCGGTAGAAACAAACATGCAGCCGCAGCGCCGCCGCAGAGACAACTCATTCCGGCGTGTTTGCTCGCCCGCGGTGAGACAAGTTGCCTCTTTGCTTTGCTACTGCCGACGTCCGAAGTAAGACTCGGACGAGCTGGCTTTACTTTTGTTTTAAATACCTTATGTTGTGGGAGAGGAAAGGTTAAATCAATAAAGAGTCGTCGATTATTTTGTGAGCCTTATTCCATGATTGAAAGTAGGAAATTGATAGGGAATTTTAAAGATCAACATACGTTTCGAATTTGTATGCAATCATCTCAGAAGTTTTGCAAGGGTAATTAAATAAGCATGGCCCCGCTTAGCATATCTTATCTTTGACGGGGTACTTTGAATCTTTAACAGCAGCATTACTCGCAAATCGAGCCGTCTCGAAGCAGCATCGTAAAACAATGAAACGTACATTTGTACCGAAACAGCGCATTACCTGCCCATAACATTATCGGTGCCATAAAGCTACCCGTTGTTCCAAATTCCAATAGCAAATGCTCGCAATTTTCTTTATTGCATCGTCGTATCACGGCCAGAATCACCGGAGCTGTCAGTGATTCTGTAACGGCCCTCGGCGGGGCTGAGTTTGTAAGCGGTGCGGGGAGCGAGTGAGCTCCATGTAATTCGGCTGTAGATAGGTTTCGTGAGCTCGTTCCGCGACAATTTTTTTGACCGAATTCGTTGCACGAGAACTCTATTTGTCAGGCAAGCCCCAGGGGCCGCCGTGCCCCGGGCGGGGGCCCTGTCTATGATGGAAGCGAGGCCTCGACGTCAGCATCAATTCTGATGTTATTCGAACCGTCTTCCCTTACTTTTGACAAATGACGATTATAAATTTTATTGCACAGAAGGTATTCGTTAAAAAGTAGAGTTTTACAATGTGTCCCGAGTTTGTTTACTTTTACTTAATTTATTAGGATCGACAATTGTTCGAATAAGGTATTCTTTTTCGTGTGCTAATCCTCTGCTCTTCCTCATTTCACCAAGCGTTAGGACAACATGACCTTCCTATTCGTAAAAACATCACACATTGTTATTTCATTTACAAAAAAGAAAGTAAATAAAAAAAACGCAGAGGTTTATTTTTGGGTGGTTCTTTCACTTAATTTTATGCATGCCCTGTAAGCATAAAATTCAGTGTAAAGGGATGTGCCCACTTCTCGTAATATTTTAAGATGTTAAAGTAAATTGCAAAAATAATAATGTGAATATGTAATAATAGTGTGGTTTTAATAGTATTATGGCCATTGTGTGTATGAAATAAATGGATTAAATAATAATAAAATAATTGAAACAATAACAAAACAACTAATATGTATTATATTTTATGTTTTATATTTAGTTGTTTAGACTCCTGAACAGAACAGTTTGCGTTAATTTCTCCCTAGAATACTTTTACACTTTGTTGTACAAATTTTGCAATCTTATTTCGTTCCGAACTGCGTTAAATTAACGTTTCTTTTTCCTTGAGTGAATTATTATTACGCTAATGTAACGAAAAAACTTTGAGATCGTCGTCGGCTGATTACATTACCGTGTCATGTTGTACCTACAAACTGAGTGATGACACGCGGTTATTTTAGGACATGTCAACTCGATTCTTCCTTATTTGAATGCAAATTTTACGTAAGTCACTGATATTACCGAGTTAATACTAATATTATATTGAGTCATAACTCTATATAGATTTCACTGAATGGTTTTAATTCACGCGTTAAAAACACAATAATTATAACGATTCAATGGGGACTTTCTAAATAACAGCTTGTGACTAAAATAAAAAATAAAAACGCGTCAAATACACCTGCAGTACGGAACTTAGCCAACATTGTATTCATTGTTAATGTTTTATTAGTGTAATGTGAGCAAGCTTTAACACAAATAAATATCCGGTAATTTAATAGTTATTTTGAGAGTTTACTTGTTATAAAACTGAACTCTTAATAATTATTTTCCATTAAGAAAACAAAGACAAGACTCGATAAACAGTTTGGTACACAGCTGAGTAAAGCTATAGTTTAAGCCAGCGTCCTCTATCTGTCGCTTTTGCATCTTGATGTGTCAAGCAGCAAAATTTTATAACAAACTAGTAGTGCAAAATGTATGGAGTTATCACTTTTACAAAGCGAAAAAATAATAGTAGTACAGACGTCCAATTAGAGAGTCCAAATTGATAACAAACCTCGTTAATATCCCGAAACAGGCAGCATCACAGATAAGTCCATTCAACCAAAATATTAACTTGTAATCCTGAAACCCGACGGTGGATTAATAGAGAAATTTATGGAAGACGCCCCACTATTATGTAAGTAAATTGAATGTTGTAATGGCATGCTAATAAATGTAGAGTGGCCATATTGGAAACTTAAATGTATAGGTATAGGGGTAGGTAGGCTACAGCCGCAGCTTTGAGTGCTTTAAAAACGTTGCGTACCTCCGTCCTTTCCCGGGATACCCTATATAAGTAATTTTTTCCCAAATTTCAGTAAATCCCGATCTGCCCATAGATATCTTTCAGCTCTAGAAGTTTTGGGCAGCCGTTTGGGCGTATGAATGGTAATCGATAGAAAAACAGAAAGCGTTGTTTACCTGCAGTGACAGTAATGTGTTCGCACTCTTATGGTACATTTGAGCCCTGAACGCAACGTTTTATGAGTAATGTAATGCAGAGAAACAACTTTGTCTGTTTATATGTTTAGTACCATTCCCACGCGCAAACGGCTGCCTATAAATAAGCATAGAAATAACGTAAAAGGCACATCGCAGGACTGACCAGTCGTATAAAAGCCTAGTAAATCAATTCCGAAGATCCTCAACAAAGGTCTCCAGTATCTAGGAGTAGGATAAGGCCCGCATGTTGATAGCGGCCATTAAAATAGATCACGCCGGAGAAATATTGCGCGCGTCCATCTCACTATCTCAGTGGAACAATAAGTTTCTTGTGTCTCTTTAACAAGCCTTTACTAAAATATTACTCCGAGACTCTCAAGATGGCGAATAAAGTTTACAAGTTGTGAGACCGGAGTAGACGTGAAGGGAAAACTGGAGAAAATTGGTCGGTAAATGTGATTTCGTATGTTGAAATATTTCCGATGTTTTCTTATTAGAGCGAAATGAACTGATGAAAAATATTTTCTTTATTCTTTTCTTACCTTAGAGGTAAATGCATAAAAATAAAGATTTTCTTATCTGATCTTGTAAGCATTGGTGTAGAGGATCAGCTATCGGATCTGATCTATTAATATGATTAGCCTGAATCATTGCGCTCTGCGTGCTTCGGGCGGTCCAAGTCGATCCGCTGGATGTTATGTTTGCGAATAATTCAATACGGTGAGAAACTGATACCGTTATTAATGGCCTTGTATTCGCATTGCCCGTTGATTACTGCTTACAGGGATTGTGCTTACACAAGAGATAATCACCAATACTACGTTAGACTAGTCATATCGTGCGTGAGTGTTGAGAGGGTGCATGAAAAAGACTAGCAACTTACAATTAACTTAAACTTAACTCTGTCACATCGTCACTTACCAAGTGAGATTGTATTCAAAAACGGTGTAATCTATAAATCACTACATAGTATAAAACAAAGTCGCTTTTTCTGTCAGTATTTCCCTATGTGTTTATGTCCCTTTGAATGCTTAAATCTTTAAAACTACACAACGGATTTTAATGCGGTTTTTTTTAATAGATAGAGTGATTCAAGAGGAAGGTTAATATACTTATAATACAACCGTGCAAAGCCGGGGCGGGTCGCTAGTTAGATATAAATGCAAAACTTTAGCTCAACCTATAAAAAAATCGCCGTTTTAATCAGCTTGAAGTGATCACTTTGTTTACTTCGTTTCATTTAGTTTTTAGTGTGAATATGTATAAGAGATGTAAGAAGTAAATGAGTCGTGGAGCACACACGTCTCGAGGGTGTGAAGCTTATTAGCGAGTGCAGGCTCGTGCCAAAGCTGGATTATTGTTAGCCGGCGCTGGTGCACAGCTCATCACGTCCGCAGCATGGTCACTCGCACGCAAGATTGTTGAGCCCAACGTCCTCAGAAACATTACTTGTATTTATTAAGGATTTTTTCCAGGCTTCAGTTTCCCGTGATTCCTCAAATCAATAGTGAACGTGCACATCTCAACTCAACTCGTCATGGCAGCGCTGTTGTAGTCCTCTGCGGGAACTCTATGTGTGCGTATCTAAGTTTATTCTCCATTATTTATGTACAAAATCAAAGTACTTTATTTCCTATAGACCGTACGGGACTCTTGGTCGCGTCATAAAATACAGGTTAAAAAAATACAACAACAATGTAATAGGTACAACTTTTTATAAAAAGGATACTTTAAAATCAATAATTGAACCGTCCCACAGAACTTTCATATGGACAGAGCACCCTAAATTATTGTTGCTATTCCAGAGACTTTTATTAATTCTAACGTAAATTTACTTAACTCAGTGTGTCTGGAGTTCTTATAGAGAATAAATAAGTATGAGTCACTCTCCAATCACGTCACACAAGTAACGTTCCTACATTCAAAATGAGCCGGTTTATCCACATGTAGTAGCCCAGCTGTTCCCCCGTGCCTGCGAGATATTTGCGCTGATCGCTTGGCCCGCGCCGCTGGCACCGACTGCACTCCCAAACTTCTGCTCATTTCAATTTGGTCGCGTGCTACCTAATTACATTGTGTTTCTGCAATTGACTGAACCAGCTAATCTTCTTTGAACTACAATTTTGGAACCCGTTGCCGCTACTTATTCTAATTAAAGTTTGTAGGAGGCGATAGAAAATACAAAGCAGCGAAAAAATATCGACTGTGTTTTGCTAGGATTTATAAATTCCCTATCTAACAGTCCCATAATTATAATATAACCCAATCAAAGAAAGTAAAAGCTCCTCGAAATAAGTTTAACAAGTCTGTAAATAAATAAAGCGCAAGTAGCCTTACGGTGAGCACAACTAGCCTGATACAAGTAACTACCCAAGTACGGCAAATAGGTGCTCAAGTCTCCAACTTTGCACATAAATACAATCCCCGCGCTCGTCGGTCGTACTCCCACAAAAGTCATGTCCAACGTGTTAATGAAACTACGTTTGAAACAAGAGCTCTTCACTTTAGCGGTCCTACCTGTCCTTCATTAAAGGGTGGAGTGCCTCAAGGCAGCGTAATGGGGCCGGCGCTCCTCGCCCTTGTTATCTCATAGTACGCCTTTGTGTTTCTCCACCTGCGTCGTTAGGGTCCGCATGCGGCATTGTGTGCACAATTAGTTAACTGAACAGTTTTGATACAGTTTGTTCGATTGTTTGCTTGTTATGCAGGTCTGCCCGCCTGTGAGCGGAGTTTCAATGAGGCTCGGGAGTGCTTTGTGTTGTTAGTGCTTAGTTACTGAGCACTGTTTTAGAACCTGCAGCTGCAATACCTGCTCCACTTGCACCTGATTGTGCCGGCCCTGAGTTCACCAAGAATACCGCACGCGCCCGCCACTTCGATGGTTAAATGTACAATTCGGCAGCGAGCAGAATGTATCAATTACACTCTGTTGTGAAATGAAACGTTATCCCTGCAAATGAATGAAAAATGTTTGTCTGTAAAATTATATTGTGGTCGTATAACCGAGGCCATCCATGGCGTGTAGGTATGCTTACGCAAACATGAAATAGCAGTGGTTTTGACAGAATTTGTGTCAAATGTTTAAGGCGGACAAATATTTTTAATAATTCAAATGAAATTTATTGAAATGAAATAAAGTTTAGTATTATATTGTTGAAACTGTGTACAAAAAGGTATTAGTTAAATAACAGTTCATCCATTGATTATGGAGGCGCAATATTTAACTATTAATTAGGTTATTTATTGATATTATTAAATTATTTTATGTCATAAAAACATTTTTCCTCCGAGCCACCTTCGGAGTTTTGTCTTTTTACAAGTTATCAGTTATCTTAAGTCTTATGGAAATTTGACAAATACCTACTTTTACATGAAATCGTCAAGCGGTCCATTTTAGGGAAGTGCTTTTGTGTGTACCAATCTCTATTAGCCAAAGAAAACCACCCTTTTGATGTAAAATCAAAAAGTGTCTGTGCTGGTTCCCGTTAACAAATTGTGAAAGTACCTACTCCTTCAAAATTGACGTGTATCATAGTCTAACGATTGTTAAAGATGTAAAAACTTCTTTTGTCAGTATTTCTGAAAACTGAACCGTCACGCTCGGGCCAGTTACGCTGAAACGCATTTACTCGGCTCCAGTTGTCGTCATCAAAGGTAAACGTTTACCAAATACTGTAATGTACAAGTTTTCACTTCTATAGTATAGCGCCAAGCAAATACATGTCTTTTGTTTAAAATTATTCGAAGTGTTGTGGTTATCTTCGAAATTTGTGCATTTGTCTATACTGCGAGCGTAAATCCATCAGCCTCACACATTTTCCATCTGTTTCCATTCCATTGCCCAGCACGAGCATCCCTCGCCCCCCTCTACTCTAACCCCCCTTCAGGCGTCCTCACACTCCAACGATAAAATAAATAATCTCGCGATGATAGAACCTCCGTGTCAATAATTTATTATTTTCGTTTCCTTTTAAAACGATGCCATTAACGCCGTTGAGTGCTCCCTTTGGCTCGGATATTCCGCTCGAAAAGAATTTTCTAGATCCGCGTTAACGTGAGAATGTCTAAATTTTCATCTCACGGATCGGGCTTTTTGCAAATGGCGCTTATCAAATTTCTGGAGAGAATCGAGACAACGCCTGTTTGATTTCAATATCAAATTATTGCCTTTGGATGCTGCAGAAAGCTGTTTTTGCTTCAATATTTCAGACCTAAGTGGATTGAGGAAATTTTGCGTTGTTTTTATTCGATACTTGTAAAAGAAAAGTATAGGTCATGATTTGTTTTACAAATCCGTATAATTTCGTAGACCGTTCAAAACATAGAACTAAAGTGGAGACACATCTGGAGCCACAGCCGTTCTATCGGAGCGGAATAATCGTCAGCAATTCGGTGTATTGCATAACCGGTGTTCGATAAAGAACATCCAGCGGGCGTAATGAGCGACGCACAAAGGCCGGCGAGTGAAAGGCCGCGGTGCCGTTACGATCTGTAGTGCTTCTTATAAAACGTCGATTGCCTTTCGACGGAGCCCATTGTACTAAACCCTAAAATGCCCCCGAGCCTTTCGTAGTGCGTGGAACCATTATCGCAGCCTCTTTTTGTCCCGTCGTCCCCTTTTTTGCAAGACAGATACGAACGGGTAATAATTGAAGCTTAAACCTTTTGTAACTGTCGTTTTGGATTTTAATGCGATTCGGCCCTTTCAACTGCTGCTTTGATTTCATTTTGAGGATTCGATTGTATCTCTTGTCAAATGGCATTCTAATTCGGGGATTCCGTCCCGATCCTGCCTCTTAGCGAAGCGCCGTGATTACTGGAATTTAAAGGTTTATTTATCCGCGAAACAATTCTGTTTCACCCTATTGAATAATCGAAAGCATTTTTGTAAAATCAGTTGAATGTTAATCTCTAAAATAACTGTGCGAAGTGAACTCGAGAGACTCGGAACCCCTCAACGATAAAACCGATCGGAAATCTTTCAAGAAGCAGCCAAGTTAAGTGCTTAGTCTTAAGGAATCAGACTGGAAGGCTTAAATCACTCCGATTCAAATGCTTTGTGCTTTTATCAAGATTATTCGTTCACTCAAAGGAGACGGATTTGAAAAATCCAGTTAGTGTCGGCGTAACACAACAGTTATTTTTGAAAAGATGGGCAGAATTAATCAAAAAAATAATCGGGTGGGTCGGCGACACAAAAGCTGATCCGGAGCCAGCGCGGGCGAAGACGGTCGACAATAAATGGAAATGAATAGACATCAAGACATCTTTATCTAAAAAAGATCAACAAAACGAATTTGGAATCTGGACGGGAATCTCGTCCGCCTGCAAATGAACCTGCGGAGCGAGCGCGCCGCGGCCGGATTAAAGAGATCGGAGGGCGATCTCAATGCCCTTTTGCTTTGCACTTTTTGGACTCTGATTTTAAACCAAAAACACAGCCATTTTCTTAAAGAACTGTGATGTTTTTGTACAGTTTGCTTTCTTAAAGTTTCTATTCGTTCTGAAGGTCTTGTAAATGAAAGAAAAACTCGAAACCTTTCTTCTACTGGTTACTTACTAACTTTCAAATTATGGTCTACTAAACAAAAATTTCTCGGACCTCTTTCATAAATATGTTTCTAGAAAACCTAGCTTTTTATAAATCTTACCATTTCACCCAGGCTAATTGTGTTTTTGCTCATCTACAATAGTAGCAATTAACTAACTGCAAGCTAATCGCAAATTTTAGGCCTCAAGGGGCCTAAACTTAATCTCTCTCGCGGTATTAGCAGCGAATAAATATCTTTCTATATCTAAATTGTATGAAAAACGTCCAGAAACTACTATCTGTAGTTATAAATCCCGTTGGCAGTCCTTCGCCCACTGAAGAAGTCGTCAAAAACTATAATGAACATTTGTATGTATAACCCCAACATCGTGTGAAACAAACCGTACTCGTTTAAAGTAAATTGTTCACATCGCACCATTAGGTAAGTAATAGTAGCCAGAGGGCGAGGGCCGAGGTGAAATTAATGTACGAGTTAATAACGGCAGTCAGTGGGACGAACGTGTGTTGCGATTGTTACTCAAATTAAATTCCTGGAGGCTGCGCGGCCGGAGGGACAGGGACGACGGCTCCGGAATGGGAAGGTTATCACGGAGGATCATTTACTAGCTACAATTTAGTACAATTTGATAGACATTCATTTTAAAACAAGTCTTTGAAAAACTTTTACCTGTGTTTACGATCAAACTGTTATTATAAATGCGAATATTTGGATGGAAGGATGTTTGTTACCTCTTCATGCCAAAACTAGTGAACATATCGGGATCAATTTTTTAAATTTACAGAACTGTACCCCACGAACAGTATTAATACTTTTCATTCCATGAATCAGTTCCCATGTGATAGAAATAAATAGCGCGAACGCGGCAGATATTAGTAGTGATTTATTTTATGTCGTTTAAAAATAGTTTCATCAAGAGAACATAACATGGTAGATATTGAAAATTTAATTTAGAGGTTTTTAATCTACATCACAAAGATCCGCCGTTTCCTGGTAGACATACTAATGTGCCATATCATAACGAATACGAGGATTATACATTAACTGTAAATCATAC
Organism: Eupithecia centaureata; assembly: GCA_944547425.1. NCBI lineage: Eukaryota > Metazoa > Arthropoda > Insecta > Lepidoptera > Geometridae > Eupithecia > Eupithecia centaureata. The sequence continues at coordinate 729,309 of OX155689.1, forward strand.
TCACTTTTCTTATCATCATGTCGGAAACACAAATGTCAGCCCATAATTAAATCTAAGCATACACATGCTTAGATTTAATTATGGGCTGACATTTGTGTTTCCGGTTGATCTATTCTATTTAGATTAAGTTTTACAAGTAACACATAACTATTCTAACCATACGTAATTTCTATGTGTTACTTACAAAAAGGATGTTATGTATGAATAAACTCATTTTCAATTTCAAGATAAAATATTTTCTATTAACTTTTTTGCCACTTCTGTTACCAACTTTTCGCTGTATTTCATTGTTTCCTAGAGCTACCCTAAGGAAGGCATTTTGTAACAGTTTACTGTTAACGGTTTTTTACCCACTTTACCAATTAAAAACAAGAAACTGTTCTTTAAGAATTTTAATAACTTTTGTTTTTATTACATTACAGCTTTTTCGGAGAAAAGTTGATTAGTAACTTTTCGATGAAAATGAATCATTGCTCAAGGTTTATTATTTGAAACCTTACAAAAACTAATAATTTCTTGTTTGAATTTTGTAACTAGAAAACAATGTCACCTCCGTACAAACTTCAAGTAACTTTGAACCTTATCATCACCACTCACAGTCAGATTCGAATCTACAACAAATTTAAGGCCCACCTTGCGCCAATATGTACCTACATAACTTGTAATAAGTAAATTCGTTTAGTAATATAAGTTAATCACTAATGGTTTCCAGGATTGGTAAAAGAACGAAAACCTACACCCATTGTAGTCAGTTTTACCTCGGCACAATCCTAACCATTTAAATCGTACCCAGGTATGCAGCCGATCGCCTGGCTTAGTTAATACCTAAGTAGTACCTGAAACAGCGAGCTCCGAATTCCATAATATTCAATTAAGGAAGTTAGCCCCTGCTTCCGATTATAGGGAGGATTTCCGGCCCGAGACAGAGAGCCTGCGGTTGCGGTACATATAACTGGATCATACTGATCCCAACTGGAATTGTTTCAATGAATACCATGTTTTGGAAAGTCATTTAAATAATCTTATGAAAATCGGAAAATCTGGTGGTTTGTTTGAACTTTATTGGAGAAAATTTTCTTAAAACGTGTTATGATTAATTAGAACTAATTGGATCCTTCCAGTAGATATTTTCTTCAAAGCGTTGAGAAGTAATACAAATATAATTTAATATAAAAGTAGGAAATATTTACTTAAATAAAATATTGAAATGATTCAGCAAAGATAATTAACGTATTCTAAGCTTATATTTTTTATTCGTATCGTAATGTAATGCCTTGACGTCTCATAATAAACAGTGGAATAGTTAGTGATGTTTGATTTCCGCCTAAATTCCGCTTGAAGTTCGTTTTCAATCGACCCCAAGAGATTAAAGGTCAGAGGTCAGCCATCCAAGTGTTTATTCAAGTAACTTTGTTAAGTTAATCCTTCAGGAAACTGGGCTAGTTCCTCTAATGCCTTAACTACTAACCATTTGTTGGATACAGACGTCACGCTGCGGTCTCGCGTGCACTTGCCAACGTCTACATAGTTAATCTCCAGAATGCTTTAGAAACATACAAATTGCAACCTTTTAACTCTAAACTTAAGGTTCTACCTTTAGAGTATTATCTTCATTGGATTCAGCTGTTTGTTTTAAACGTATTTCCGAATTTTTTAAAATTTTCTGGCACTGAGCATTGCGCATTTTTGCCTACGAAAATTCGCATCACAATTACACAACAAGACTGTATTGTGAACCTAGAGGTCTTACTGTAGAGCTTGTTTTAATTTGTGCTCCTGCAGCAAGTCTTGATTAGTGTTTTTCTGTGGATGTTCTCATTACCTGAAAATAAAGGAAATATTTTGTAACTTTAATTCACGATTCCACACCACCTGGCTGTATAACGTTATATTGTTCAATTCTACTACCCATAACTTTCACAGAGAACTTGCTTGTTTTGTTTATATAGAACGACTTGCTAAACCATTGAGCTATACACACATACAATGTAGTTTAAGACTGTTTTCTATTATTGTATAATTATGAAATTTCAATGCAAGTGTCTTGGGTAATAAAAAATTAAATTGATATAAAATTTCATCGATGAGAAAAGAAGTAAACATTATTGTCTGAACATTTGTTCTACCTACTCCTCGTCGGGTATCAATAAGTTTGCAAGTAAACAATCTGTAAAACCTCTCCAAATCTATTATTTTCTTAATTTTGTTGTTGTTTTTATACCGTTAAATCTAGATACGAGTACTAAGTGGTTCAATCCGCAGACATAAACTAGCTTTTTTATCTTTTTTACCTTTTTAGCCTCTATACATTTGAAGGTATTGATTGATACGTCAAAAACGTACCTAATTCAATAAGTTTTAAGAGTTATATCGCTTTGTAAAACATGAAACCATAAGAACTATTTAAAAACAATGGTTCTAAACAGGCTAAACAACAGTAGAAGGGTATTTAGCACGTATTCCGGAACAGTTCACGTGCCGTGGAGTTACGGCGCGGCATAGTTACGGTCGTTACGGTCTGTTCGTATGTAGATCAGAGGCAGACCTAAATCCGTCGGAGACACATTAGCGCGGCAAAACCGAGGACGGAACCCTCACAGGGAACCTAACACGGAAACCATTGTACTTATGCACCTCCCACGGAAACTGAACGGGGATGTATGCCAAAGCTGAGCTGGAACTAGCAGCTACATAGGTCACTCAATGCTTGTTATCCAGTCCGAGCTGCTAGAATAAACACCTTTTACTCTCACTTCTTATTTAGTCTCGAATATCTGATATCTGACGTGTCTTAGTGTTCTGTTTTGGTCTAAAGCAAAAGCTTTTGAATATTAAAAATGTGTTAATAAGTTTCGGTTATCAACATTTCTAGTCACAATATAATAAAATGAGTTATAATAAAATATTGTATATTGTATTTAAATGTCATTTTCCTGAGAATTATTAAGTGGTATGTAATAGTCATACTCATACTTATACATATATTCGCCGTAGGAGCTCGGCCCACACGACTGATACGTCATGTTACAAGTGAGGTCACGTAGAAGGTCATACTTTATCAACAACGAAAATTACAATCAGGGAATAACAAAATTAAACGATTAACTATACAATATTAACAATTGAACCAATTGAGCTAATTGCAGACGGTTGCAAACAGTCTGAAGGTAGCTAATACGAAAAGGTGCCTAAATTATGATTCAAAGCCATTATATCAGTGGTGTTTTGCGGTTCTTATAATGAATAATAACACAAGCTCAGAAAAATGAGCAATATTTTTGCAGGCACTTTTACTATCTAGGTTTGCTGCCCGATTGAAAAAACTGTCTCTCGTGAATTAGAAGCGAAACCGAGCCTGGTAAAGGGTACATGTATCAGGATCACAAACAGTGCCGGCACATCTCTACGCTCTACGCCCGGTGCCTCACTACAAACACGCTTGTTTGCGAAACCACATCATTTTGCTGCGAGTACAAACTCAATTCTACGCAAACTTCACGTAATTTCGTTACACATTATCTGGTTGGAGAGGAGGCTTTGAATTTCTTTTGTGTAATTCAGTTTCAGTGAGTTTTTATTAGATTGCTTAGTGGAGCTAGTGTTTTTTCTTCAATATTTTCAGAAGCATATCAAATAAGTTACCGCACTGTGGTTGTTAAACTAATAATAATGTAATTAGATAAACTAGGTATTTTAGTCGAGTTCAAAACTATATACCTAATTGATGACAGATTTGATAGTCTGAGTTTTAGCTGACTTTAACTCAGCTAAATTAGGCCACCAAGCAACTACTAGGAACTCCTTTAACCTACATAAAGTTTTGTTTCCAAAAAGACACCGACTTGAACACCTTAAGTTACGTAGAAATACTTATAAAAAGTACGATCACCCCGAGATGCCTTTAAGACTTTGATTTAAAAAGTTTTTTATTGAGACTCTGCATCACCCCTAAGATTTTAAGTATTTTGAGCCTAGTAAATGACAATAATATGATTTGATGACTCTTTCTTCAGAAGCAGTAAAAATAACCGAACAAAGCCTTTCTCACAGACTTTATATACTCTAAAAGTGGTAACACTTAAAACGAGGCACATTGCACCATTGTTAGAAAATTCTTAATATACAGAACATTATAATAAAAGGTCCTAGAGACTTCTGCTTAAGCCCGTTTTGTGACAAAGACTGGTCTCTCCGTGAGATACAATCTACTCCGTGCATATAATTAGTTCTCTCGTCGCGCCCTCTAAAGTTACCCGTGATAAATAGTCCACTAAATCACACCTTTATATGAACGGAATTATACCAGGATACGACGTCATCATCATCATCATCATCATCACCAGCCTATAATAGTCCACTGCTGGACGACGTCATAGCTTAAGAATAATGTTGCCAGGAATTTCATGAACTACAATCAGACTATTTTTTCCTTATATTTTGCAGTGATAGAAGTTTGTCACAGTTTATTAAAATTGTTGAGTCAAACGAATTGTAGCTACGCGTACCTGCTAAAGAAAGGTTAACTTCTCAATAAAATTTACTTTTTTCCCATACGTCGATGTTAGAAGAAAATAGGTTTTCCAACTATTTAATATATTTGTTGGTTTTTCCTAAAAAAATTGTGGTGTAATAAAGCTTCACTAATCCCAGTTGGTACATACTTATAAATATTTAAGAGGATTACACAAATTCCGAAGCAGGAAATCCTAGAAATGCACTCGTCGTAAAATATTCTACAGTTGTGGGCACAATGCGACGGCATTGCTTTGTGTCGAACTGCACATATTTGCATATTTCGGAGTTTCGTGTGAAAACACGCCGTGTTATAATGCTGTGTAGCCAACAAATACCTGAAATAAACCTTCTTCATAGTGAAATCACAGATTATAAATAGTTCTATAAGCCAACTTTTTTATCTCTCTAATAAATAGATTCAATAAAATCCTAAAACACACCGAAAATGATATGAAAGTCAACGTTGAAATAGTAAAGTTTGTATGAAACTTCTTATTGTAAAAAATTAAGTTGTTTGTTGTAACACTTTATGTCAGTTAAGATTTACAGATATCTGATTCTAGCAAAAACTTAGCTAGTTCACCAACTACCTCGGAAGTAAGTAATTGCTAGGCTAAGAAGCTATGCTCGTTGAATGTAAAAAATGAAACTTTGTTGAGATTAGGCCTAGCCAAACAAAGCAAACATCCCAAAACTCATGTTACTATAAATAGTTTCAAATTAACTGGTTCTACCCTTTATCGATAATGCCATCCCTCCCGGCGATGTCAAATATAATCTACGGATCTACCCACTGTTGTCGACCCATTTCCAATCTACAGTCGGCAGTAAACTCCCGCCATAGGCCGGTTATGACAACGTAATGACCTCATTATCGACAAAGTACACTAAAAGCAGTCATAAAACGTCCCATCGAGATCTCTAGGCACCTTCCTAAAAATAACGTCGTTTTAAGCACCACTCTCATTAATAAGGGAAAAATAAAGCAATTATTGGAGGGGGATTATTGGAAGCATACGCCATTGTCCATCTTTCCTTGAAGGGGTCGTGAATTCAGTAATGGATTTGACAATTCAATGATGGATTTGATAACATGAATGATATTAGTTTGGTCTATACTCCGTTAAAGATCTTATTTTATTTTTTGTAAATGAAAGACTATGAAGCTCCATAATTGTGGACAGGTGGGTGAATGAAAACTAAATAATACATTGTATTTATACTTTTGAATAGAGATGCGAATCTGTCGACTCGAAAAATATCTGTCTTTTCTTGCAATAATATTGTTATCGAGTCGACATAGTATGTAAGATTATTACAGATATTTTTTCCATATAAATGTATAAAAAATAGAAAAAGAAAATTAGTTTACACGGTAACTCAATTTTTCTTATTTTTTTTTCGCGGAATAATGCGAATCAAGCCGCGTTCAATAGCAAATAGCAAATAAAACCACAAAAAATATTACTTTAGTTTTATATTATTGTATTGAATGTTTTTATTCTAAAAATAAAGTCATCTAGATACCTAAGTATGTAATCGAAAATAACTAAATAATAATAGTCATAAAATCTAATTGGTAAAGCATTAGGACCCAACTATTCTATGTCAGTTGACATTTATTAATTTACAAAGTCCGTTCTGAGTTATAAATGTTGTAACTAACTCGACTTTGGTTGGAGACAAGTTTTGTCTTCGGTCCACATAGACACAATAATCAAACGGAATCCTAACTGGTTCCGAGCAAAAAAATAAATTTGTACGCGGTCGAAGCCACCCGAGTATGATACGGCTGCAGCCGGTTATTCCAGATGTAATTGTGAGTGACTCAGACAATCTCCGAGACACGTATGTATGTAGGTCGCATTTTGACTACGGTTTAAATGTGAAAAATAAAAAGCCACGAGTACCTACATCAGAAAATACTAGCAGGACATTAGCCCTTTTTCCTTTTTATAAACATTATAACAAACTTAATAATCGACTATCAAACATTTAAATACCTATTATGCAAACTCATAGAACGTAACACAATACACCGTAATTTGGTCACAATTGAAATTGTCCCCAATCAATAACAGCTCGGGATTATGAGGCGTGACGATTTAACGAGAGAAGAAAAGTATTTTTTATTTACTTTTCAGCCGAATTCCTTTCGAATTGTTTATTCTTTCGAGCTTGCTTGTTTGCGGCAGCTTTCGAATGTTTGCAGCTGACTGCGTCGGATTCGATTGTGTTTTGTTTGATAAACGCTGTTATTGCTAGTATTCAATATTGTGATCCGTACATTTATCCAGTGAACTATGATATTATGTGTTTTTAGTACATTATCAGTTAACAAAATATTTTCGATGTAAGTAATTCAAGATACTCGATACTACTACTAAACCTGATAACTTAGTATTTATTTAAATGGTACAAACATTTCATTTAATAGGAAATATCACTTTATTACTCACATCCACAACACGTACAATTTTATTGATGAAAAACATTACTTTTATTTGATACACGCACAGAAGTTTCGTGTTAAAGGAAAAACTCCAATTTGGGATTCCACCCAACTGAACATCAATAAATTCATATACCTCGTCATTCTGTTCATTCGTTCATTCCGAAACAAGTAAAAACCCAGTAATAAATGTAAAGCGGCAGCCGTAAACAATCCAAATACGTTGGGAGTGATGAACCGTGCCCGATATGGCCCTATATCCCTTAAATCGCCCAATACTCGGTGAATAGGGCTATATCGCCCAAATCGGCCCATATCGCATGCGAGTGAACCGAACATCCTTCGAGTTCACGATAAAATTGAATAAAGCATTGATATAACTGCCATCTCTGAACGTTTGTTTCCCGCGAATATGAATTTGCATTCAAAACAAGACGTTTTCTGTTTCAGTGATCCCATCAGATATGATCGTGAGCATTTCAGACTTACAGCATCCACGTCTTTTCGTAGTTTGGTTTTACTTTTATAAAAATGTGATATTTTTCTTTTTCTTCTCATAGCACATACGTATCATTACATAGTATAAAATAAAGTCGCTTTCTCTGTTCCTATGTCATTATGTCCCTATATCCCTATGTCCCTTTGAATGCTTAAATCTTTAAAACCACGCAACGGTGTTTGATGCGGTTTTTTTAATAGATAAAGTGATTCAAGAGGAAGGTTTATACGTATAATAAAACCGTGCGAAGCCGAGGCGGGTCGCTAGTGTAAAATATAGTGAATGAAAAAATAAGCATCATCTAACAGAGCTTACATTATAAATGTAAGCGAGATAACTAAGAACCTTCCTTGTGTTCGAAGAATACGAACGTTTAGGCAGATCTTGTATTACGGATACTAGGTACTGGTTTAATGAATCGGGTATGATATATTTATCAATTATTTATAGGCCAGGTTATGCGGCTATGCGGTTTTTATTTTATTTTATAAAAATAATATACCTTCAACAGGTCCACCACTTCAAGTAAGTGACACTAAAAAACGCTTAGAAAATCCCAATGAATTCCTTTTCACTTGTCTGCGTATCATTATGAATTCTACAAGCTACAATTATTTGTCAAGGTTAAAAGCTTAGAGCGACATGCCATTAATAACCGACCCCGCTATAAAAGGGTTTCAATTTATTCAGCCACTTAGTGCTTTCGTGTTTATTAATTCAGTTCGTAACAGTATCCTTCATTTTTCAGCATTCCGTCATTTCTCTTCGTCATTCGATATAACGAGCCTTTAACGAAAACCCTTCATGGAACGTAGGCTCTTGCATACGACTCTGTTATGTTGGAAACATCGCTTTTAGTTTCCTTGTTTTTTTCAACTAGCGTCATTAAATGCTTCATACGATCTTTCTAAGCTGGAACAGACAGATTTGCGCTACTGCAAAACAGATGCAGGGTTGAACAGATAGATTCTATATTTGCAATCACCATATTTGTTCATATACCTTACAAGGTAAAGCTAAGTGGTTAACAATATAAAAAACTACACGGTATCATTAATCACCCACAGTTAAGTATTCAAAATTATTTATGACTAGCTTCTGCCTGCGCCATCGCACGTATTATTCCGTTATAAAAAGTGACCGTTGTATTTCAGTTTTGAGCTGCATCTCGGTCTGCAAAATTTCAGCGCGATCCCTCATATTAACATCGAAACTGTCGCACTAATAATTATTACTGCTATACTGATGTAGTTTATGTAGACCATTAATAAAGTTTCACTATAATAAGAATCTATAAAATTAGTTTCAATACATGCTTTCAATAGGATGGAAAAATACCTAAGTATAAGAATATGTCTTGAAGAGGGCAAAGCTTCATAAGCAAATATTGGCAGCGCCCCGCGCCACCTGCGCCCCGCATGCCGCGCCTTCCTTTATACATTCCATGCCGATGTCACAATAAATAACTGCTATTTACGTCGCGTCGCCATGCAACACGATCACTCCACGTTTTACTGTTCAATTTTGAACTTTATTGCACACAATTTATAGACCAATTTGGATTGATTGCCAACGTAATGCCGTGCATTTGCTTTACTACGTTATTTTACATTTTTGGTGTTACTTTGATTTATTTAATGTAGGTATAGAGCGCATAGTGATCTGCGTGCTGTGTTGTTTGTGTAACAATTTACAATGTTAGCATGTCGCCTATTTTCGAGTCGACACTTTTAAGCACTTGATTTATACATCGTTAGATTTAAGTCCACATTTTAGTTTGGGTTTTTAAACGCTGTTTCAGAAACAACTATTCATTTCCGCTCCGTTTAGCGCGTGTTTTGTTTTCAGAGCTTTGATTCCGTTTAAAGTAGAAAAGACAATAAGTTTTTATTTTAATTTGCCTCCCAGATCAATAGCAAAATATCAAAAGCAGTTTTGTCTTCCCATCGTTAGAATTCACCCTTAAACGATTCCTTTAACGGTAATTTCCGATTCATTGATTTATTACTAATAACAGAGGCGTCACAAATTTTACCTTATTTTTATAAACAATTCATGGCTGGTTGTTCAAATATCGCGGACTTTCAATTACAATCAACTGTTAATTAGAAGGGAAAGGTTGGAAGGTTTATTAAGGTCCGCCCGGATTCAAAGGCAACTATTTATGTCAGCCCGCCTTCCGAGTTGGCAGCTCAAGCACTTGGCTCAGGGATCATTACCCACCGACACCCTGGTCTGTCTCCCGGAGGGGATGGTTGCTCGTTCCATCCTGAATGCGAAACGAATTTTGATAAATAATAGTTTCAACGATCACCTTTTAACTGTGACACATATAAGGGGAACACGCTTTTATGTCCAACTGTCCTATAGGGATAGACCAGAATAACCGTTTAGATATATAGATAGAATTAAAGTCCAACTACCTCCTGTAAGTGATAGACCGGGGGGATAGTTGAGAATAATCTGTCTACTGGATCTGCTAACTAGTTCCATTTCTCTGAAGGCTGCTGGTTACAAGGAAGCATAATTTCAAGAAAACTATTCAAAATAGTTCTTTGAAAAGTTGATGGCAGTTGTTGTCATATTCAGCGTGATAATAACACTTGCTAACAACATTTATCAAGAAATAATTTTTCATGAGAATCCTTTGATAAACGAATGTTCATTCTGTTCATATGTTTATCAAAGCGCAATGCGGGAACTGTCTGTAGGTGCAGTTATAAAAGGACACAAGAAATGTATCTGTTAGAAATTATTACAAAAACATCTATAAATATTAATCGAATATTCTTTACATTGTTAACGAATTTCAAAATGTAATGTGAAGACAGACCTTCAAAACAAGGAATACATGTGCGTCGGCGTAAACACCGAACTCTACTTAACTTACACAACCCGAAGCGGAAACGGAAGTGTACGCACGTCCTGGAAGCTTTCATATATGCCATCATACCCTCAGCAAGAGTATTTTCTAGATTTAATGTAAAATGAACTTTGTACATAACACATTTTAGGTGAGTATAAAAAGGTATCAATTTTAACATCAAAATTCCATGATTCAGAGACACTGAATTTTAATAAAATAACTCGTGGAGTAAAAGTACATCAAAATAACATTACTTTTGTACTCTTTTTTATGTTGTCAAAGGCAGTGATTCCCATGAAAAGTTAACATAGCCTTGTTTTTACGTAGCTTTCAGATTATATCAGCACTCATATTTTTATATAATTAATTCAAAAAGTAGAGTTTTCTTTGAAAACGGGTAGATAAATATTTTTAATGTATTGGGCTATGAAACAAATACGAATATTCATATTTCAAAAGGTTACATTGAAAACAGTCATAGATTAACCTAAAAGTTGATTCCCATGGGTACTGATTTATGGGTGTTATTACAGCTTTACAAAATTTAAATGCTGAAATGTTGCTTAAAAGTAGGACCTATGCTCGTTTACCAACTCTTATGTCACTTGATAAGAGTTTGCACGACAACGTGTCAAAAAACAGTCGTTTTTACGAGAAAGGGCCAGCTTCGTAGCTCTTTCGTAGATTTCTCGTAGCACCTGCGTAGCCCGTAGCAATCTCGTAGAACCGTCGTAGCGCTCTCCTAGGACTCATAAAATGTGTACCGTTATAAAATTGTTACATTTTACAAGTTATCTAGGCATCTCGAGCTATCCCATCCTCACTGGCACAGTGGGCAATAGTCATCCTGCGACGTAAAAGGTTGTAGGATCTCTTCCCCCTCGGGACAAAGATTGTTCAATCTGCGGGTATTTGTCTCGAGTCTGGGCGTGCAAGTTTCATATCATAATAGAAAAATCTCGATGAGATAACCTTAAAGAAAATAATTTAAAATCAGTTCATCTGCCAGGAGCTACGATACAATAGACATACACGTTTAACTTTAATATGTATAAAACACGCTTTGGCGTTTGGAGGCCTATGGTCAGCCGTGGACGTAAACGATGATAATGACACCACCCTTCTTTTTGTTTTGTGGGATCTTTCATATACTCACTACTGCGCCATGCTCTATCATTAATAATAATATAATCATTTATTTCAGGCATCATAAGAATAGTCTAGATGGTAAATACTAATTCTAAGGCCCATATAAATAAATACCTTACAGTCTTACATACATAAAAAATATCAGAACTAAATATAAAGTTGATACACATTCCAGTAAACGTTCAAAATCTAGTAGGCTGTAGATGAAACTGTGATACATGATATGATACGTACATTCCTTCTTAAAACTGTTCGATCTAGCTTTACTTTGTATTATGGGCTAAAACAGTGAACATTCTTGATATAGATAAAAGAAATGACACGTTAGCACTCGTGCAAAGTATATTACCCGCTGGAAGATTGATGGCTGTAGGTATTAACACCTGTAATGCGATCGACCTGTCTCCGCGCCATATCATGAATATAAGTGAGTCTACGACAGATGCTAATACAGCTCATTTTAACAAGAAACCTCTCCTGTATCATATAATATTAATCGCACTAGGCACTTTACTTGCTGAAAATTATTTATGTAGCCTTAAACTAAGCACTTAAACAACATACACTTAAATTTCTAAACATGAATGATATAACGTAGTACGGTGAATTACACGAGCCACATCTAAAGAATTAATATGAACGAGAGAGCTTTGGCAAGAGTGTATCGATGGGGAAAATATATTATAAAACTAAAAAAAAATTTAAAAGAAACTAGTTAAAAAAATACTTTTCGCTGTTTCCCATTCCTTCGAGCCAAACGTGCCAAGACTGTGGATCAGATCGAATTTGCTGTATGAATCCTTGCATACTTATTTTATAAGTGTCTTTATAATAAGTGTCTACTAATATTATAAACGCGAAAGTTTGTAAGTAGGGATGGATGGATGGATGTTTGTTAGATACTCTCACGCAAAAACTATTGAACGGATATGGATGAAATTTGGCACAGAGATAGACTATAGTCGGGAATAACACATAGGCTATATTTTATACTGGAATTTCCACGGGAACGGGAATTACGCGGATGATACTGCGAGGCGCTGCTGCTAGTTTTTGTAATATTAGTAGTTTATATAGGATACAAGACAACATAGGTAATAATACTTTTTCACCAGAGCTGTAGAAGGCATCGTTGGTCTGGGCCTAAAGCTACATGACTGTGCTTAGCGAGCACACACCGAACGCAGGCCTCACCGCTACTTGGACACAACACCGTAACGATTCCGGACCTAGTAATATCTAAGTCTAGAATCGTAGGTAAGAAACGCTTTGTCTCGTCCACTGCCATTGTAAGCTTACTCTTTTACACGGGACATTATTGCCCCGTTTTTCAAATATATAATGATGTGTGAGAAAAAGGTACGCAGTGGAACTAACTAACTCAACTAGTGGATTACAGATTTCACTAGTACCTATCGGTATTTTGTTAAAGAATTATCTCTAAGAAGGCATTACGCCCTTAAGGCCCTGTATGTCGACAATTGGTCATTTTTAAGTAGAAATAGGAAATGTTTCTGAGCAAGTTACATTTCAAATTTATAAATACATATTACTTCACGTTCATACATAGATTAACAGCTAAGCTGAAAACATAACAGCAGAAACTTTTCTCAATAAATATATGTTTTCAAAATGGCACGTTTCAGAATTTAATATAAAAATATATTGATAGCTACGATAAACATCAACTAGGGAGTTATTGTTAAAGTTAGGTAACATTTTTATCTAGAATCTGGTTAGCTTAGTCTTTTGATGAAGATTCTCAATAAAGTTAAATATTAATTTATTCGATTAACAGCAGGCGCTGAGCCCGCCGCCCATGCCTCAGTACCACCGTGACCGCTGTCAAGGCTGGACGTGTGCTTGATGTCGTCTCAGACTTCAATGACAATCCATACGTAATATTTATCGTGAATATTCGAATAGAGCCTGTCCAGATGGCGCGTTTTACGTGCGCTCCTATGCGCGTTACGTTAGGGGGACTCGGAGACAGATAAAAACATGGAACCAAATAAAATAGTTCTGGAAACGTCGGAAGCAAAAAGAACTTCAAAGATGTAACATACATCCAATTCTACTAATTCTTCTTAACGTTTCATGGTTCTATTGAATTATCTCTGATTGATTCAATTTTCCCATATTGCTACTCTTTTTTCAATTTTGTCTATAAAAAGTACGGTAACGAAGATATCTTTCTCCAATTTCGATCGAAATACGTCCACTCGCATTGCGCGTTCCACTATATAGACGAGGAATCGCGCACCAGCATCTGGACGGGATGTAGTTAAAGTGCTCTAGTATCTGGAGAACGCGCGAATGTTTAAACGCGAGAGCACTCGCGTAGGAACGCTCCATCTGGACAAGCTCTTAGCTAACGTTCCCTGACAGATTGACTATTACTCGATATTTCATTTCGATTGACAACTAGGATTTAGGAAAATCAAATTTTTGAATATAGAATACCAGTACGCTACACAAATTATCAGAACTAAATTTCATTTAGCATCCAGAGATATCATATCGTTTTGCGTAGAGTGGAACTGGAACATAATAGAGATGGCACAAACAAATAGGTATTTTGATGGAAATCTATAAATTAGGATTTGGTCCCGTGGATTCCAGGTTCTAAATTTCCCAGGATTTCCCGAAATTTCTGGATGATTTCAAAACCTGGTTATTGTAAATAATTTCTCGGAAAATTTCGGGTCTTTCGGGAAAATCATTTTAGCATTTAGAACAGTACCGAAATAACTAAACTTTATCCATTCCATCATCTTGTAGCATTTCGGATTTATTCATACCTTCGCGGTATAAGGTATGTTAGTTGGAGCTTTATCTCTTACTTACTAGCGACCCGCCCGGCTTCGCACGGTTTTATTATACGTATAAACTTTCCTTTTGAATCACTCTATCTCTTAAAATAACCGCATCAAAATCAGTTGCGTAGTTTTAAATATTTAAGCAGTCAAAGGGAAATAGGGACAGAAAAAGCGACTTTGTTTTATACAATGTAGTGATGATTTGTAAAAATTAATAGGTATGAAATTTTTAGGGTTATATCAGTGTTTTGTGTTTGTGTTAATGCCTTATGGTTTTTAATGAAAATAGTAAGTACCATACATGTTTTGCCTTAGTCATAGGGCATGCAAATTTAGGTTTTTTAGGACTAAAACCCAAAATTTAATAACAAATAAAAGATTGGAAATAAAAAGAGATAAAAATTAAAAATATAAACATCAAGTCAACATGAACTTAACATAAAATTAAAATTTAGAATAAAAAGGTTTCTATTAGTTATTCAGTTAGTTAATGTCCTTCATCTATCAAAAATTCATTTATATTATAATAGCATTTAGATGTCAAAATTTTATTTAGTTTATTCTTAAACATTGTCAAAGGTAGTGTCTTGTAAGTTATTCGGCAACTAGTTACCCACTGCAGAATATAAGAGCATTTTTGTTAAAACATGGGTAAAGAATTTTGAATAATGCTCTAATCACGAGATATTATTTTTTATAAATTAAATGAATAATATAATATTTCACACCGGCAGATATACCTACCAAAACTGACAGTGTTCAAACTACGGAACCAATTAATGGAAATTAACATTCATATTTCGCATTCGCATTTTTATTTTGCAGCTGACAGTTAGCTTTGATCGAATTTGAAAATAAGGAATAAACGAATTTGAATTTTGAGTACATAATTTTTTCTCATTATTAAAAATAGAGAATCCTGGGATCACGGGATCATACCTCCTATTTCTTATATTTCGCAATATGTTTTATTTTACCTGAATTTACCTAAATGGCAAATGAGGTTTCCTTTAGACTGTTTGTAATCGTCTGCAGTTAGCTCAATGGTTTCAATTGTATATTATCATACTAGTTGTAATTTTTTCTATTCCTTGATTGTAATTTTCGTTGTTTATTTCCTTATTTTATTTCTTTATCTATATCTGCAGGTAGACTCATTCTGTAAAATCTTAAATTTGAACTCGAATCCACTCTAGTGACCGAGCTACGTCATTCTTTAGCATAGGCTCTATGCCAAAGAATGACGGGCATAGGGGAACGTAGGTCGAAAGCGGTCGGGCAATGAGTGATAAGGTAAAATTGAATTGATGGTAGCCTAGCTAATATTTTGAAGAAGATAAATTTATGTGCATTTTTTTTATATACTGAAACAAGTAGAGATACGTGGTACCGATGATGAAAAAGTGTTCTGGCAGTGATAGTCCAGATTCGAGAGATATTTTGTACATTTTGTTTGGATCCATAAAGTCTGGATCTTTTGTTTTCCATCAGTAATTTTATATTTATTTTCTCCATTTTGTTTGCAAAATTAATTGATTAATTTTGATTGTAAAAATGTTATGTTTGGTGTTACTGTTAGAGTTTTGCAATTTTTTTGATATAAAATTAATTATATTTTCTCTAGCATTAAATCGGCACTCATTCAATGCAATTGACAGGCTAAAGGAGCGACTGACTTGTTAAACTGTAAATTGTACCTTAATACATATCTATAGTTGAGTACTATTTTATAATAAAGAAAAGTTTTTTTTAATTCTTCATATTTCGAGACTCTTGTATGCCAGTCCCGTATTTTAACTATAGGTATTCTATACAAATATATGAAATTGATAATAATAATAGGAAGAATTTTGACAAGTTTGTCAAATTTTTATTAAAACTTTCCTGGAGTAGGCTCCTGTTGCCCTGTTCTCCCCTAATTGTCAAAATCTCAGCATTTTAAACTGACAGCGGATTTCTAAGGTTCATACCACACGGGAAGTTCTCCCGCTGCGGGAATACGCTTCTGGACCGCACTAATCACATTTTAATATGAAATATGAAAGATATGATTTTCCTTCGCGGTTCACAGCTAGGCGGGAGCAATACGAGCGCCGCAAGTAGCTTCAAACCACCGCTGATAACCGGTTCTTACTACATGGACGCTTTCACGCTATACGTCATTCTGCGCGGGTTTATCATCCCCGCGTATCCCTTGTAGTTTGATGGTCTACGGCAGCTTTGTCGAGCGGATACCCGCGACGGGAGAACCGCCCGTGTAGTATGACCCTAAGTGATATTCGAAATGAATTTATAAAATGCATAGGCTGATATATGAAACACTGCTGAACCGTTGGGGTAAACGTGTTCTTGAGTGGAGACCGCGACGTAGCAATCTGAAAAATGGGAAAATGGGATGACGATCTGCGAAAGACATCAGCCTATATTAGTCCACTGCCGGACATAGGCCTCCCCTAATGAGCGCCATAGTGCCCTGTCTTCAGCTTGACGCATCCAGCATCTGCCAGCAGTCTTTCGCAGATCATCATCCCACTTTGCCGGAGGGCGTCCTACACTACGTTTGCTACGTCGCGGTCTCCACTCAAGAACACGTTCACCCCAACGGTTGTCGTTTCTTCGCGATTATAGTATTATATTTTACAATGATAAAGATGAAATGTAGTATAGGTATGCCTAACCATACATATTATTAATTTACTTATGCATTACCTAGGAACTTGGGGAGGTCGTTACATCAGGTACAAAACAGGGTAAAGTTACCCATAGTAAAGCATTATTACCTACCTACGCATGTACCAGCAACGCGATCTTATAAAAACTAATATACTCATTAACGGTAGACATGCGCCATCTATGAGGTAGCCCTTGTCAACTCTCCTGGTTTTTCTGCCGCATTTTTAGCCGCTGTGAGCGCCTTAATACCCCGCCCGCTTGTTGTCGTAATCATTATTGTATTTTCTGTCAGAAGTTTTTTCCAGGAACTAAACAATGTTAGGTAGGTACATCAAGCGAAGTATTTTTCGTACTAAGCGAGTGTAGCTCATACCTAAGTACAGAAACCCATAAATAACCCCATTAGCGACGTAACGACACCGATACTGCCTCTCGAGGAAAGCTCGCTCCCGCAACTCAGCTGTTATAAGTTTTTCCTTTATTAATGACGTGTACTGTGTTTTCCCGCTAATTCTCATTTTTCCTCGATTTTGGAATTATGGGACACGAGGAAAACCAGCATAAGGTTTTCCTCGGCTTCCCACAATTCTGAAGGCTGGCGGATATTTTTTAAGATTCTCAGAAAATACTGTGATTTTTTGTATTCGAATACCCATCCAAGTATCATCATTAGATCGAATACGTAAGCTGATTATCTTCCTAGTATGAAGGTAGTTCATGTAACGTGATAAATATGATAAAGTGGTGACTACAACGACTTGTTTTACAAAAAGGATACTTTTTAATTATAGAGTTATTACTTTCACACATACCGAAGTTTGGTTGAATGGATGGATGTACGGATATTTGTTACCTCGAAATTTCAAACAGACCTTGTTCTAGGCCTGAAATAAAAGACAGGCTACTTTCATCAATTTTAACGAGGTTGAAATCGCTGGGTGCAACTAGTTGAAAAGAAACCTTAAAAGTTAGCACGATTGAGTAATTTTCCCTATTTACGAAAATATCTCAAGAAATCGCACATCCTTTGTAAGAAAATCAACACCTTAGCCTGTGTCCTATATCAACAGTGGACGTGCATACCTGACTAATTACGTATCATGTTATAATTGCATCTAAAATTAGATATGCAATAATGTTCTGGGAATATTCAACACATGTATTAAAACTAGTATTACTAGTTTGAACATTCCATAGCCGCGGGCATATGCCCGCACACGTTGTTTCTATGGGAACGGTTTTAGGCTATTTCTATCCCCAGTTTTGGAACTAAAAAGGAACAAGCAAACTTTCCCTTTTAAAAATTAAAAAGTATATTCCCATAAATGCGGCTCTAATTATGAAGTCCAACAGATCATTGTACATTCCTACACCTACATAGTCAATTTTACTGTTAACACTATAAATGATTTTTTAAATGAAAAGTTTTTATACTATATGACATTTGTTGTTTTTAAGTGCTTATTTATTTTAAATTTCCCTAATTGAATTTAAACTTATTTTGCACATTAGAGTGATTTTCACGAAAGAAGTCCCCTAGACGCGGCGCTGTAGTAGTGCGACCGAATGAAGCCAGCAAGCATATAGCAATCTGTCAAATTTAGTTCCACCAGTTGCCGAGGGACTTTTTTCATGAAACGGACTCTACATTGCACACCGTAAAGGTAGGTGATCATAGTATCACACTGACATAAAATTCGTTTACTACATGTATTTCATGTAATAAATAATTTGATTTGAAATCCAACTCGTATCAATTATTTTGGTTTATGTCCGTGATATTGCGCGTATAGCTCCTACCTCCATCCGGCGGTTTCCGAACAGGGCCCGATTGATTGGGCCTCCTTCCGGTAAATGTGGCCATATATAGCGGGCCCCGATGCGTGAGGAACCTGAACCGAGCTTTATTCGAGGCCCGTTTGTTTCGGTTCCTACTCATTCGTCAATTGTTCTTCAGACGGCGAAAATCTACGAGTGGAACAACATGAAATGTAGGTCGGATTTGTGAGATACGGAGTGGGTGGGAGGGCTGTGACGCCGATTCACTGTAAAATAAGATGAATGCGTAAAGAGACAGGATTCCACATTTTTATAATCGGCTTGTGTGAAATCACATCCGAAATTCAGAAAAAAAAGCTTCACATGCAAGTGTTTTGACTGACATTGACCGTTGTCAATTTTCTTCCATGATTTCTTTGACCGGTGTCAATTTCGGTTCATTGTGTAGTTTTGACGATGACAGAGTGACGAAGAGAGAACGAAAAATTAAAATTTAAGAAGCTTCATTTCCTTATACTTTACATGGGCTGAATTCCACTAATTTCAAAACAAAGGTCACAATAGTGCCATTCAATCAAGATGAGTTAAATGACGTTTGTGCATTTGGTATTCTACTAATTTTTGCACTTGAAGAGACTTTCATAATTATTAGAATGTGAAATTGGTAGTTATAAAGGTAATCGTCACAGTTATGAATGAACCTCAAAATGTTTGTGTTAATAGAATACCAAAAAGAGTTGAAACACTGTCATTTTGACACGATACTATTTAAATGGTGAAGCGATTTATTTAGTGAAATTCGGGCCCAGGTCTATTGTACACGTCGGAAAGTATGTTCAAAATGGCATAAGCAAAATAAGGAAATACTTTGATTTTTATATTCATGTCACTCTATAAAGGAAACTTTTGAATCTATAACACTAGTGTTCCGTAATATAAAACGGAATAATTGCTTACGAAAATACTAGACGATATAATTCAGGTGTTTTCAATGAGGATAATCTGATAAAAATTAATAATAAATCCACTACACACAAATTGTACAGAAACTCTATAGAAATTTGGACTACACAAAATTTCCTCACCAATGTTTAATCAAAGTTAAATTTTTGGTACAACCTTTGTTTACTAAAACTAAATACAAATTGTTTTGTAAACCTAATCCAGCCACGCAATTTATCACAACAGATATTATTACCACTAATCTCTTAACACTGCGATCCATTAGTTGGTATACGCTAGCATTAATTACAGCATGGCGGCTGTAAATTCATAAGCCGAGCGGGTTCTAGCACGGCCCGCATCCGGCCGGCCCGGATATCAGCCGCCTCATTAAATATTTTACTTTTAGTTGTTTTAATGGCACTTTTACCTGGGATTTTTCAGTTAATTTGAAAATTATCATTGTTCTGGATATAACTTAGCTGTATCGAGGAAATAATTTTTACCTTCATTATAATGACTTCCTAAAGTAGAATCATATGCATGTAGAATCAATACAGAATTATATCAGAACTTGATCCCACAACACTGTGAAAAATGCTACCAGAATATAACATGAAACTCAGTATTACAGTGCTTTTTCAGTGAAGCGAAAAATGCCCGTGAAAACCTGATATTTAGTCGGAAGAGTCCGATGAAAAGGGAAGAGAGTAGTAATGTGCTTAGTGCTAACTCCAAACGGTTTCTTTGTGCGAATGTATCGCTCGTAGCGCGGGCGGGACAGATGGTCCGTCAAAAAATCCTATTTATCCCGTCCATCGGGCCTTTAACCCGATTACGGACCCGTCCGTAATGATGGACCTTATCTGAAAGACGTAGAGCTCCGTTTAATTTGAGGGCTGATTGAATAACTTGTGTCGTGTTTAGGAAGCTGAACTTTGTTTCTTTATATGCTTAGGTATTACGCGAGTCGACTGCTTTTATTTAGATTATTCCGTTTGGTGCCAGCCAGAGGCATTTTTATCAAATATCTACGTTCTGGAAATTTAACCTCCAAAGAATTGTATAGAATAACTTTTGTCTTTACACAGTATACAACCTAATAATTATGTGCATAGAAACAATACCCACCCAATAGCAATTAGCAATATTTCTAGTGTTTATTCGTGCAGAGAATACCGACTGTTTGTGGTATAAATACTTTCCGGGTGTATGTACTACAGTCAAAGGTTGCATGCTCAAAGCGGGGAAATATACCAACAGTACTATTTTGTTCATTGAATTGAACCTAGGTACTTGTATTTTGGCAAGTTTGTATTTCTTGGAAAAGTTGCACCTATTTCTCATTCCTTGTTGTCCAGTAGCCAGGCTACATGCTCGTTATGATGTCACCTAGCTCGCCCGGACGCGGAGACGTGTCCTCCGAGTACTCATAGCCAATGTACCGAGTAATGGGGCGACCGGGCCGCTCTCGGCTCACTGCGCCCCCGTGCCCCCGTGCCCCTGTCCCCTGTGCCCAACCAGAACTAAACTCGAGCTATAAATAACTACCTTTCAGCGTAAAAATCGTTAGTCTATTTGTGCCTTGATAAAATATTATTCTGTTTAATTAAAAATGAGTCTAGAGTTTTTGTCGATAATTTTGTAATTCTTTCACAGTAATACTTTAATTTTAAGCTGGAACAACTAAAAATATACTTTTCGGATCTTTCGGTTTTAAACTAAATTTGAATTTTGAAGAACGTTTCAGGTACTACATTCAATAATTTTAAAAATTGATTCTGTTGTAGATGCCTGAAATAGGAATATCTGGTTTTCTAGCAAGGATTGGTTTGATGTTATTTGTATCGTCATAGTTTATTATGAAACAAATCTGTGGTAAATACGAGAGGTGCTTTAATCCAGCGGCTCGGCGCCGTAATGCCGTAATCTCGGCTCATCGCGGGCTCTGTTTGCTCGCGAGTCACCGCGCCCGCCCGAGCCCGCCCGAGCCCGCCCGCGCCGCTCCCGCCGCCGGACAAGTGCTTTTGTTCAACGATTATGTTTCAATCGCAGCTTTCGTCAATTCCTTGAGGGTGCAGGGATTGCTGCTCAACATGGAAATAACCTTCAGGCTTAGATAAAAAGGAGCTCTTATATATCTGTCATTTTGCGTCTCGAGGTGAAATTCCTACATAGCTTGAATTAAAGGGCTACTATGGACTTCAGAATAGCACTTTCGCAAGTCCATAAGCTAAAAAATGATGGATCATGACAGCCTAGAGAGAAACAAACCTAAAAGCCGCAAAATTACAAAATAAAATGGACCAATATATATGTAAGTTGTTTTTGTTTTATTCCCGACATATTAAAATGTTATCTCTATTGTTGAAGTAAAGAAGTTTGCCTATTGTCATAGTAGGTATTCTTACCGCGATAAGCCCAACTTTCAGTTTGTTTCGTCTCAATGATCTCAGAAAGTAGTTCGCCTTCACATTTACTTGTATATTATTTGCTTCGAAACAAAGAGACGTTTGATATTGATAGACATTGACCTTCGATCCTCTAATACAAAAACTACTTTACTAACACATCCCACCAGTTATTCTAGGCCCCCAAAAGTCTACAAATACTGGGGATAAAGTCGAGAGTCTCAGACACAGTGAAATTGGTCATTTTTGTATTAGGTTCGGGAAGTAAATAAAGTATCAGAAACGCCCGGCTTTTCATGGACAGCTGAAATGTGGCCACCCATAACACTCGGGGTATAAATGATGTGACATTATCAATTGCATTGTTTGAAAACATCGTTTTATATTTTTATTGGAGTTCTATTCTATTGTAAATTTACAGGTTTTCATTGATGTTTAATTGAACATGTAAGCTTCAAATAGGCATGTTTGACGTAGTTATCCCACAAACCATATGTATGTATATGTCGCAGACGTATTGTATAATTCGTCGTATTACATTACGGCTAGCTGTTTTGAAAAACAGCGCCGTTTTTTAATGCGGCGGTTCAACGATAAGCTGGATTGAATAAGGCTGAATAAAAAAACGCCATATTGTATTCGGCGCCAAACGTTATTCAAAACGGCTAGACATAATGTAATAAAGCGAGAGATTAGCCGCCTCTTTGACTGTTTTAGTTCCGATTCTTAAAACTCGTGGCGCTACCTGACCTAACAACAACAATGGCGTTGGGTAAAGAAAGTATGTTGCTAAATTGCGGAGTTACAGAAAATGTGTTAAATATATCGGTAAAAAATTACTTTAACAACAATTTTGAGGTGCAACTAAATAATTTCTATTCTTCTCAATGTGGAACTGTAAACAAACCATGGACAAAGGAAATTTTATTTATCTATACTTACTTACTTTATATGTATAAGAATTAGCTCTTTTTATTTACAGATATTTAAATTTATAATATCATGTACTTACACATACACAACGCCGCGGCGTTCGATTAACTGTTTAAGGAATGCTTAAAAAAAAGAAAAAATATTTTCTTGTCAATTTCGACCGGCGCGCCGGTCGAAATTGACAAGAAAATATTTTTTCTCGACAATCACGACTTGCCTTTTTGGTTTAAATAATATTTTTAACCATAATTATATTTTGTACTGATAACTAGTGATCGGATATTCGCACACTTTTTTACCTAAAGTTGGAGTGAAGATAAAACAAGGAGCTGTAAAAAACACCTTTTTCAGGAATTTCTAAAATGATGTTTTTCTTATTTATATAATATTATCATAGTTACATAATTATTATTAAGTAACTATAATAATTCTTGATTAGTAAGGAATAACGTAAGAAGAAATCTGTTAGCTTTTTCCGATTAATAAAATTGATTATCATTTTTAACTTTGTTTTTTTTTGTTAGTATACTCACCCTACTATACTATTAAGTAGTTTATCAATGCGGCTAAACGTGGGACGACATATTGAAGAACGTATCGCAATGACAATCCAGCTACTCGTTGAAATGCCGCATTACAAAACGGCGCTGTTTTTCAAAACAGCTAGGCGTAATGGAATACGGCGGATTATACAATACGTCTGCGACATATACATATCTTACTTAACCTTGAATACCCAAATGAAACTCACCTTCAAAATATCTAAAGTCACGGTTTATTGACAGATTTCAACGAGAATCGGTCAGAAAGTCATTTGAAACCCGCTCATTATCTGATTTGTGTTTGTGTTAGAATACAAATAAATTTTAAGTTTATGAATAAATATATCACTATGGTGCAACGTAGTTAAATATTGGTTTTACATAAACAAGCGACACACCCCGGCTTCGCATGGGTGTATTCTTCAAATAAACACTCCTCTTGAAACCCATCTATTACGAGTAAAAAAGCTCATCTAAATCTGTTGCGTAGTTTTAAAGATCTAAGCGGACAGACAATGGGAGACTAACTTTGGTTTATAATGATAATTATTTAAATATTATTTTTGGTTATATTTTGTGAATCTTTTTTTTGCGTCTTACGTCACGACACGACTCTGTCTGAAAACCAGCGTTGGATGTAACGTTTTTTTTTTTTTATTGAAAATGTTCGAGCGTTTGGCCACTATCTCAGGTAAGTGAAGATGTGGCCTAAGATGGAGCACGCTTTACCAGAAGGAACTTATTCACTCTTCATTTGAAGACTCCGAGATCGCACTCTATGCTACTCTTTATGCTGAGACAGAGACCGTTTTCTCTCTCGACTCTTAACAATGTTGTTTATCTGTAAATACTATCCTTTTATCCACTTTGTGTTTGAAGTTGCAAATAAAAAATATAAAAATTCTACTGAATAAAGAAAAAGGAGTTATTCAAGTCTAAGTAATCAAAAAAAAAATATAGGCTGGTGATGATGATGATGATGATGAAGTAATCAAAAGCGACTCCGGGTCACTTTTGTTTAAGACTTGAATTACTTATTTATGGAAAGGCCATTATTCATAGACGTAAAGTGATTGTAATCAAGTGACAGCGTCAGGGTCCTCGGGGCCTCTCAATGATCCAACAAAGGCTGAGGGCGCGAGTGGAGTCGAAGGCGCAATTTATGGTTCTAATGATAAATGTACGGATCGTTCGAACGGTATTGTGCTTTATCAGTGTGTGGTAAGGTTGGGAGTTAGTTAGCGATGAAATTGATATTAATGTGGATCGGATGATGCTGATAATTGATGGTTCGTGGCAATTCGAAGACATTGTGTGTGCGGCGTTCCTTGAGTATATTCGGCAGATTCTTTCATCTCTGTAGATTTTTAATCGTTAACAATACAATTGGTATTGTAGGCATTTACAGACAAAGAATCCTGGAAAGTTTCGTGTAAGGCTTCTAAATATTTATTATAATCAGGGTACATACAACAAGCTGACAAAAATTTTTGGTTAGCCGCTTCACGTAGATTTGTAGAGCTATAAAATTGCAATATAAAATGTTCGAAGCCGTTACCTACTCATTACCTTCATAGATCAACTTCATACATACTTCCAAAATCCAATCCAACGGCGTCAAGCAGTAAATTATAAACCAACAAGTAAGTGTTTTCGAATGAAGCGATTTAGCCGTTGAGCCAATAATACCAACTTATCCGAGCAGAGTCGCACTCAGGCAAGCGATAAATTAAACAAAAAAAAAGTAAAAACGCAATATATTTCAATTTATAAAAAGGTGTTAACGTGGTGTTTGATACTCCTCGCAAAATATCCGCTTTGCGGCTGTTTGAATCATCAAATTTGCAGAGCCAAATAGGTTATTCTACTTAGATTAGAAAACACGTTTCAGATGATCACTTATCGTACGTACTCTACTTACCCTACAAGCTTAGAACATACATAGGTCCGTGAACAATACGACTCAACCTCCGCAATGCGGCCGTTTTATTCCGGTTGGCTGACTTTCTATAGCACCCCACTTCTTGAGGTCCTAGCTTCGACTCTGTATAGAACTGCTGTAATTAAATACACACATTGACAGGCAACGTAGTGGCAATTTGTTTGCTCAGCAATAAGCAGATTGCTTAGAAAATAATGAGGTTCTAGAAGATTTTGTGAAAAGACTCCTTGAGTTTTAGTTCTGCCATAATAAGCTAGTCTTATGAATAGATTAATCAGTTTAATGTATGTTCGTTTCATTACTATTCACTGCTTTTGTAATTTAATAAAATAATCAAAAATAATTGTTTAGCAATACATAAACTACATAATTATCTGGAAAGACGTACTGTGGTACGTGGTGTACTTGAAAACGAATGAAGTTGCGGCTGGCGATGGTTTGCACAAACGAAAGATCCGTTCTTTAGATGACCTTACTATGAAACTGATTCAGTTATTTATTTATTTCTTAGACATCCGAACTTTCTATGTTATCATGAGACGGTCATTGGCAAAATTGCGTAAAACCAGATGCAAAGCCTTTCTACAATAAGTTTCGAGTTGAATCGAAAGGTGTCGGTTGGTGACGCTCCTGAGGCGACTGGGCGGTTGTTAGTTTTTTCAAAGGTTCCAGTATGACTACGTTCCTAGTTGTTTTTTTGCTAATTCATCCGTCAACTTCGTTCGTTTTTCAATGTAATGGAACTCCACTAGCATTATATTGTAAAACCTATTTACATTTAGTTTTTCTTATATAAGCAACCTGATTATATCAAACTATCTACATATTTTTTCATTTACTGCACCGAATATTTAATATTTTTAGTAAAAAATAGTTTTTTTTTTTTTTTTTTTTATAATACATTTAATATATATTATTACACAAAAAGATTTCTCTCTTAGCCAACGGCGCACCAAGATATGAACAAATACGAATTCCATGAGCCTCTCTTCCTCACATCGAGGTCTGATTGATTTTGATTGGTTTGTATTTTTTTCCAAAGACGGTCAGATTATTTACTTGGCTTGGCCCGGGTTTTCTTTAATCTGAAAAATTGTCTCTCTTGGAAAGCAATGAATTTATCAACAAATGAGATAAATTCGATGGCTACCCAGTAGGGTGGTCCAGGCGCTCATGGCAAATTTTTTTTTCAAATATAGTTATCGCCACCCCCTACATTTGTTACACCTACCATGCTTATTAAGTGTGAAAATTTTCAGCCCCCTATCTTAAGTAAAAGGGAGTGCTCATCAAATCAGAAGTTAGTTACAAAAGTGCAGGATTGTGAGAAAAACAAGCAATTTAAGGTTTATTAATATTAATATTATAAGTGTACAAAGTAATTAAATGTGAACAAAATTTGGTAAATAATTAACATATAAAGTAATTATTAATCGCAATCTTTTAAAACTATGTTTGTTAACTCCGTTTTGGATGTGCCAGTAGAAACCATTTTTTTGTTTTGTTCAACAAGTGAAGTAAAAATTGCTTTTCTTCCTCATTCTTAGTGAGTATCAGGCAAGTGCAACTAGTTCATCAGATATATACCATAAATTACGCATTAAGACATCCCTAGCTGCTATACCGATTTCGGAATCAATATCTTCGTACGATTTTAAGCTCTTCCAAAGTAGTAAGTCATTTACTGGTGCATCTGCTGCCAAAGGCGCTTCAATCCAGATTTTGGTGTAAATGAGCACACTAAAAGTAACAAGTTAATTTTCTTCGGTCTTGGTTAGTTTAAGTGCTTGTAAATTATTTCGAAATCGAAAAATCTTTAAAGCAAACAGCAATTTAGCGAACAAACGGGCATGATGAATAGGACCTGGCGCGCGCCACTGTATCTTCGTGGGTGGTTTGTGCAAAACAATAATTGTGAGTATTATTAGCTCTTTATAATCATCACGAACTAGATTCTCTCCAGATAGAGCTGTTGTAAGACTCTCAAGAGTATTTTCAGCTAACTTTTCTGGGTTGTTATCAAAGTCCAGACAATCATAGTGCTCCTTTGGTAATGTATCCCTAATATCGCAGAATCCTTTGAAAAGTGGGATTTGAGAAGAACTTGATGGTCCAAAACACAGATTAAATATTTTTGAAAGCATTATTTCAAATACGTGATGACGACAAGCATGAAACTTAATCAGTTTTTCGATGTAGTGATTTTGTTCTCTGGTGGGAATACTAGATTTGCTCCATACTTCTATAAGTTCTTGTATAAGTACATGCGCAGAATTATTCACATTTTTGGAGTCATTTAATATGTGGTGATAACGGAGTAAAACTTGCCGAAGAGTAGGGAGCTGGTTAAGCCTCGTCAATGGCTCAACATCTCGAACCCCCAGCAGAAAAATTTCGTCTTTTTTTCGAGTAGATGAACACATTTTATAACGCTGTTTCACTTCACAGTTTTACTAAATAACTAACAAAACTGTTTAAATTCGTTAATAAAACTGTCTAACTGATTATTTTAATATATATTTTTACTAGTTTAACACACAAAACTGTCTTATAACAAAAAGTAAAGTTTAGCATTTCACACCAAGATAAAAACAAAACACTTGATTGAGCACCCTGTTCTACGTGAGCTATATCCCTGATATTTTTCCCAGTTATTATTATGAATACATGTAACAAATTCACGGGGTGGCCAAAAGAAAATTAATAAAAAAAATTTTTTGGACCACCCTACTACCCAGGTTATTTGTACTCTATGGCGTTGACTAAGCTGCTTACTGACCCTACCGACCTAATTACTTAGTTCAGCCGACTGATACGATCGCTCAAAAGTAGTCTCTTACCAGACAATCGATAGTTTTCACGGGTCGTATTTTGACCACCTGCGAAAACGAAGCGAACGTAACAAACAGGTCCGAATAAACAGCAGACACTAAGCTTACCATAACGCCCCTGTGCGAGCTAATCAAATGTTTATTTTCATAGCAGTTATTTCTTTATTCACCCTGAATCAAGAAGTAATTCCTTTAAATCATCCGTATTCCACATTGGATTTAAAGTCGAGACTTAATAATCATTTTTATTTCAGTCATATACGGAGTTGAAAGGAACGAGTATCATATCAGTCATGCAGTTGTCATATTCAGCCTTCAGCGAATAACCGAAATGTTTCACGGAAAAAATATCGAAAAAGCTTTTAATATTCAAACAAGATGCAACGGCTCGAAATTAATATGGTATAGTTCGTTTGAGCTCGGCGCGACGAGGGCGAACGAAAGGTTTGGAAACCAAAGTGGCGTGTATTTTTAGTTAAATGTGGTTTAAGGTAGGAGATGACCACTTGCAGTGGTGACAGTTGCTCACCGAGTAGAGAAGATAGTATAAGATAACATGAAATGATCTTCTGTCTGTAGTACTGGTCACATCTATAAGAAAGGTTTTTACGAAGTGGTCACGCCACGCCGCGCAGAACTCCTAAATACGGTGTGCGTTTAAGGTAGTCAGTGAGATGGGTACGACAGACGGCCATAAAGGCAGGTAGTGCGTTATCTATGGAGCGTGTAATAGAGCAGTACGTTACAGTCATTAGTGGGGAAATGCCGCGCGTGCTGAAACGTAGCCTGATAGGCCGGATAGGCCTAATAGGCCTGATAGGGCTGATAGTGGCAGACAGTGAATACTATGAGTGATCGAGAGAGCTTTTTTCAATGCTTTATTCTATAGAGCAAAACTACATACTTACCTCCTGTTAACTCGCGCACTGGGGTATATAAATCAAACCACTATTTCTTTCCATTGAGAACTGATTTAATAAATTTATGGTTCGAGTTTTGTCGAAAGGTCGAAACCAATTGATATCGCGATCTAGCCGTCGTCTACTTTTAGTCGCGACATCTAGTTATAATTCAAGCGAACTAATTTTTACATAAAGAAACGAATGACATCTTGTATGGAGCTACTGAATTATATTATATATTAAACAATATAAGCTTTCTCTTTTATATACTAATATCAACTAAATATAATATAACTATAACATTATGTAACTATATAAACTAAAGTGATATTATAGAATAGAATAGCTAATTTCACTTTAACATTTCGCCCACCAAGAACTCTGTTCTTTAATATAACCCTTGAACCAAAATAACACGTTTTGAAACAAAATGATAGGGCATTATAACCTTAAGCTCTATTTAACATTTATATAAGCATGCAACTAACATAGTATTTATGAAATTTGCTTTTGAAATAACAATATAACTCAAAATTTTGAACTCGCAACTATAACTCTTGTACTATTTTACTCAAAATAATATAAAACAATTTAAAGTTAAAACGTTACTCTGTTCCCTTATTATTTTAATTTACAATTAGGCACACAAATAAGAAGTTGAAACAATCATAAACACGATTAAACTTAAACATGATTTTTTCACAGAAATAGCAATTTACGATTTAACATGTTTTCTATAAGCTAAACTCATACAGTTTCTTATTATTTTAATTTACAATTAGGTACACACATAAGAAGTTGAAACACTCGTAAACATGATTAAACTCCAACATGTTTTTTTTTTCACAGAAATAGCAACTTACGATTTAACATGTTTTCTAAAGACTCTATGTTTGTAAACTATTCTTATGTGTACAAGGTACAAATTATTATTAGTTGTGTAAGGTAGGTACATATTTTAATTTACTAATTACACAGCTGTTTTAAATTTGCTATTTACATTTCACAACAACAATTTACACAATCTCTCAAAATCTTAACTTAGTTTTTTAAATCAACAACTCTAGTAATGTAGTCTTTCCCTGGGTGTTTTGTCACAACTTTGCTTATCAACCATTAAGCAGGAGGTAAGGTATTTTCCCTTATAATCACCACATCATCAATTTCTGGTTCATTAGTTTTAGTTACCCATTTATACCTATTGTTCAAAGTTACAAGATATTCTTAAGACTATCTTCTCCAAAAGCTATCCAACAATTTTTGACAAAGTTTCTTAAATACAAGAGCTATGGATCCTGTGAAAAGTCTTGGTCTGGTGTGGTGGTCAGTGTTTCACTCACTAAAAGTGTCCAGGTGTTAACGGTAATAGATCATTAGGTTTATCACTCAAGTATGGAATCGGATGAGAATTAAGACAAACTTCTATTTGCTTTAATACCATAGTAATTTCCTCAAAAGTTAGGGTTAATTTCCTATTACATTTTTAAATTACTTTTAGTAGATCGGACTACGGGTTCTAGAGGTGTGAAGTATCATGTAGTGTCCTTTGATGTCCATCTTGAATTAATAGTTTTGTGTAGTAACTTTCTTTTATCAGTATTATTGTGTTCTTGTTTTCTTTTCAAATTTTACTTCTATGGTTGATTCTTCCTCCTAATCTCAGTATTGCGTTATTATCCGAAAATGGATTCAAGTTATTTAGCAATCTCATCATCGATATTTTCTTTTTTGCTTTTATTTTGTTGGTTTCTTCTTCAAAATACAATTTTTGTGTTTCCTTTAGATTTATTTCATTGGCTTCTTTTATGTCTTTAATTGTTTTTAAATTAGTTATTCGTATTCCTTTTCCTTTCGGTTTTTTAATCATCAAAAATCTTCTGTTGTTTGCTATTATTCTTAAAGCCTTCTCTAAATTACAATTTTTCTTCCACTAAAATTTATCTTTAATTTTAACCGTCATAGTGAACGTCTTTATAGGTTTCTCTTCTTTTAGTTGTTCATTTCTTTCTGTTCGTTTCTTTTCTAGTAGGTTAAACTGACGCAAATCTATTTTTTCTATCTGGTTGTTAAAGCAATCTGGTTTGGATTCTTTGAACGGCAATCTGACTTTGTATCCTTCATTTTCTTCTTTAATAGTTGTTTTCTCGTGTATCTCTTCACATTTTATATCTTCTTTTATGATTTTCTTCCTTTTTGTCTCTGGTTTTCTTTTGATTTCCCAAAACTCTTCACATTTTTTATCTTCTTTTATCATTTTATTTTTTTTTGCCTCTGGTTTTCTTTTGGTTTCCCAAAACTCTTCACATTTTTTAACTTCTTTTATCATTTTCTTCTTTTTTGCCTCTGGTTTTCTTTTGGTTTCCCAAAACCGTCGCTGTATGTTATCTTCTTTTGCTCGTATATGTAGGTTGACTACTCTATGGTGTGATAATTTCCTCGGTGGTTCTATAATTGGACCTGATAAAACCCATCCAAATTGCGTATTCTGCGCAATTGGACCACAGTAGTTCGGATGTTTTAACAGTCCCTCAAGTATGATTTCGCTGTATATTTCTACTCCCAGAATTAAGTCAATTCGACCAGGTGCACCGTATTTTGGATCCGCTAGCGGCTCTGTATTAATCTCTGACCAACCCTTTATTGTTACTCTATTAGTTGGTAAAAGGGAGGTAAGTTTGTTTAAAACGTATGCTTTAACCTGCACAGAAAAGGAAGGATTTTGAATTGACTCTATGTTAAACGAAACCATGTCTCTAATATTCATCTCACCATCACCTACACCGGACACAAGACCATTCACCGGGGATCGCTGCAAACCTAACGCTTGGACTGTATCTTCATTTACAAAAGAAGCTTCGGAACCCTGATCAATTAATGCTCTAACTACTCTTACATTACCGTTATTAGATTTGATTTTAACTAAAGCTGTAGCAAGTAGTACTTCGCTGCGGTTTTCCTTTGCAAAATGAGATACGATTCTCTTCTCGTTCTCGTTCGTAGTCGTTTCAGTAACAGGATCACCCGTCACTGTATTCTCTGTTTGTGTCGTCTCTGAATTTGGAGTTCTCTCTCTGTGTAACAGCGTGTGATGCCGTCTTCCACATTTTTGACAACAGGTTGATCGACGACAGCTTTTCACGCTGTGGTTGGAAGCGAAACAGTTAAAACACAGCTTATTGGATTTTATAAACTCATTTCTCATTTCTATAGGCTGCTTCTTAAACTGTTCGCATTGAAATAGTAAGTGTTCACTGGTGCACAGTACGCAAGTTAATTTTTTATTGTTTTCTTTCTCTTTGTTCTCATCTGTATCTTTTACCTTACAATGGTAGGTATTCTTTTTATTTTGTTTGTGGGCGTTTGGTTTGAAGTCTTCCAGCATTTCTAGCGTTCGGAATCTTTTTTCTAGAAAGTTGGCAAGGTCATTCCATGTAGATATTTCATCAGAATCACTTGAGTTTGAGTACATCTCCCAGGCCTTTCTTGTCTCTGAATCTAATTTTGATAGTACCAGGTAATTCACTATCGGGTGCCAAGAGGATGTGTCAATTCCTAAGTTATTCAATGCTTTTATAAAAGAGGCTGTAGTATCCAGCAAAGTTTTGATTTGTGTTGAAGATTCTGTTGTTATGACCTTTTGATTGAATAGGCGTTTCATGATTTCGTTAACGTTGTATTTTATATTGCTGTATCTTTTTATTAGTTGACTCCAAGCTTCATCATAGTTGTTCTCTGTGGTGGCTAGATTCAATAAAAGTCTTTCTGGTTCACCCTTTAGACAGCTCTTTAGATAATGTAGCTTTTGGACGGGGTTCAAACTCGTATTTTTATGTATCAAAGAAACAAACATATCGTAGAAAGTTTGCCATTCTTCGTAATTTCCTTTAAATGTAGGCAGTTGAATTTGAGGTAGCTTCACTTTACATCCTGCTTGGTTCGACATATTTGAGTTATGTGTCAAAGTATCATTCGAAGAGGAAGCGGTCAAATTCAGATGATCATCTTTCAACTTTGTTTTATATTCATGGTAAATTTCTTCACATTTGTAATATAACTCTTCTGTAAAATATTCTATAGTTTGTCTCTTATCTTTAGGTATATTTTTTACTATACAGCTATCTCCAGAATAAAAATCACGCCATATTTTTTCCAAACTTTCTAATTTTGATTCAACATAAGAAAGTGTTATTCTAGTTTTTGGTGATTTTTTATAATTCACAAACGCTCTTTCAATATTCTCTAAATAATTTTCTTGCTTTCTAATTTCTCCTTCAATTTTTTCCATTTTGTTTATAAGTTATTTTAATCACAGTATTTTCTAAGTCCAAATGTTCATTAATTACTATGTTTTTTATCAATCAAAAATTTTTTCTAAGTCCAATATTTCACCAAAAATGCTAAGTCTTTTTAATCACAATTTCTTCTAAGTTTTTATTTTTCACCAATTTTTCTAAGTCTATTTTAATCACAAATTTTTCAAAGTTTTATTTTCACTTTTTATTTCTAAGTCTTTTTTTTTATCTAAATTTCTT
This sequence comes from Eupithecia centaureata, assembly GCA_944547425.1. NCBI lineage: Eukaryota > Metazoa > Arthropoda > Insecta > Lepidoptera > Geometridae > Eupithecia > Eupithecia centaureata. Next base: position 763,096 of record OX155689.1, read on the forward strand.
CAAAGTTTTTATTTTAAGTAATTTTTCTAAGTCTTTTTTAATCTCAATTTTTTCAAAGTTTTATTTTTACAAAAATTTTCTAAGTCTTTTTTACACTTTTTTAAAAATTTTACAAGTCCCGTTTAGAGTAAATTTTCAAAGTCTTTCGTAATTTCACTTTGGATTTTACACACAAAAGTTCACTTTACTCACGGTTTTACAATCCAATGCAATCCAATTTGAGTTCACTGTCACTTGCACTGTCACTGTCACTGTTCACTGTTTTTGTCACTTTTTCACTGTACTCACTTTTTCACTGAAATCCCTGGTTTCGGCACCATGTTAACTCGCGCACTGGGGTATATAAATCAAACCACTATTTCTTTCCATTGAGAACTGATTTAATAAATTTATGGTTCGAGTTTTGTCGAAAGGTCGAAACCAATTGATATCGCGATCTAGCCGTCGTCTACTTTTAGTCGCGACATCTAGTTATAATTCAAGCGAACTAATTTTTACATAAAGAAACGAATGACATCTTGTATGGAGCTACTGAATTATATTATATATTAAACAATATAAGCTTTCTCTTTTATATACTAATATCAACTAAATATAATATAACTATAACATTATGTAACTATATAAACTAAAGTGATATTATAGAATAGAATAGCTAATTTCACTTTAACACCTCCATTTCATAGCAAATGTTTCATGCAGACAAAAAACATCAATTCTATCCTTTTCCATCCTATTTCCTGTATTATAATATTTTGTCTAGTTAACCTTTGGCCTGAGGCTTGAGATCGCTACAATAAACTGTTAGATAATTTGACAGAGAACAACTTCAATTTTACGGTAACAATCAAACTTCATCACCGCATCGGTCTGCTAACTAACCGATAAATTCAGTCCATGAACTTACACGTGTGATTTTATCAGTCCGCTGCTAACGACCGGACAACCGCCCCGATTGGAGCGATACCTAGAACCGAGGCAATTAGGATAGTTTGTGAACGCTCTCGCTAAATGAGCTGTTAGTCGTCCCGACCGATCCGCTGCCCGCCGTGTATCAGTGTACTTAGCGAACCCCAGCGCAATCACAAGTTGTTCCAGCTCAGAGACATGTAGACCAACGGGATTGCGATTCCATATAATTCATACCAAATGAAAGAAAAAAGAAATACGAAAGAACTCCTGTTAATTAAAGTATCGGTCGAAACTTTAAAAGTATTCAAGGTAATACATTTATAGAGAATACTTTTAAAGTTTCATTCTCAAATGGAATGGTTAAATCACGACCAAATACGACTTTATCTCTCAATGTTTTGAATTATAAATGGTTTCAAATGTACCTGGACATTTTGTTTTCAACAATCTAAGTATTTATTTTCAACATCTGAAATAATGAATAAAAAATAAATCCTTTTGACTTTGTATATTGCTGAAACTTACCGTCCTGATTTAACTTTTCCGAGGTACTAGCATCTTTAGTAACATAACCCACCTTTTTCTCCCACGGAATAGAGCATAGAGCAATGTTATCTACATTGATACACGCCCCGACAACAAGAGGACTGCTATTGTAAAATTGCATTAAAAAAACCAAGCGATAAGACACTTTAACATAACGTAGCAGAGCTTTACATTGAACCCTCGGCGAGACCCTAGCTATGGGACTCTGGGGAATAAAGCTCGGAACATAACATTCTTGCAGAACATTCAGTAATGACATGTACGACATCGCTGCTAAATGACATCTTCTCTGAACTTTCATCTCTTTCCCGAGAAACTTGCTTCACGGGAGTTTTGAAATAGTTTTTCAGTTTTTAAAAGCAATTGAAATCTTAATTTGAATTGCTGGGAAGACATTGTTAGACAATATCTTTTAGTAGGGTTTTTTTGTAATATAGTTATCAAATATAAATATCAGTAACAAATCTCAATCAAGTCAGTCTACGAAAATAATAATCATTATATAACGCATAATGCTGGACAATTCACACAACAATATCTGACTGATACTTATGTTTTCTATATACTTTTAAAAAAATAATAATTTTGATTAAAAAACCTTTTTATAAACATGAAATAAGTTTTATTAATCTAAATGACCTTTAGAATACCAAACACAATATTAATATTGAATGTGAAAAAGCAGAATCTTTATTACCAAGTAAATGATAATGCTTTCCCAATCATTAAATATAAGAATAGCTTAGCTTGTCAATAACCCCTAAACCAGTTCACCTGCCATATTATAGGTTCTGGCACTCTGCAGGTATCCAGAGATCACAGAAGCAGGTATTATGCTGGTGTCAGTGAAGCGAGCGATGTGATCGAGTCGATTACTACAGGTCCCAGACGCGCAGAGGTTATTACCGATGACCGCCGGTCTCGGACACCGCCGGTCTGAGTGACCACCGATCTGGGTGACCGCCACCGGTCTAAGTGACCGCTGGTTTAGGTACCACCTGACATTCTACGGTCCTGTCTTGCCTTTGCGTTCTTGGTTATTCATATTACCCGAGAGAGTCTGAATGAGAGGTGAATAATCAATTACATGCAATCAAATGAAAATTTTGATATATTTAATCAATGTAGCTTAATCTCGGCGTGAAAAATAGAAAATTCTTTATGAAACATTAAGAAATATTTCACAAAAAAACAAACATACAGTACAGAATATGTAACAATTGACAATTGGTCTTATCGCTCAAGAGCGGTCTAACGAGCATCAGGAAAATGTTTCCTGAAAACAATGAAAAATCCGGTGAACTGAAATGAGTGATTCTTCATCTAACAAAGATTTTTCTGTTATGTCTACTATCATTTGTCATTATGATAAACGATCGCACTAGCTAATAGTTGTTCTGATCCGACCATCATCGATCAAAAACACAAGTGAGGGACGTAAGTACCTGTGCGCGTGCGGGACAATATGACCCTGTCAGATGGACCGGCACCATTGGCTCCTAATGGAAGCCTTAGGCCCTATGGCGTATGCAAACATGAAAGCTTTCGACAATTGCGTATGCATGAAAGTAAATTGGGGATGCGGGTTTTAAATAATAATCAAATAAAGAAATCTTTAATTTTTTCGTGTGAAATAATAAGATAACCACCCAGTGGAGCCCCGACAGCGAAGGCGATAATGGCATGACGAATGCCTAAGCTTCATCGATGATGAAGCTTAGGCCCAGCTGGCTCAAAACCGAGATACTTGACACCAGGCTAAAAAGTCATTCGGTGATACTCTGGCATTTAATACCTCCCAGTGGAAATAGGCAACAAGTTAAACAGAAAAAGAAACTTGACAGTTCTTTTTTACTTGATGCCGATCGAAAGATTTTATTTTGTCACATTCATTATGACTGTTGTCGGCAGGTTGTCGGTTAACTACGAATCAAGTTTGGGTTGGAAGAACATCAACTTGTTTCCTCATAGGTACCGACGAACGTGAGGTTATCTTTTTTATCATTAAACCTTAAGGTGGGTAAGGTAAGTAAACGTTTTTCTTATTTTATGTATATATTTGTCGGAGATAGAGGGAATGAGAGGATCGTTGTCATAATCATGTCCAGGGATCACCGAGCGTCAATGTGGTTTTGTCAGGAGAGCACTCAAGGGATTATTCGCTACACTAATCTTTACTGGGCAAATGCAGTGCACGGGTGCATGCAATGACAAAGCGGTGCGATAATAATTCGATACAACTATAATAATAAATAATAATAATGCAAAATAATAATTTAGAAAATCCTAGAGATTTTTACTGACATGTTGCAACCAAGGAACATAATATAATCCCCTTGGCGGGGTTGCAACGAAATTACTAATTTTATTTTGATATTTCTCTTTAAACAATCTGTTGTCCTTGAATACCATTCCAAATGACAGGTCCTATCGACTTGGATACATAATCAAGAAGTTGTCATTACTGTTGACTATGAAACTTCATGACATCACAACAAGGGCTCGCAAGTAATAGAACTTAAACCTAGAAATGCACCGATCTGTGACATATTTATGAACGATTTAAACTAAGGACTTATCATCAATTTATATACCTACATGTTGTTGACATGAAAGTCTGTGGCTTTTTAATAGCAGCTGCTTAGCTGCGGTCGATCGCTATCGTCCATTTCCTCGACGGCCTCGATACGATCCAAATTAAACGCCAATTTGTTAATGCACTGGCGCCGTTTGCCGGCTGTTTGCACTCGAGCTAGTTGTTCACTACTTTGTATCATTTATCGACTACAGGAGGCCTACTTTGAAAAACTAAATACAATGTTCCAATTTACAAATTACGTTTCCTCCGAAAAGGTTTCGAATTCGATTACTAATGCGTGTTTGGACGATAATTTTGCATGTTTTTCTTTATTTATATTTTTATGAATAATGTTGCACCACTATTAGGATATGCAACAATAGATTTCGTTGATGACGAGTCCGAAGCAACTCATGGGCAGGCTACTTTGTCGGTTTGTGCGATCTGCCACCCAAAACAACGTTTTTCGTTTTTCACAATACCGGTAACCGGGTATAGTATATTTATAGTAAGTAGCAAGGTTATCTTGTAAAATAGAACATAAATCGGAACTAAGGCGTTTGTGGATTTATTATGGTGGTTTCAGGTTTGTTTTATACGCGTTAGTCTTTCGTAAATAGGATGTACATCCTTACTGCCTTACTGATATTTTAACGCGAAAGTTTGTATGGATGTCTGGATGGATTTTTGTTCCTCTTTCACCCAAAAACTACTGAACGGATCGGGTTGAAATTTTGAATTAAAGTAGTTCTAGCCTTGGATTAACACACAGGACACTTTCATCCCATTAATCAGTTCCCATGGGATATAAATAACCTTGAAACGTTTCTTTAGAATCAACTCCGTGAGGAGGTACTAGTTTGAAATAAAAATTAAAAAAAATTTATAACCAGCTGTTAAAAAGAAATAAAAAAACAAGGTTACGTTGTTAACCAAACAATTTAAATTAAAGGAGCATTTTCGTAGCACATAAGATAAAAAAATTGAACGTATCTTTTACACATAGACAGGCCTACAACTTGAATTATATAAAAAACCTGTAAAAAAACCTGTAATGATGTTACGCTATTTTCTTAAATAAATACTTAAATAAATATAATAAGTTACCACTTAAAGTTACACTACTTACTATTCAAGAATTTTAATCAATTAAAAAAGCCGGTAAAAAGGTTATTTGCATATGAGCATAATATTCATTATTACAATTATTGGTGGTTCTCAATGAACGTTCTATTTAATTGAATAAATAATAAATACAGTTAAATAGTAGTTTTCCGTTTAATGAATTCTTAACGTTCCACTAAATTACATTTTTATATGAATTTAATTCACTTTACTATTTATATTTTATTGCACTGGTATTCAATATTTTACTATCCATAGCAATTTTATTGTTCATATTAATTTAATTTTTGTTAAGTAGGTACCTAACTATAACATTTACCTGTAATGTTCAAGTAGATTTAGTGAAATGCCAATGCTAGTAGGTAATTAACTTTACGGTTAATGATAATTTCACTAACCGTAAAGTTAATTACCTACTACTACATTTACAGATTTTTTGTCCAGGAGTAATATACACTTTAGATGCAAATTGTAAGGTATCGGTGACATCATGGAAGGAAGCCTATTTTTTTCTTATCAATGTTTAAAAATATGATTAATTTTTTATTCACAAAATGTCTTTAAATATTACGGTGTATTTTCCCAAAAGGAGTCATGATACCGATTCTCTAAAACCTTCCGCTGGCCACGTGTATCGCTGATTACTTATTATACGCATAGATATTTTATTTGTAGAGTTATTTCATACAGCCTATAGAATGACCTGATGATTCAACTGAATGATGAATTTTGTCGTGGGCTTCATTATTAGCTAAAATTATCTATTCTTTACTTCTTGCAGCTTTTTGATTTTTTGAATAGGCTAATAAAACAAAATTAAATAGATGCTCTGGTGTGAAATAAACCGGAACTCGATACGCCGTAGCTCTTTCGTAGCAAGCGTCCTAGATTTAGGTAACGGAGTATTACGTACGACGTAGATACTTTGTAGCAACAGCAAAACGCTAGTACAAAATCTCATGTGCATTTAAACAATTTTTACCGTCTAGAGACCACTTGGAATGAAATTGCGGCAGCAATATTGCATATCTTGTTCTGGTGGTTTAGTTTAGATTAGAACTGTTATGGTAACGTCTTGCAGCAGTTTGTGTACATAATGGAGGCGAGACAATTTGCGTTCGCTTCCGCTCACCGAATGCGGATAATGTCGCCACGACACGCCGCACGGAACATGGCATATACATACATTTGGTTTTGTTAATACGTTCACAGTCTAATATGTTCACCATAATTGTGAAACTTATTTCAGCAATTATCACAAACTAGCCACCCACCCCAGTTTCGCACGGTTTTGTTATACGTACATATAAACCTTCGTCTTGAATCACTCTATCTATTAAAAAAAAACCGCATCAAAACCAGTAAAGTAGTTTTAAAGATTTAAGCATTCAAAGGGACATAGGGATATAGAGACATAGGGACAGAGAAAGCGACTCTGTTTTATACTATGTAGTGATAATTATGTCTCTCGATAGCATGTGATTCCTCAACTTAATAATACATTAATATAACTCCGACCATGTTGTTTATACGCATGCTAAAATAAATGTTATGATGAAACACCGTTTGGCTTATCACTGCGAGAAAGGTTGTTCTCGAGCAAGTCATCTGTTATAACACCCATCACAGACACCGGTCAACTTGTTATAGCGAGCCGGAGCGCGGAGAGGTTAATGTTTGATGGACCGAGCAGTTGTTCCGCTAAATAATGCACGCACTGCTGACACACGGATTTATGAGTCACTCATGTGAGTGGAGCCTTCCGCACTCCTGCGGTTGCACTATGCCAAGGAAATGGATATTTATATACTAAGGAAAACCAAAATCTGTGATATTTGGGTTAATTTATTCACTTGTTAGCTCCCCTTTTAAATTGAGGATCTTTGTATCCGTGAGGAATCGTGTAAACAAGACTGTTGAAATTAAATTTGAATTACGTTCATAAATTTTATATTCTTTTTATATTTGGACCTTGTGTTTAATTACAATCCCTTGTTACCGTTAAAGAAATTTAAAGTATGACTCGTACGATTGGAAGCGTCTGAAATAAACAAGCGTCGATGCTCGCGAGAAGGACATTTTGTGATGGACAGAGGCGTCTTCAAAAAATATGAATTACCTTACGCCTGTGGAGATGGCAGGGATCTGTCACGGAAGAATAAATAATGGTTGTTATAATAAAGTATGAACACGTATCTTTTAATGTTTTTATATAGAACTTTTATGTTTCACAATATTTTTGGTATTTTTGCTAATCGAGGTTTCGGGTATCGAGAAGAATTTCATTCTGATATCTTTATGGATTAACCCATGGAGGTTAAAACCAAGAAATTTTTCTTGGTGAATGCTAAGGCTCAGGCTAAAGACTTTTAAATAGTCGATAAATCTCAGCGCTGAATTTTGTCGACAGCATGTTGTGTTATTTATTCAAAGTCCGGCTAAAAACAAGATGTGTTTCGTATAGCGCACGTGCGGATATGCCGCGTGGCTGGAACGACGCCGGGGACGAATGCGAACGACGTGACGTGCAAACAAACAAACCTGCGGTAAATGTCAGCTATTACCAATTTGTATTTTACCTGGATTAACTTGGTCTCAAAAATCTGCCCAACATATGTTTAGTATAATGAATATACGCTGGCAAAAGCAGAAGTCTCTATCAAGCAGTAAATGAAAACGACTTGATGTATATGATTAAGTCCAAACTCGATCGCTCATTTGTTCGTCATCTCGGTATTTTTTATCATGAATGATGGTTCAAGTAGTGTTGGTTTGGCGGTTTGTTGATGTAGATAGTGGTGGCTACTTAAAGCGCCTTGCCTACGTAAGTTTTCACTCGGTGGTTAAACTTCGAGTATTTCGATAAATTGCAAATTTTAGTCCTTATTTGTTTACAAGATTATTATAGCCTGAAGCAAATCAGACTTTCAAGTCAGATTTGGCGCTTGTTACAGGTGTCTTTTAGTCCCCAGTTGACTATGAGACGCTGATGAGATATGGAGTTAGTGATTGATTAAGAGAATACAAAAATAGCTATAAATAGTTTCCATCACGTATTGAGTAAAAGCCAAAGGCAGAAGAACATAATCCATAGCAAACAAACAAATCCGTGCCAATTGATTACGCCATAAGTTATCCAACTTAATACCCCTAATACCTTACCCAAAGTTTTTCTGACTACCCGCAAATGATTAATGGTAGTCTATGGTATAAGGAAGCGGTCTTCCGGTACAAAAACCTTCAGGGTTAAAATGGCAAGAAGCCGTTGCTTGGCTGGAGCATCGGATGTAAGTATCGATTGACCTGGTGAGTTTCAACTTAAATACTTACTTATTTCTATGTAAAAGTTTGATTCGAAACTGAAAAGTTTTGAAAAATAACAGCTCCATAGATGCTTGGATATATGTATATTATAGTAATTCCTTGCACGAGAACTTGTCACCATACTTAAAATGTTTCCAAGAGCAGGAAAAAAAGGGGAAAAGAATTTAAACGTCACAGAAGGTAATTAGATCTTAAGCCAGCTCTACACCAGCGTATAGGAGACCCATGTTAGGCTTCCCATGTCGGAATATTCACTTCTGTGCTTGTTTTGTTGGTAGAGGCACTCAGGCGGCTACGTAGCAGCCTTTAATTACTCACCCTTGACAGGTGCCTCGGCATTTAATATACGAAGGACATCTATGGTCTAGGTTTGGGACAAAAGTGTTCAGACTCCGATAAATAGCGAACACTTATATGTGATAAATTAACGTGGTGTTAAAGTTTTATATGGTGGTTAAAGTTTTATGTTTTTAATATCTTCCAGAAGTGGTTAAGTTGTTAAGTGAGAGAATAGATAATTATTTTTGTGCCCTTTTGTAATGTTATTCTCGTTATATCGTGTTCATATAACTTTTTTTTCATATTTAAATTTTATTTCTCTGGTACTGAAAATCAGAAAAATTGAGCAGATCGTCATAGCTAATTGAAAACTGAACTCTTTTGTCTCAAGCCACGTGTCTAATACTCTAAGTAAACCCCACCGACCAATCGGATGCTAAGATCTCACTACAAGACCGTTTTTAGTACTGACTGGTCTAGTTTTTTTAATAACACAAAACCCACAATCCTTGATTGTGACTTCATCGAGTGAGTGCACAATAATTATACAGTTCAATGAATGCCATCGTCACTATCCACAGTATCCACTAACTGGCAAAAAACAGCTTAGAAGATATAACTTTTAAAACTATCATGGTTTTTAACACTAAACTCATTGAATACGGGATATTTACCATGATTTGATTTCTTTTACTCGCAGTGACCTCAGTTTTTTCATGATCATGGTGATCATGATCATGATCATCATCACTTGAAACGGTGCCGAAATATCGGAAAACTCAAAAGAAATCAAGTCATGGTAAATATCCCGTATTCAATGACTTTAGCTTAGAAGAAACTTTAATGTCCCAAATTTAACGTGTTATGTGTGGTTATGAAGCCTTGTCGAAGCTCCACTTTAGGTGCTGATCGCAGGAGTGAGTAGGAGACCAACTATCTGACGAACACAGGACCCAGCCCGTGTCCCGTGTGGGACGGTCCAGGTACGCGTCCCTTCACGTGGTCCCTAATTAATCATACTCGTGTCGCACGGATTAATCCCGTGATTTATCCCCAAGCTAATCAAGTTTTTCCACTTAATTATGAGGATTTTGCGCAATTTATGGACTACGAAAAAATCATATCGTATTCCTTATGAATGAACATTTTAATAGAATGGTAAAGACTGAAAAGGCTTTATTGGTTATCAAATTTTTAGATCATTTTTAAACTGGCAAATTAAAACAAAGAGCAAGCTCATTTGTGTTTAAAAATTAGATTGCCCGATTTTCATTAATGTGAAAACGGTAAATATGGAAAACAAATTTGTAAATTTGAATTGTTGCTACACAGTATTTGCAGAGGCTTAATTTGCTAATTCATAACCAACACATAATTTACCTATTTGTGTTTGTCTGTCGATCAGTTGGTCGACCAAACTCATTACATTATGTAGAGCCTATTGTTTATTGAATGATTTATTATTTACTAAAGTTTCGATTTAGTTACCATTTCGCTGTTTGTAGTATTTCATGAATGAGACTCTCAGTCCTAATTGAAAAGCACTTCCAGCGCAATATTCAACGGGTTTACTTTTATATTTTGCCATAACTGATTTATCAATCTGCCTGTCTCCTTCCCCTTTGCTTAGCGAAGGCAGAGCACGTTCAGTAGCGTTCAGTGCTTATTATAGGTACCTAGTGCTTAGAGTAAAGTTCCACACGTTTGTTTTTCCTTTTGACCTCCATCGATACGTCGCAATGCTTTCGTTGGGGTCACAAGTTCACAGCCTATCTCCCGACACAGCGCACGACACATTACGTCGCTTTCTCGCTGCGACACGCGTCGGCGACAGACGTGTCGTGTAATTAATGGCGTGCGTGAGTGACGACACTGTGACGTCACGTTAATGTCACCATTCTCGAGATACTGTTTGTGGGATACTGAGGTGCCGATGGTTTTGGTCTGCTACATTTTAAGGCCCGTTTTCAGAGAAGCTAACAAATAATATTATAATTGATTATATAAATATTATAAATATGAAAGTTCGGGTATTCTACTGAATAGCTCGGGGGGAAGTTTGCTTACACGTAGTCTTTAGCCTGGAATAAAACATGGCTTCTTTATAGATCATTATAAGAAGATATTTTTGAAAGTCTCGCCCTAATATTGAGTGAAGGGGTGATTGCGTTTTGTAACTGTTTAACCAATGGCTCGATTTACTTGAATACGCAGTATTAACTTGAGCAGTTGCCTAATTTACAAGAATATATAGAATAAGAAAACCACTTTCAAGAATATAAATCTTCAGATTACATGTTTCAGGATTTTTGAACTTATTCTTGAAAGTGGTTTTTAAAGTTTGAGATTCGTAGTTTAGTTCCGTATTCAAGCAACTATAACTTTTAATTTTAGTATGCCATTGAAATGAAATTAATAGTTTTCAAATGTACAAGCTGATTTAATTCCTTTCCTCAAAAGATTTGTAGTTCCATTATATTGAAGTACAGGAAAAATCATACAGTTTTCGTGAGTGAAGCCGCGAGCTGATAGCTAGTCGAACATAATCGTAAAGTAAACTTACGCAAAAAGCATCTAAAACAGCCATAAAGCTCCCATATCGATGCACTCTAGCACAAGAATGAATCACCTGATTACACAAGTTTCCAACGCAAGCCAAATTAAATAGCGGTCGAGGGTCCTTCTTATTTATCCGGTTTATACCACCAGCGGCGCACCGCAAGAACAAATAGACCAGACGCTGTACGTAAGGCACAAGTTAGGAGTGTTACAAAGTAGGCATGCACTCAAGTTAGATGTATGGATAACATACAGAAAACGTACTGTTGTACCCTTAACTTATCAAGGGGCTGTTTTTAATGAAAAAGGTAACAATTTATGTAAATTTATAGGTCGATACGCTCTTTTATATGTACTACCGAGGTAACTTCTCACTGTAACTTTCACACGAATGTGAAAAACAAATGTTAATAAAAGCTGGGTTATCTCCAACTCTAAAAGCCGGTTACTCACAAGTTCAATAAATACCTGACCCGTGGTGCGTACCTACGTTAACTTTGTTAGCTCTCTGTTTGTTGTTTGCTCGTGTGCACACTCCGCTATTTAGCCGGTTTATACGGGCCCGTTACAAATCTTTGGTAAGCCACAGTCGAAATACAGTTCACTTTGTACCGGATTTATGTTTATTAACCGACTTCAAGATAGGGTTAGAGGGGCGGCGGCGGCGGGCGGGGGAACAAGAGACATGACGACTGTTTGGTGAAGGTCTCAGCTGTTTTACCTAAATGTAGGTAAAGTACTTAATGTAAACGGTATTTTATTGTGCCTATCTACCTACTCGATAGTTTTTGCAAGTTTTTTTGCGTCTAAAGAGACTGAACCCAATCAGTCGATTGTCAACCATCGTTTCAACATTATTTGATTCACCACAATAAGCCTCCTAAACCATCAAGGATAACAACGATAAACGAAATAAAACTTAATAAAATTGGTCATAATAATTCAATTTACCTTGTCCTGATTGCGATGATTTATAATAAGTTTTGGAGAGTATAGTCTGAAACGAGCCAATAAACCAAACATAAAATAGAAAGCCGAAAACAAAAGAACAAGAAACAGGAAATATAAAAAATTGATGTTGCGACAATAATTGGAGATCGTTAAAGTTTGGCCATGGAGTGATCACTGGCGCACAGCCCCAGTGATCGCTCCATGTAAAACACGAGCCCGCGTAAACAAGGAACGACGGCTGTTTTACCAATCTCGTAAAACATTTTTCTTTTCTGTTGAGATAGGAAATAACTCTCGAGAGATTTCAAGTTTCGGCAAGATTGAGCGCTAGCGCGAGTAAACAGAGGAACCAATAAAGAACTGTATTAAAATTCAAGAGCACGTCTTAATATAATCAACAACGCCAATAAATCAGAAGGAAACGCAAACACTTATCTACCTGTAAAGTTGGCGCTTTTAAATTTATTAAAAGTTGGAATCGGTTGCGAGTAGGGAAGTAGGTTCCTACCGATCGGGTACGACTGAAACGTTACTGTCAGCCTCTCATTTCGACATTGATTAGAAGCCACGTAAACTCAAAATTAAACGTGAAATTAACAAGTAAGGGTTCATTAACGTCTCTCTTGCAAAGTTCAAACTTGGAGACAAGAAGCGAAACTCCCAACTCCTCCCAGAAAGCGCTTTGATTGTTTTGCGATAAATCGAAAGGAATTCCACCAACTCAGCTAATTTTCTCAGCAAAAGTTATTTTACGAAAATTATAATGAAGGATACGACATCTGGTTTCCGGTAGATACTAATTAAAACACCGGTGCGGATGAAGCCGGCCAATAATTGCGGACGGAAGTAGTCAAAGAAGGGCGCGAGTGTTGGGACGAGGCGAGGTCCCGAGGTGTGGCGGAGTGCCGGCCACGGCACCGGATCCATTCTCCTCCTTGTACAACAGACAGCTGAACGACATTCGAGCCGACGCGCGAGCTCGAACACTCGGGGAAATGCCGCGACCTCTCGCCAAAAGGAAATAACAAAAAAGTTCTTGACTTATTGGCGCGGAGCCTGCGACGTAAACATGTTGGATGTTTTTTAGCAGACATTTAGGCCAACTAGTTTATAAGTTAGGAGCGTTTACGTAATGAGATCACGTCAGGCGCGGTGCCTTTTCTAATACATTATGTATGCTTACAATGTTACGCGGGATTTACATCGGAGCGGTACGTTTGGTGGAGTGTCTGCCTGCGCTGCGGTTTACCGACTGCTTATTATTCCCCAAACTGTTTTGTACCTACTTTAAGGGCGATTTAGTATTCATTCTAATTAATTTTTCAGGCTCCAACTGTTCCAGCGTGCTGTAGGCTTCGCAGCCGAGCTCCATGGCGTTCGCCGGAGTTAGGAGTTACTTTAAGAGGATTGACTTTGAATCGGAGCGCTCGAGAATTGCTAATCAATAATTTAAATTGCTGCTAAGAGGATTCGGTAACTTGTGAAACGTTGATTCAGCGGCGGGATTCTACCTAGGGCTTAATTATCTTGATCAATTCCCACTGGAATACAAATTAAGGAACACGTAGGTACCTTCGATTTAACTGATGCCGTGAATATTAAGGGGAAGATTGTAGATGAAAGCGTTTAATAGATTAAGATTTTTTCCAGAAAAGTCCGCTTGTAATCAGTAAGGGCCAGTCCGATCCGGCAGTCGTCGGCCTCGGAGACAGCCATTCAAAAGCTGAGAGCGGCCCTATGCCTGTAATCGTGTAATCGGCGCAGATAATGAGACGCGGCCGGGCCGTGATAAACACTCGTCGGGAACAATGGCTGTCGTAAACACGGCTCCCCCACACGCTTTGTGCCGACTTCATGTCTTGTGTAATTTCGCAGTATGAAATCATTTTGTCCCGTTCCCGTTTTGTGATCTCGTTACGGGCTCTCTGTGGCATGGCTTTTTGATGGCTCAAATGAATTATTCATTTTCTTATGTTGTTCGTTTATGTGCTGTTCACGCGTGTAATGTTGTTGGCTTTAGCCTCACCGCACATTACAGACGTATATACATAATGTTTTGCTATTCACTCCATAAATCATAAAACAGACTACACTGTGTAAATAAAGATGCTGTTTGCGTGTGATCCTAGTAAAAGACAATCTATCTATCTATAAAAACAAAAGAACCTCTACCTCCGTCATTTTAAATCAGAATTCAAACTTCGAGTACTTACACACAAAACAAACAATCGACTGGCAGTACAACAAGCGTCGATCGGCTGAATATCATCGTATAAACCATGATAGCCCAACACAATATCAAATTGTTGCGCGCCCCTGCTCATCTAAATCGACGTACAATCGCGACGTCATCAATCATCGGCGCCTCCCACGGAGCTCCGAGAGAGCTAAGCTAGCAGGAGAACATAACTCACGCACAGATCTGATCATACTAACTACTGGAGATCTACTGGTTTTTGCACGAGTAAGGACCAATGCAAATTGCGCCGTAAAGTGCTCTGGTGATAGTTGGGATTCGGTTTGCATAAATTAGTTTTTGTCTTTGCTCTGCGCATTGGGTCGAGGCCATTGTCAAATGAGCTGGACTACTGATGCAAAAAGCAGAGAATCAGGAGCCATGGTAGAGTTCCTACTAAATTGAGCAGGCAACCGCCATCGGGAACCCTTTCCACGAACCATCTCAAGGCACTTTTCAACATCTTTTTTATTTAGACATCTTTGTTTGTGTGTATATGAATCCCAAGATCGAAATTATTTTAGGTATTTTACCTTACGTACTTCTCCAACTCCTAAAGTAAAGTTTTTTTTAAACTCACGCCATCGGAACACGTTATTATAAATACATATATATGGGTACCACGACAGAGTGTAAACCTGTTGAAAATTCGGGAAAAATAGGTAAACAAACGCGATAAATACCCGTCGATATGATTGTCTAATCAATTTAGCTTAGGATCTTTCCTCAAGGTTTCGCTATTTCATCTTAACTCGATGGCTTACTGACAGATTATAAAATCGTTAAGCAGCAATTTCGAACAGATAGGCATTATCTATACCTAGGCACAAATAAAATTAATATTTGTAAAAACTCATGGTTACTTAAAAAATAATCCTAAAGATTATTGTTTCTTTAAATAATCCTAAAGATATTTTTTTTTAATTTTAGCAAACCTGGACTTACAGGTAGAAAGTAATGGGGGAAGTTTTCAAAGGTTTTTGGAATTTCAATTTGATTTTAATCTTATTTCAATCCAGGTTTTATATTTTCTTTATTTGAGTTAAGTCATTAACTACGTTGCAAGTAAAAAATTGCACACGTAACAGTACAAATATAAATTAAATTACATTTATACCTAAATCACTTTTTGTATTTACATGTATTTTACTCAAAAAATAATACTATACCTTGTTTCGCAACTTCGTTAAAAAAATCCTTGGTTTCCTTTCTCTTATTAGCTAGGTAGGTAGGTAGTTTTAACATAGGTACGTAGTCTAGAGATACAGACTTGTAATTTGAAATTTATGTTCTAATTAAGAGGAATTTTAATTATTATTATGGCCAAAAAACCAACTGTAAAATTTTTATATACTTCGACTGTCTCATTGACTTTCAAAGTATAAAAGTGGTCGAATGTGAGAAACTTATTTGGTCATAGTCATAGACATAGACATAGTTGTTGATCAAAGTGATGAGTAGTAAAATCATAATCTTACCACTTTGATCAACAACTACTTATTTTGTGTTATCGTTACCACGGCTACGGGCAAAAACGTCGCACGGAGTTGAAATCGGTTTACTGTTTTTTTAAAACACGTCAACTTGTCTATTAAGTTATATACAGCGATCGAGACAGGATACCATGTTCGATATTTAATATTCGAGAAAATAAAATGGGAGTTGGGTTTGAACGTTCTAAATACAACCGATAAAAGGTTCTTCAAGCTCCCGTGCATACTTACGAAATCTTATCAAATAATTTTAGACCTAACGATGAACGCAATAGCTCACATATCAGTTAGATTGAGGCCGGCAGTGAGGCGGCTAGGCAGGAAGCCAATCATTTAGGCCGTGGCGTGGAAGAGGCTGCAGAAAGCCCCCGGAACCATGATTCATGCGGGGGGAGGAGGGGGGGGGGGGGCGAGGAAAGGCTTCTCGGAGAAATTGAGCGTGCACTCCGAGCGCTTGTTTATTAATATTCGTAACCTACTTGTTTTTATGGGTATTATCTGTTTATTGGAATATTTTCAAATAATAAAAACGAAGGCTGTATGTTACTACCTATGTCAGCTTGGGTGTTCCGTACAAAGTGGTTACTTAACAGGTCTATTGTGCCTTCTAAATATGTCGCACTCAACTTAATGTGAAAGAGTAGGAAATGTGCTATTTATATATTGAGAGATAAGATTTTATTTTATTAATTTGACGTTTGTTATTTCAACAACTCCGAAAAAAAAACATTAATTATAAACAAGTCGAATTTACATTTCATAAAAATCTTACATGTAGCTTTATAAATAAAAATAAACACAATGCTTATTCACCCACACAGCATCATCTATACTTAGTTAAAAATAAAGACATTTCATCCCGATGACGTAAACAAAGGAGCGAGAGCTGTTGAACTCGTGTATCAAATACTTGCAGCTTGCGACTAGCGTCATCTAAACCTGCGCAATAACGCGCTGACATGGACTAGCACTTAACATTTTATTATATATTTAAAGCTAATTAGAGTCCTTCAATAAAGTCAAAAGAGTTGTAACAAGCTCCTGTAAAGCTTAAAGCACCCACAGCGTGTCGCCCGCGGACCGGCGCCCGTCTATAAACCTCATAAACCTCAGACAACGACTCATGCGAACTCGTAAACACACCTCTTGAGGACGTCTACTTGTTCCTACTTGAAAAACCTTTATTTGATAGCACATGCCTACTGAAAATTTGTAGATTTAACAACGGTTTTTGCAAATGCACTTAGAAAAAGTATAATACCTATTACTTTTTGCCAATCAATATATAAAGAAGCGTGAGTTAAGAATAATCCTTACTTATACCTATATTTTAAATGCGAATTAACTTTGTCTGTCTGTTACTCTTTCACGCTTGAATGATATTTTGAATCGATTAATAAGAAATTTGGTACAGATATAGTCTTCAGCTTGAAAAATGACATGGGACTCTACTCTTCTCTAAAGATTTTTATTGTGAAAACAGGGTTGTAAGAGATCGCAATAAGGGATAAAAGTTATTATGAATCTTTTGTCAATTTAGAAGCTCGACGCTATAAACTTAGCCTAATAATACTCATTAGTCATCACTCATTATTATTATGTTTTTTATAAACAAATATAAAAGTCGTTGAATTAGGATCATTCACCATCTGTTTTTTTCTTTGTATCTTGTATTTTCATTCAGTTATGATAAAATATTCAAGTAGATAATAAAAAATTACGCTCTTGAAAATCATCATCAAACTTATTGTCAAGAATGGGCGGTGACGTTGACCGTTCAAGTGTGGCCACTCCGTCTACGCGATGGTCATAATGACAAAATGTATCGCGGTGGCAGGTATTGCCACCGTATTGCCACTTCCCGATAGTGTTGCATTACAGATATAATTAATCCCCGATTTCATAATTTTATTTCCCTTAAAAGCGTGGGTACAGGTTTTATAAATTCCAAACTTATAAAAAAGTATTTTGAAAGTGCCTGAAACTTTAGAAATGGGAAAAAATGTTTTAGTTAAGAGTTTACAAAGTTACGATAACTTTTAGTTTTGGTATTGACTTTGATGTTTATTAAATCGTATTACGTGTATAAATTGTATAAAATATAATAAGTCTGCGAATAAAATCATAACACCGTGTCGCCGACGACCGTTCGCTCGGAGTACTTACTTTAATTTCCGTTCTTCAAGTCAATTTGAGCTCTTTGACTGCATGTTACCCTTCCGAACTAAGGGCGTTCGGCGCAGACGTTATTTTCACTGAAATTAACTACAAGTACATTACTTTATTGGCAATAAAATTCCGTGTTAATATCAATAATGAAGTGGTACTGCTACTTAGTACATATTATATTAACTTTTGAAAAGTCTTTTTGTTTCTCTTAAGTAGCTTGGTATATTATTTTGTTTACTGATCATTACTATTTTACGTAAAGTAAAGTATAGACTATAAAACACAACTCACATAAAATGTTTCTCTCATCTTAGTGACACCACCGGGCGATGACAACCGTTAATATTTGTTATTACAATCAAAACATTTCTATGTCCAAACGATCCTCAAAGTTTAGTCTCAATTACTCTGTAATAGAGTTTCCTCAAACAGCAATAACAGTTTTAGTTCACTCGTGACATAAATTCGGATGTAAAACATTCATCACAAAAAATAATAGGTCAAAGTAGTTAGTAGTAACTCGCAGCGGTCGGGGACGGAAGTGCGACTACGGGCAAGTGCGACAACGGGGCAATTGCGCCAACGGGGCAAGAGCGACAACGGGGCAAATGCGACAGCGGGGCAAGTGCGGCACTCGCTGACCCACCGCCAGTGGCTCGTTCGGGACTTTGCCCATAAATTAGCAACACTATGACGATTTCCGAAGTGGCTAGTTTGTCGACGAATGTGCGTTTTATTCCTCGAGTTTTAGCGTAACGAGCAAATAGTTCAACATTTTGACATGAATAAGAGTTATTATTTATCCCACTGAGTAGGTAAATTTTCATCAAAGTTGATGAAAATTTACCTCTATCAAAATATTTAAAAACCGTAAATAATTGCAACTAATATGAAGGACTATTTCAAAGTCATAACAATGTACTGTACGTACAGTCCTGTATAATCCGGGAACTCGTTTCCCAAACGGCAGTTTCGTAGAGTGGCCATTGAGCCGCGGCGCCGCACACCGCCGCCCCGCGCCCGCACGCGCGTACATGTGTGGAGCGCGCGCGGAAATGGACTTTGTTCTAACTTTATTAGTCGGAAGTTAGTTTTAATGGAGGCCGGTACACTTGTCGTTTAGCGAACTTCAACTACACGATATAACCTACCGCGGAATATGAACCTTAAACGCCTGTTTATAAAGGCTAGAGGGGTTGGATCTGATTCGGTTGTTCGGAAGAATTATGGGTATGAAGTTCCCGAGCCTACCTTTAAGATGTAAATTGTGTTAATAGCAATTATTGTGCCTAAACGGCTTCTTAGGATGTCGTGAGAGGGCTTGTAATCAACCGCTGCTTGCGAGATAAGCCGTGAGAGTGTGTTCTGTACGTTAGTAGGGATTTGTAAGTACCTGCACCCATCGTATTTATAGAGATCCCTGTATTCTGCTCTATAAGAGAGTAGATTTATACCAAACTAAATTCTGTACGTAGCTTAACAAGAGTTTGGCTGAATACAGTACCCTAGTATGTCCTTTCCCAAGAATAACTACCGCTAAGGAATGGAATGCGCTGCCTGCTTCAGTTTTCCCGGCCAACTACAACCCAAGTCTCTTCAAGACGAGAGTGAATAGGTGTCTTCTAGAGTCTTCGGCCACGTCATCACTTACCATCAGGTGAGATTGTGGTCAAACGAAGGTCTATTGTTGACAAAAAAAAACTCAATGAAAAGCGACGAGGTAGATCGCATTCCTATTACTTGTTTTTAATTTAGATAGTTCCTCTGAGCTTATTATTCGTAAAAGGAACAGATATTTCTTGCGTGGTTTTTATTTGGATCTGTTCCTTTTACCCGAAGAGTCAAACCAGTTTGAAATATAACGTTATCATTTGCCTTTCAGAAATATAACATCAAACGAATTACGTAATTTAGACCTCCTTGTTCATTATTAGTTTTTGTAATCAAGTAAGTACATGTCGAAATAAATGTTTTCTATTATATTCTATAAATGCTGTACATCTTTATTAACAACGAAAATTACAATCAAGGAATGAAATGTGAATATACCTAGAGACATGCTGCGGGAAAGGGGCTAAGCATTGAAAGCGCTGAAGTACTCGCAGTGCTAATGAATGGTCCTCCACCTGGGCTCTCCACCAGGGCTGCAGACAGCCGACGGACGGGCAGGCTGTCGAGGGTTAGAAGCTGGTGCTCATTTCAGCGACCCGCTCCCTCAGACATGACACGTGTTCGAACATCGGGAACAAATGACGACAGCCTGACCTTACATTTTAGTATTATGTAAGGGTTCCTTTACCGTCCCGCTAAAAATTTCACCCTCTGCTTGCATTTTGATACCACTGAGTTTAGTCTACTATTAACTAAAAAGTTGTAATGAACGATGTTGGGTCTAGATTAGGTGTCAATATAAAATATCCTATAGAAGCAACGATTTGTTACGAGTGGGTAAAAATATGTAAGATCTCACCCAACTGTACAAATTAACATGCGTGGTGTGTGATGGTGTTTTAGCCGAAAATTATGAAAAATAATCTTTCTAAAGCTGTTAAAATTGAATTTTACGATGAGGAGCTATACGGTAGAGTTTAATAATAATGACTAAAAAATTCAGTCCCACCATGGATATCCCAGGACTATCGATGTAGTAGAACGTCCAACCCCCATTTGTTATAGCAGTTAGGTCGCATTAGGGGCGTGTGCCGTCGCGCTCCGTCGGCATTAACGACCGGTCTCGCCACATTGCCTGGTGCCCCTGGCCACTTCCAACTCATAGTCTATTTCCACTCATTCATTTAAAGCTACATAGGAGCTAAATGCCGTTCATTTGTCATACATATCATTGATCAAGCCTAACCAGTAACAACTACAAACTGAGGAATTTCTGTAACTTGTGGCCACAAATCCATTGGCTTTTCCATTTCTGTAGGCCATTTCTGGACAAAAAGTTCGGGAAACCCCTACAAAGTTATAACTCCCTTGCCTATCGCGACCACCTGCACCCGCTCGTGTAGTTCCCGCCAAGTAAGCATCTGCCCGACTCACTCAAACCAGGTTAAACTTCAATCCTTCAAATTCCGGCGCTCGCTGCGAGTTTCGTGACAAACGCCAAATGATTCTATTTTCCAGAAAAGTGAGTTGTCTGCATCGTGCGCCGGCGGGGAAATCTTATTGTAAGCCGGGGCTGCGAACTAGTTTCATTATTTACAGGATACTTTGTGATGCAGCACGTCGGCACATAGTCGTGTTGGCATCCTCCCGTTTGATGCAAGTCAAACAACACGGTTAATACAGTAATCAGAATACCTTTTAAAAGAAAGATCAAACGAGAATGTTGATTTGTATTTGTTTCGGTAATGAATAAACGTGTTCTTACTCACATTATTTGCCCTGATATGTTATTTGCGTTTCGTTCTATTTGCTATTTTGAAATAAAAGGGTTGCGTCGGTGAGACTCAATTAGATTCATTTTAAAAATTGAATATCTCAAAGAACGACTTTGAGGTTACAGATTTGACAGCTTGTACAAGCCCAGGCATCCATGATTCGCCCAACCTGTGGAAGGACCATAAAAGGCCCCGAGAATGTGAAACATTCCCACAAGACATGAAAAAAATTACGAAAATCGTCGAAATAAAGAGATACGTGTCAAAATACTCGCAAACAAAGCAAAGCCAACAAGTCAATACGATGGATCGTAATTGTTTCGGCGTGAAACGGGTTATGTCCATTTGTATTAACGATTGAATGAATAAAACCCGCGGAAACATGAGAGGCTCTACCTACGGGACACTTCGGTCGGGCCGTCGCTGCCTCGTTCAATGCGTCACATAAAATACCTACTGCTTGTTTCGATAACATTGCACCCACTCACATCAGACATCGCATCTCTTTCTTTTTCTAACTTTAATTTATCATCCTAAAGTGTTCAGCTGAAGCTACAGTCAACTGACCTTATCCCCGAAAGAACCGCCAGAGGCTGGAGTAACTGTGTTGAGTGGAGACCACGACTCGGTAAACGTAGTGTTGAGTGCTGGTAGCTAGATCGGATGATTATCTATTATATCCTACTGTATTTACGCCCCATTGAGCGCTATAGCAAACTGTATTCAGTTTATTGCACATGCAAGTATCCGCTACGTTTACCGAATCACAGTCTCCAATCAAAAACATGTTCACCGAAACATTTGCCCTTCGGTTGAACAAACAATTATAGATATAATGTGAATAATTGGCCACAACCAGCCCCGCGCTAGAACGAACCCTGCGGTACGTAATGAGAAGAGGACAGTGTACACACCTTCATGAAAGGCCACCTTTAATGAAGCTGCGACGCCCGCGTTGGCGATGAGTTGGGGTGCACTGCAGTAGGGATCGCCCTCTTCGCCCTGTTTATTTGAGCCCCTCATTACCGTGGAAACGCTGCTTATATTAGAATTCTTCAGGGGTTTGAATGATAAAATTACATAAACGCTCTTGTTGTGAATGCAGGCATGTTTATATGTTGTTCTTTTATGAAGCATTTCAGATAAAAATTAATAATCTATTACTTTATAAATCATATTGTACTACCTAAATCTAGTATAATGTATAAATCTTCATGAAAGCAATAAATATTGAGTACATTTTATTTTTCTTGCTAAAGATGGGATCAATTATGTATATAGGATATCAGTCATCTAATACTTAGAGACATGGCAAAACACTTATGTGCTGCTAAGATGATATTAATAAGCTATTTTACAAATGCCAGTCGAGCATCAAGTCACAGCCATATTTCAAAGGATTTCGTTGTGAGAAGTTAACCAAAGCAAAAGTTTGATCGGAATGTGAAAATACAAATCGCGAGTTTGTGTTTTTGTAAGTAATTGGTTGAAATGTTTTAGATAGCACGGGCGTCGAACAAGAACAGACAAATAAACTTTACAATTCAAAAGCAACTTTCCTAATGAATATTTCAGAGTATCTCTACGATGATGAATAAAGCTCAAAACTTCAAGTTAATGTTATTCAAACGGAAAAATTCTCTAGAATTCCTTGGGATACATCCACAACAGATTCGGAGAGACTTCAATACCTCTGTCTTCTAAGCAATGCGGTTGTTTAGAATTTGTGTCTCGTTGATGTTCATCATCGCAGTGCGATCTCATCGCATGAACTATAGTCGCCTTTCGCAGCCAATGTTATGTGTGACCGAGCGTCTTACACGGCGACGGGACCGGACCGACTTTGATACACAATCTTGATTGCTTATTACATAAATACACACTAAATTAATAAAAAAAACTAAAAAGGCATAACAAATTCAAAGGTAATCCGAAAAACCCTTCACGAAGAGAGCTTTATAGAACCTCATGAAGAATGAATGAGAAAGGAAATTACATGAAAACGTACGTTCTATAAATAGGCAGAACTTTGTAATGTTCGGCTGAGATTTTTAAAGAACTACAAGCCAGCGTTGGCTAAGTTCTCTGAAACTACGAAGTGGCCAGCGACCTTTTTGTAAATTCGCGAAAAATCCTTTCTTGTACAGCAGTATCGCTCTATCCCGGCACCGCGAGGCTTAAAATCTTCTTTTATGAGTTATGCGCGTACAGTTCACTTTGGGCGGAAAAGCAAAAAGTTCCCCTGACCTGTGTTTAGCTCCTAACTTTTGGGTAACGGGTAAAAAAACGAGCAGCTTACGGAGTTTTAATGAGCGCAGGATTACCATTGTAGAAGGTTTGTTAGGTTTTTGGAAACACTTTTGATCATTTTAACGACTTCTGTGGCTCTGTGTCCGCATTGGGCGAAGGAACACCTGAGACGCAAAAGGTTACATATTCGATTTCCACTGCTGCTTTTCTTCTTCGTGTTTGACGGAGAAAATATTTTAAAACATGTTACAAAATGTCCGATTTTCAACTATTTTTCTGTAAGATGTGGGTGAAGTTGATGTTATTAGTAACTAGCGACCCGCCCCGGCTTTGCACGGTTATTATACGTATAAACCTTCCTCTTAAATCAATAAAGCATTTTTGTATTGTACACCAGAAAAGAAAAAAACATTACAAAAATAACTTAAATAAGACAAGTACAATGGGCGGCCTTATCGCTTAGAAGCAATAAAAAAAAACACTCTATCTATTAAAAAAAACGCATCAAAATCCGTTGCGTAGTTTTAAAGATTTAAGCATTCAAAGAGACATAGGGATATCGCTTAAAGTCGCTTTTTCTGTCCCTATGTAGGGACATAGGGACAGAAAAAGCGACTTTGCTTTTATGTAGTGATTGTTGAAATTCGATTTGACGTAATTTACATCTTTCAAAAATGCGTTTTAATTTTGCCATAACAAACAACAGCCTGATAAAAGGACTTCTTTTAGTGGTAGGTAACTACAATAGTTGTAGAAGGTATTGTAACCCTCATGTGCAAGAAACCTATACAAATCTACGTAACAATTACCAAACAGCGGTATTTAGGTGATTCCCCCGACGCCGTGCAGAGGGCAGCACACAACCTCTGAGATTAATTACCGCTCGGATCAATCTTGTAGTCAGACTCGGGTTAAGTGTACTTGTGAACTTGGAACTAAGCCGTGTTTTTCTTTGAAAGAAAGTCCCCGTCACGCGAAGAGGTGGAACTTTCTCGAAATTGATCGAGAGCTTTGATGAGTGTGGTCTGCCGGGAATCGGCACTTATCCTGTTGAGAATTAAAGTTCTTACACCGAGTCTTAATTAAGTAAGTGTTAATGTTTTAATAAATTCTTACTCAAAGAATAAAGTTAAGTACCTATAATTATTTACGAGTATAATTATATCGCAGTACAATCAGAAACCTTCACAAAAAGAAGGTTCGAAGTAAACAGCGCGAGAACCGTGCACAAATGTGAAAATATTTTAAATTTTCTCTTTTCGCATCGTATTTCAACTTCGCTCGTTTACATCCAATTTTCCTGACTTTTATATCAAAGTCTGCTTTAGTATATGAAATCAGAATCATTGGAAAGCGATAGAAATGCCTGAGGTGAGTTCATTTCCGAATCGGATGCAATTGAATGCGGCGCCGCTGGACCGGCGACGTCAGAGCTCGCCGTGAATAGCATGCACTGCAAAAATACTCCTTTAAAACGATATCATATGATATTTCTTTCGAATTTTTCTTTGAAATTATTAATTCAAAGCATTTTTTTTCATAAGAGCTCCTGCCCGTCTTCGATCCCCTCTGCGATTCACCTTTGTAATTAAGCCTCCCGCTCTACACAATCTTCCTAGCACAAGGACTACCAGTACACTGAATTAAGTTCGTTTTGTCATAATAAATAAATATATTTTGTAAAATAACTAAACTGTCAATGCGAATTTATCACAAACGAATAAGATCATTGGGTAAGGAGTAAAGTTCCCGTGGACGATGTCCTAAAGGAACAAAAGAAAACTCGTTTAACATTATTGAAGAGCTTTTCCGCGAACGACGCTAAGACTTTGTGATTTAGATAATCTTTTCATTTTCAAAGCTATGGTTGTTTGTGTTACGGGTTATTTAATATTATCTGGTTCAAAAAAATGTAGCACAACTTCATACTCTAGCTTATTCATGCTATATGTCAACTTAACAGACTTGAAAATGAATGCAGAGAAAAGTCACAAGCTGAAATAGTGACGACCTTTATGTTTCTCTTTGGTTGCAAGTTGCAATCTGCGGCACAAAACGATTCTATCAAAACTCATGTTCAAGTGCATAAATCTCACGTTAAAAGTGGAATTGAAGATCTTTAATTAAACCGTCACAACTCGGTCCGAGTCCGGAATTTTTCCGGCATAAATCAGGTTGCGGTGGCGCCGTACATCATCCGCGGAGACGAGGCCAACTATAAATCGTGCCGGACCCGCGCTCACTGCCTTTGTTCCTATACGATGATGCAAGAATACCTCCTGCACTTTAGAATACCTTCCAAGATTTAAGATACGTGAATTTTCTGTAACGTGATATTTATGTGCGATGTTTGTGTTTTCCTATTGACACAATTGCATGCTTCATGCATGAGTCATGATCATACCCCTGCCTGACATTTTCTTTGGTCTACACTGAACTGTAAATGTTTCAATGAATAATTGACCAAAATTTAAACTTATAAATATAAATAAACACATAAACTACCAAAGTCACTATTACTATTAAACCACTATTAAACTACACTATTAAACCTAATATTCTATGAATGAAAATGTCCGTCTTCTTTTCTGTTACTTTTTGAAGCCAACGGCTGAACAGATCGTAATGATATTAGACATGGTATAATTGAGAAAAACCGGAAAACCAGTGGTTTTCGAGTTCTGACCACCCTTGATCAAATTAATATGAACCCTCACGAAAAGAAACAAAAAACATCAAAATCGGTTAACATTGAACCCTAAACGTACTCGTATAAGTTACTTAATTCAATATCACTGAACTCAAATGGACGTTCAAAATAATATGCGTAATTTTATTTTTAGCACTTGTTTTAGCGAGCTCCTATTTGTTTTATTTAGAACCAATCATGTCGAAAAATTGGAGGGAAACAAACAGAAATCGGGAATTTCATAAGGGTTTCGACAAATTGTGTTTCCGCGAAGCTTGCTTGCTGAATTTAATTTCCTGAAACCAATAGGCTGCGCAGACCTACAGCGGAGCTTCAATAAATTATTTCCGCAAAAATAATAAACGGTTAGCTTTCTTTTTATTCAGCCTGTGTTCTTTCACTGCAGGGAAAAGACCTCAAGAGTCCCCTTTGACGAAACCAGATAATCATCAGAGGCCGATAATCATTTAAAATTGAAAAATATAAATCATATGCGAGTACGAAAAATATCATTTGAAAACTTTGATAGCAACCACTAATTTCCCCTGTTTTAAAAAATCTCATTTGAGCTCTGATTTAAAAAACATACGAAAGAGAAGTCATTCAATTTAATTAGGTTGAGGTGTTAATTCTGTCTCAAACAGCTAATCCTCAAAGTGTTAATGCCTAGTTTACACTTTGTTAAGTATCAAAGCGAGTGACAAGTGCAAGTTACATTATGATTTCCAATAATTGTTTACAAAATTTTTTTAAAAAGGACGCATACCATCTTTCCCACAGCTGCGTTTTGCGTTTGCCACCTCTAGAAATTACACTTACAATACACAGCTGTCACTGGCTTAAAGATAAACAATACACAGCTGTCACTTGCCACTCGCACTTGATACTTAACAAGTGTAAACCGGTCATAAGGAACAGTAGGTACTGACGTTAGAACCATGTTAGGAGTGTTATCCGCTACCTCGGCACAATCTCTCGTGGAATGGAATGCGTCCGCGAGGCGAGCGCTCGCCGACCGGTGCCGGGAATCCTATCGCGATGTTCGTACCGCCGGCAGCGAGCCACTTCCACTCCTACTAATGCTTATTGACAGCTAGTGGGTGTACTCCATCGTCAGCGGCTCAGACCTTTGCACCCAATGTTGATTATAGGCATCATCTTTAGTGAGTCACTCATTTCGATCATTTCCAAAATTATGATTCTAGTATCTGCTTACGGCTTCACTTTATTTCTATGGAAACGCTTCAAGGCTATTTCTATCCAATGGGAACTGATGTAGCAAGATATTTAAAGACCGGTTCGGTAGTTTTAAGAGTAGTAAACAGTAACTAATATCCATACATAATATAAACATTCGCGTTCATAATTTTAGTTAAGAAGGATTTATATGAATACTAGGGACCCGTCCCGGCTTCGCACGGTTTTATTATACGTATAAACCTTCTTCTTAATTTACTCTATCTATTATAAAAACCGCATCAAAATCCGTTGCGTAGTTTTAAAGATTTTTGCATACAAAGGGACATATGGATATAGGGACAGAGAAAGCGACTTTGTTTTATACTATGTAGTGATAATCAAGCATTATTTTCCCTCTACACTATCTATGTGAAATAAAAAGTATAATAAAATTTATCAAATTTTCAAGCTTATTATATACTTCTGTATAAGTATCTGTAAGTTAGTATTTTTAAGGTATATTTCTGAACAAAATAAGTTGTAAAATTACTATGGTGTCCCTGAATGTTTTTGTTTTAAAATTTAAATAAAACTATCTTTATTCAGCATAATCTAACTTTATTTAGTACCTACATAAGTAAATAAATTCAGATTGTCCACGAGAGCTACTGCCTACAAACTGTTACACAGTTTGCAGAAACGTTATAATGCAATGTACTGTTTTTTGAAAAATAAATAAATACAAAATAAATACAAAACAAGTACATCTTGAAGAGAACCAAGTGTAATCAAATTATTTCCTCACAATATTCAGTTAGTTCAGAAAGCCAATTCTAGTAACCACAACCTATGTTATAGCAAGTTGAGAAATTACTTAAATTTCTTCGCTTATTCGCGCCTTCAGAAGGTAAATGTAAAATTCCTTTTAGTGCTTAATTAAGAAGTTTGGTTAGCCAAACTAGGCCGAGATCTCAGTAGGTACTGTACTCACGTCATCTCAAGAAACTTGAATTGCCGAATTACGTTCATTCAACATTATTTCTTTTGTTCCTCAGAGGAAAATGTGGAATCACGGTTGAGAAAAAATATGAAAGTGTTCACTGTTTCGCACATAATTTGTTTGAGATCTCAATCGTCTATTGAAATGGTTTTTGTTTTGGTGTGTAGGTTATTACTAATTATTTGGTTCATCTAAGGCAGTTTCATAATCACTTATGTAGTTTTTTTTGCTCTTTCGCCTTTCCAAAACGGTATGCTCCGTTCCGATTTGCGACGAACGCAATATTATATTCCTATCCTATTCATACGAATGTCTGTAACAGGCCCTCTTAAACCTACTTCCCAATACGCTAAAGTTAGCAAAGCTAGTAAATTAGTCAAATAGCGAGTAGAGGAAACCCCAAAATTGAGTTGAGTGCAAGTCGAGTGAACTGAACTAACACAAAACGAGAGGAGCAAGGACTTCTCATAAGTGCTGCCCTACACATACGTATGTGTGCTAAGAACTAACAACAATTACAGTCAATTAATTTAGAGGTTACGGTTAAAGAAAGGAAAAAGAAACTCATAAATTTATAGCCACGTTAATATTTATTTACTATATTATATTGTCTTTAATTCGCCTCTCGTTCGTTGTTGAAATACAATATTTTTTGAGAGCTTTTTCTCTTTTCGTGTAGATATGCCTTATTGAAGATTTTTTATTGTTACTTCGCTATTTTGGTTTTGTTTCCGGTTTTGTTAATTTTTATATCTTGTTTCCTAAAAAAGAGTGCAGTGTGTTTATTGAAATACATTAGACAGAGAGTTAATTTCGTAGCTTCAAGAATTTGCAATTCTGCTAGCTTTTTCTTTGAGCTATATCGATAACTATTATTTATGTTGTAACTTTGCTGGCAGTGGGCCGGCCATATCCCTCAAAGAACCTACTATCGGTGACAAACATGTTCTGGAGTGGTGACCGCGTCTCATTAAATGCTCATTAAATGTAGTGTAGACGCCTTCCGGTCTGGTGGGATGACGATCTGCAAAAAACTGCAGACAGATACTAGATACAGCAAGCTGAAGGCAGGGCGCGATGGCGCTATGTCTACATCCAGCAGTGGACTTAATATATTGATGATGATGGTTTTAGGTTAGGTTAGTGCCACCCCTACACAACTTTACAGCGAGGCACAGGGCAGTTTGCCTACCGTCAGAGTCGATCTCAAAGCTAATTCCATCGGATGCACTTTGTAAGGCAGCTTCTAGGAATTGGAACAAAGACGGGGTTACTACGAGGAGGATGCTCCAAAATGAAACAATCCAACAATCCTTCGTTTGTTGAAGTTCCTTACATTGTATTTGAGAAGCTTTATATAATAATAGTTTGCTGTATATGAACAAAGACTTGGCGGTAAGATCTTTACGGATTTCCATCACTGCACTGTTGGTTAAAAGAACACGTTTCTTTTTCATTGTCCCTCCCTTATTTTGTATTTGGTATGGTGTCATTTTGTTATATCACCACAGTTTAATTTTTGTTCATTATGGATGCCCTCAGAAGACAGGGCGCTATGGCGCTCATTAGGAGAGGACTATGTCCAGCAGTGGACTAATATAGGCTGATGATGATGATGATGATGGATGCCCTCAGTGGCTCATGTTATAGAGGTAATTTTTTGAATAAGAATATGGTTTAATAGATTAATCTTTTTAAATAATAATGATATGTTTCAGTACCAGCCTAATATTCATTTATATTTTGAAAGTCAAGTTCGTTAATGTTTCTCTTTGAAGTGGAATTTATAAATATTTTGTATATCAGTCCTTCGCGATCGCAAATTATTTAAATTGCTGCCCTCAGAGGACTTTATGAATTGTTAAAGTTATTATTTTCAATAATAAATAGGGTTTTTTAATTTTTTGTGAATAAAGTTATACGTAGAGCTGAATTATACTTCAGCAGAGTCAAATTCCGTTGCAAATAACGATTATTTGTTTTTTGAACAATTAAAATAAATGTCGTAAATGCGAAAATGTACGTGAATGGATGGTTGTTCGTTATTTCTTCACGCCAAAACCACAGAATTGAAATTTTGCATGTCTGTAGATAGACTCTAGAATCAGGTTAATTATGAGACTATTTGTGTTTTATGAACAAAACCCTGGCAGTGTAAAACAATCTGTGCCAATTTAATGAACGGAAAGGAATAAAACTCAAGTATTTTTGCTTGCTAAAACCAACAAATCAAACTCATAGTTTTATTAAACGCTTGCCACAATACAGTTTCATTTACGCTCGCCACAATAACGGAAAACGTGATTCTCTCGAGGACTGCTTTATTATTAATCTCGGTGCTCTCGGCCCTTTGTTCTGTTTACTTATCGGCTTTTCTTATAATGTTTTACTTACTCCCAAAACGTTATCGACCTTTTACTGAGCTGAGCGCTTTTGTTGGGTTTGTTCAGGCAGTGAGCCGAGTTGTTTGGTCGGCACACAGATTAAGAAATGCTTTTTAACGAGATCTTGAAAAAACTGACCCAGGAACCACATGTAAATATTCTGATAAGATTAGATAAAATTAAATATTCTTTATTTACAGCATTACATAATTTTTTTTTTATTAACAACGAAAATTACAAGCAAGGAATAGAAAAATTACAACTAGTATTTACAATTGAAACCATTGAGCTAACTGCAGACGGTTGCAAACAGTCTAAAGGTAGCTCAATTGATCCATGAGTAGCATTACATTGATTGTTTTTTTTTATACAATTAATTATTATTATATTTATTATTTGGCGCTCATTGGGGGAGGCCTATGTCCAGCAGTGGACTAATATAGGTTGATGATGAAGATGATGATGATGATATTTATTATTTGACTAAAAACTAAATACCCACTTTTATGTATACTACTTGAAAGCTACAAAAAGGCATCAGACTAGCATGTGTTGTGATAGCTAAAAGTTATAGCTACCAGAGTGTTAATCTTCCGTCTGTTCTGGTTATTTTCTCGCAGCAAGCACGCGAAAGTATGTCTCTAAAGTTAGATACTCAGTGCTCGTCTCTCCTGACGCCAAATAAATGTGGTAACTGAATACTTATTATACAAAATTTCTTTATCTGGGGTGATTTTATAGCATCTTATTCTTATAATTTATTTGCTCTTTAACCAACTCCTTGTCTTTATTTCGTGGCGTGCGAACTGGGTCAAATATGAAGCGTCAATTTTACGGCCGTAGACGTATAATCAATCTGAGTTTAAGCTCCGCAACCACGGCCGCGAGCCATGTGCTCTGCGTAATAAAACCTGGAGCTTTATATATTTATGTATAGATAGTATAGATAGTAAAATATGATGTCGGCACTGATACGTGTTACAACTTTCCGATGGGATTTTTAGTGATGTCGGCGATCAACCCGACTCCTTTCCTCGATGTCGTTGTATATTTCAGAGTCTTGATAACGAAAGCTCAGTTTGTCGCAACATCAGCCTCTCACATTTCGGCCCCGAAATGACGTCTCATTAATTTACCGAAGTACCAGTAGGTATCCACTTGCAAAACGAAAATAATAAACCTTAGGAAAACGTTGCTACTTAGGTAATCCTTATTTAATTAATTCTCGGGAGGATATGAAAAAGTTCCGTTAAGTTGGAAAGGAATAATGGCTCCAAGCCACAAGAGACACTCCATTCCACTCCGCTGTCTAATTTGTTTCCAAGTTTCGTTCACATTATTTCTCTGTCTGTCTTTACAATTGAATACAATGGGAAAAAAACAATTCTGGGGTCTTCTTTGAATTTTGCGACTAAATTAGGGTACACTTGACCTGGTTGGGAATGGATTGATTTCCAGCGCTACTCACTGTTCGCTACAGATATATAATACATCATATTTGTAGGCATATTGTGTTTTACAGAGATTCGTACATAATGAATCGAATATGAAAAAAATATAAATAACATCAAGGGACAGAAATAACTGGACAGGCTAGCCTTTGCCCTTTAGTTGGGCCGAACATTTGATTAAGTCTCGCTACCCCGGCTGGGCAAAATAAATCTCATAGAGCAAAGTGTATTTGTATTTGTAAACCTAAAATAAGGTTTGTAGAGTTTTGTTGAAAACTATTACTTACATAAAAATATTCATAGCACATCCTAAAAAGACATGTAAACGAAACGAATATTTTATGATTTAGTTTCGTAATTTTTCTGCCTTTTTCTTTTGTTGTGTCTGCATAACTTACTCTGATAGCCATTGCCTTGCCTATTGACTCATGACAATGAACGACGCATTTTATTATGCTAGTTGAGTGCGTGATGTACGTGAAACGTTAAGTGATCTGTGAAACTTGGAGGATGCCATTACTCATGAAAATGAGGCTAGTTATCGGAATTCCTTGTCGCCAAGATAGAGTGAAATATAGTATCACGACCACTCTAGACTTATGTATGTTAGAACGGTGGCGTATGTACTAGAATGTTTTTGCTTGGAATTGAGATATATATTCGCTCGTTACTATAAGGTGAAACCTAATTAATAATTAGTGTTTCAGTTTTACAGCCAAAAATAATTATTCGTTAGTGTGGAAACCAATTGTTCACGATAGTAAATTATAAAGTAGCGTTTTCAGTGAACTGTAGAGAGGGATCTCCTGTGTAGATTTTTGGCGGTATTTTTTAATGCATGTGAAGTTTTTCCGCCGCGCGTAAGTATGTATATTTTAAACTTTTAAATATTCGCTTTGACCGCAAGTTGCAGTCTTAGTTGTGACTAGAAAAGAAAAAATCATATATTTAAGAAGACAAAGGCTTCGAAAGTCTATTGACCTTCAAATAATCAAGAAGACGTATTTAACTGTGTGTGCAGATGAGGATGTTGATTTATTTTATATGTCCTTGCCAAAATTCAGAGATGTGGTTTTAAAATTTTTGGATAGGAAACACAGGGAAGTGTAGAGTTATTTAGGTTTAAGATATTATATTATAAAGTAATATTACCAAGCAGTCGTAGTATTTTATGTTTTTTTATCATGTAAGTGTATTTTTTGTATCATTTTATATTTAATTGTCGCTGGTTCTTAACTGTAATGGCAATGTAAATATGTAACCTTAATAAATAAATAAAAATAAACTATCTTTTTCCGCCCACATTTTATATTTACCCAAGATTTTATTGAAGAACTTTAAAAATACTTATATAAATTACTATATACGCTTAAACTTATTTTAAAAACAAACCATCTAATGTAAGTTAGTTTGAGAAATATTTTTTGAGATAAAATACATAAACCTTTAAAAATAAATAGTAGAATCTGCTATCGCTCACCTAATTTGTGGTAATAACCCGTACAATCACAACACCTGTCACTACACTAAACACTCCGTCACGTATCTTCCGAGTCGAGCACTGTATCATCCGTCACTTATCACAAGCAGCGGTCACATTTATTATGTCACAAACTCGATGTCGTGGCGGGCAGCGTGGCGCGCGGGCGGGCGGGCGGCACGTGCGGGCGCGGCGCTGGGCGGCGAGGGACTGCCGCCGCGCACGCCTCGACCCGGCGAGTCCCCACCACCCCTCCGCCCCCGCTGCAATTCGGCACACAAAAATAATGGCTTCAGAAAGACGTTTCCCCGCCAGTGAGCATCAGCGGGCATCGCTGAACCTCAATGGAGCTCTCACCTCCGCTAAGTGGTGCTCCTCTAGTTATTACCCCCTAATGAGTTCACAAATTATCCGCCGGCTTCGAGACTGACTGAATTTAAATTACAATTACACACTCGAAGATCAAAAGGAAAGTTCAAAGCGATTTTGCTGTTCTACTAATATTTTTTCCTGCTCGTCTTTATTAACGTTGTTTACTTTAGAATCGTCTACTTGTTTTAATTTGTAAACGTTCTATTGGCGGGTGTTTTATCCCACGGAAACATTATGGTTCATCAAAAAACTGAAATATTGTTACGGCATTCTGTAGACAATTTTTATTTACTCTTGTAACGAGGAAAATTCTTTCCTCCAGGGAGTCCTCGACTAAAGAAAACTGATAAACAATTTTTTTTCAATCTGTTTGAATCCCGTGTCTTCAGGGAGTTTGAAACTCATTGCTTTGTTGGATGCTGCTAACTTTTAATTAGATGAACCACAAATATACTTCCCAACTTGACCAGAAATAAATGACCTGATAAAATATTCTGGTTTTTCATAAAAGAAACATTATTTAGACAATTTCTTATAATTATTCGAATCTGTAATATAAGTACCTAATCTTTGTAAGTATATCAAGGCTTGCTGCAGAACTCCAATATTCCTATCTCGGCAATTACATCACTTATTACTTTGAACAAAAGCGTCCGTAGAGCTCGTAGCAGCGCAGCGCTACGGTATGTTACGAGGTGCTACGAGGTGCTACGAAGTGCTACGATGCGCTACGAAGTGCTACGAGACACGCCGCCGCTGTGAACGCTCGGCTACAAAGACTGCACCGACACGCGATTCAAAGAAACCTTCAGAACACCAATATTTCAGCGCGAGAGCCGCGCCACCTCACTTATCTTCGATTCTTGCTTTTTCTAACCACACATACCACACTCCAATCTCGACCTTCCAACCTACATATCACAGTCGAAATTCCTATTCTCTGGAAAGTGTTTCATTCTGTCATGTTCCCCACCAACGGAAACTCATCTCTCCCCGCTCGCTGTAAGGTCGATGTTTGTGCGCTCGGTAATTGGTATCAATTTCTCACCTACAGCATTCAGTATCGGCTCTTTTCACGCCTTTGTTCCTAATGTTCATTACGTATTCCCTCTACTGATATCGAGGTTAGATATAAATTTTATAGGTTTTATTGCAAGGTTTCTGTTCTGCTGAGGATTTGTTTTCGTGTGCGCTAGCTTGTTGTGACTTCGATGAATACTTTATTGAGTGTTTATGTTAAGAGTTCGTCGCCGCTGTTTTATTTTACATCTACAGAAGAAAAATATATCGATATAACTTTATCAAGACCACTATGTAGGGTAATTAGCAATCAATAATGACTCGTACGGATTGAATAAATGTGCCTGCATGTAATCCAAAACATTCCAGATAAATCTTACATCATTTAGAATAAGTTTTACACAAAACTCAAAACAATCCTTCCGACGCACAGTACTGCTTATTTGTTAACTGTTACTGTGAACGAAAGAGCTAACGCGTGAAAGCACCATGTCTCATGCTATAATCGTCTCTCATAACGCCAACGAATCACCCTGTCTACTCTTACATACAAGCACGAACTTATACAGAGTGTTTTTTTAGATTTTCTCAGAACTCTGTAATCGATTGTTTTCTTCGAAAGACTCTTTCAAAAATTTAAAATTTGAGCCTGCTGTACTATTAAAAACAAATGTTTTCATTTTGGTTATTATTTATTTTCCTAAAACGTAGAGTATTATTATTTATTATATCGTCAAGTTATTGAATACCTCGTATACCTCATTCATTAGAACAAAATTAAAAAGCTTTACAGGTTTCAGATGTCTTTTAAGAACAAAACCATCAAATATGAAGTTTGAAGAAAAATTAACTGCTCTTCTTTTTTATTTACTGCTTCTTCTATCCACTGCTGGCTAAATCATTCTCTTAAATTTCTCTTATATTCCTCCAATCCACGTTAAAAAGGCACAAAGCTACGTTAAAGGTGCTAAAGCCAGCCCTGTATAGGCCCGGCGCGAGTACAGTACTTTTTATATTATCATCATACACGAGCGGATTGAAAGCAAACTGTTAATTTTGTTTATTTTATGCGGAGAGCGATCACTATCGCAGACAAATTGGGTAAATATGTACAACAGGGTGAGACGGGCCCTAAAGGTGGTGATTCTACCGCGGTGGAATGGTGGTACGAGAGTTGGTAACGTGCAGTTTGAAGTTAAAGGGCAAGAGGAACAACGCAATGACTTCAGAGTGATCTTTTTATTTTGACGTCACCACATGACGTCAAAAATTATGAATAATAGGATAGCACAACACCTTTGTATGACGTTAGTGGATCAAAACAGTAGTAAAAAATATTTTTCTTATACCAGTACATTTCCAAAGAGAACGGACGCATTTATAACTAATTTAATTGTCTTGGTGCTTAACTTGTCAGATCAAGCAACGTTTTATTTATATTGTGTTTTGTGTTATAATGTGTCTAGAATTCCTCTTTAAAAATATTTCTTAGTAGGAAACCTTCCTTTATATTTTTAATTAAGTAGGTAAGTATATAACCTGTTTGTATACGTTTTTGTAGAAAACGGCGACACGCAGCTCGCTGGGTACAACGTGGATCGTCATTTACGTTTTCTTTTACTTTTTCCTTAAACAGTTCATTTAAATTAAGTAATTCGAGTCGCTTTGGTGCTCTTCAATTAATTATGTTTTGTGTACAAGTACCTATTATACGTCTTTGATTTTTTCGAGGTCACAAGTAATTCATTTGTTTTAGTAAGCGGTGGCAGGTACGTTTTGACAAAAAACAACTTATTTCTGGAATTTAATGAAAATTATAAATGATGTACTTTGCGAACATTACATACATATAGGCAACAACATCCGCGGCTAATTAGAAAAGCCCAGTTTTATTTGAAGTCCTCCTTTATTTGTATAACAAAAAATAATGTGTCCTTATTCAGCAAATAAACAAGCGAAACCCTGAAACTAATAATGTAGTATACTTGGTCCTTCGAGCTCCGTGACCAGCATAACTCCGAGCTGACCTCGCGTCAACACAATAGCCACCAGCGAGCGCAGACAAGGATGCACGCTAGTGCTACACTTATCTTGTTTTGTATTCCACTAAGGAACATACTTCTTGAAGCCAATATACCAAACACAATATGACTTCTTGGTATTGGCAAACTTGTGTAGCCAATTTATGTTTGAGCATCAATATTGATCTCTGTGGCTTGCACATACGGTAACCATTGCTGTGAGTTTAGGGAGGCTCGCCGGGACCATTCCTCCAACTAACTATATTTCATGTTCATAATAATAGTAGCTTTATTTATTTATGTCGGGAATTTTAAAAGCCCGTTGTATTAGTCATTGGTGACTTATACTAGAGGTTCGTACACATCTTAAAATAATGTATATTTGTTTTTTGGACCGAATTTATCAATAAAAGGCTTTTTTTATAATACTGGCCAAGTACTACGTCTTAATTTATGTGTAACAATTACCTAAACACGTTTTGTCACAAGAAATTAAACACAATTAAACAAAAATCGATTTATTTTTATCACCTGACGTGACTTATATTTCTGATAGAGCAAAATTTTCTCGACCACAAACATCAAGGTAATGAATAAAAATTGTAAAATACTGTGTAAATGATAGCAATGGATATTTATATCGCCGCGTTCGTATCGGCTCGCTACCATTCCGAGCAGACCACTGCCACGGCCGCCACCGCAGGCGCGGCTGTATACAATGGCATTTAACATCACCACTGCATCTGGTAGGATGCTCATGTTGTGTGGAATTCGCCACCTGAACTGAATTGCGCCGAATATGTGATTAAAATTTTTGTTGATAATTTTCGCAGCCGAGACATGTGCTTTGTCATTTATATTAAAAACAATTATAAACTATCAAAGAAGAATTCATAGTTACGATAGTAATTTAGTTAAGGTCATGTCGTTGACATTGTGTGCGTTTAACTCACAGCAAGACAACGACGCTTTCTATCTTTTCATTAGTGATAACTTTGACCGTCCTCTGATAAATCTGGATAATATTATAAGTTTTCCTACAACCAGCTGGCACTCGAATACTTGGTGTACTACGAATTAAATTCTAATTTAATATGGAGGTTTAATTAAAACATGGTCGCGGGATAATGCGAGACCTTCTCACGAACGGTCGCTTTAGTGGCGTTCGCGACCAAATTCAAATTGGTCGAAATGTGGTCAACCAGAGGTCTGAGTCTGATACGGTGATATGCGTGAGTGTCGGACTATTTTAAGGATATACACACGGAAAACGTACCATATAATAATAACGTTAATAGCTATCGATGAATTGCCAGAAGTCAAAACGTCGAACGCCATTACCTTTAAATATTTATGTGATATTTTATTATAGCCTTTTTAAAATCGTCGTGTATGATAAATTACTCTGTGAAAGTGCTGCAATATGCAAAATCGAAATTGGAAGGTTAACC
This sequence comes from Eupithecia centaureata, assembly GCA_944547425.1. Lineage (NCBI taxonomy): Eukaryota > Metazoa > Arthropoda > Insecta > Lepidoptera > Geometridae > Eupithecia > Eupithecia centaureata. The sequence goes on from OX155689.1 coordinate 801,951, forward strand.
GTACTTTACCATACGTAAACGAATTGTCTTAATTGAACTTATTGATGATTCAATTGATTGAAATCTATTCTTCTACTCTAGTTTCAAGTAAATTCCACTTGTTACTAAAAAAGTTACTAAAAAACCAAACTCACTCAATTACGTCAACACAGCGACTTTACCCTTTTTATGGGTTGTTGAAAATTCCTAAAAAAACGTGTTTTAATTCATGTTAACACATAACCACTCATTTTCTGGTGTTTTAATCAAATCGGACCAATCTTTAAAGAACTATAAAAAAACGAAAAAAAATTCACCCCCTTTAGGGGTGGAATATCCAAAAGTCTATGTATATGCATAAAAAATCTGACCAATATTATTGAAAGTGTTTCTGTACTAGCACGATAAATAAATGAAGAAACCTTGAAGCTGATTAACAGCTTAGAGTAGTTTAGGACCCTACGAATTGAATACGTTATAAAGACTAAAAAAATACAACAAATTATAACTCTGTCAGTAAATCAATTACAATTTAATTAAAGCACACTCACTCAAAAATATCTCAACCTTTAAATTTCAACCAGACCTCTGAAAGCAGCCAGTGCTCCGGCGCTGTCTTCGCTATCCGAGAACAAGAAGCCTCCAGCCTCTCTGCAAAGTCCCTCATCCGACAAAGAGACAATCTCTCGAGGAATCCCTAAAAGACTTACAGTTGATTGGTTTACTCCAAGTTGGAATATTCGGAAAGTTTCCAATCTGCACCGCTCGTGCTCGATACAGTAGCTGTGCTCTTTGCATTTTCATATTTTCTTCCTAACTATGGAGATTAGTTTTTTATGTAGAATATAAAAAGTTTAAGATTAGAATTGCATCGACGTTTGCTGCGAGTGAGGTATTAAGGGTAAACAATGCAGCTGGTTTGGAGCAAAATCGAAGATAAAGTAAACAGCTATTAAATAACTGATTCATTATTTGTACAAAAATCTTAAACTAAACTGTTACTATAACCTAGATCACGATAACAATTTCACAGTGGAGTAAAAAAAATCCAATAAAACAGACATTTACGTTCGTTATCCTCCAATAAAACGGCATTTCACTATTATTTGCGAGACTTTAAAACACTTAATGAGGTAGAAACAAAGATTCGCATTACGTCACCTCGCTGAATAAAACTGCGATAAATAAGCGAGTTGTGAACTCCGTGTCGTCTAAAGTTATTTAATAAGCGAGCGCCGGCCCTAATCTGCCGCAGATAGTTTCACCCTAATGGTAATTACTGTTGAGGAGGATCTCAATGGAAAATTACTTTTTGAAGTTGATAGTGCCAATTGAAAATGTATTATCCGAGACAACGGTGCGGTCACACATGAAATAAGACACGTAAATTACTTTTAGGCATAGGCCCCTCTCGAGAGTTTGGTTATTATTGGAACCGATTCCAATTATAACAAATAGTAATTTGAAATATATAAGATTGAAATTTAAGAAGCTAGATACAAAGTTCTGCAGAAAAGAGCATCCGCATGTGCGAGGATTTTCTCAAACTTGCATAACTAACTTTTGACCGCCAAATGAATACATCGTGAAATTAACAAAAAATACTCTTAACCAAGAATAACGCTTCCCAGATTTCAGAACGTTACCAAATAACCGTGAATACCGAAGCAGGTGAGATCGCATCATCTTGATAAATTGCTTGAACAAGAGCGGACCGGGTCTCAGCAACATTACGTGTCACAAATCGGGAATTAGATCATCCGGGCTCCGAGCGCAAATTAATGTGTCAGCCTGGCTAACTTCCTCGCCGCCTTCTGCCACACTGCCGCCGTGCTGCCACATAGTATTAATGCTTATCAACCTCTTTCCTCACCAAAACGCGGACTGGTAGATATGTTTAAAATCTATCATAATCTTGATTTTCTGTGGTGACCTCACGGAGGCGCAGCAAGACAAAGGCACATTTATTTTCTAAAACTATCAATTCGATTTGTTTCTTCTCTATACATCGTTATATCGTCCCCTACATAATTTCAAATACAGAAAATACTAACCCTCGTAGACTTACAATAATAACTTATTTTACAAATTGAGCCTAAATCCAATACTGATCATTATTAACTCTGCGAACTCCTAATGAAAACTCATTAGGCTGAAAGCAAACGTTCAAAAGCGAAATGTTTTTGGTGTCCTGTGCGGTCACACTTAATTCATAGCTAATCGAAAATTGGTTAATGACCTCCCCACGAGTGACTCGCTCTTATACTCGAGCACAGCCTGTCGGCTATCTGTGCGATCGATCATGTTTCGACGATCGAGTGTCCACTCACTACATTTTATAGAGAAAGTAACTTGACATACGTTCCTAAAAGCAATCACAATAAAGAACACTGAACATTTGAATGCTGGAAAATAACCATCTGAACATTTTTCAGTTATAAACATCTATTATAAAATAATCACAAATAATTCAGCATTCAAGAATAAGAATCCAATTCAATCGTTTATTTGCCGAATACAAAAATTATCGAGGTATAATTAATATCTTAAAGCTATTCAATGTATTCGACCCGCAAGCAGATTCAAATATGTCCTTCATTTATTATTAGGTATGCAAAATCATCTTTCAAATTCTATAATTAATACTATGAATACAATTTAAAAGCAAGTATTTATTTTTAATCCTTAATTTATTTGATAGCTTGTTATAAATAATTATGCACTTGTTATAAATATTTTTCTTGTTCTCCTTACAAAACTGAAGTTTTATGTAGAGCTAGTTCTGAAACAAGGATACGGATTCTAAGAAAACTATCTCCTATGGTTTGACAATAATTATGGGACGTGCATTATATATTAATCAAAGATTAAACAAGTTTCCAATGGGGATGTATAGTTGAATCATAATATCCCCACCCTTAGTAAAGTAAGAAGGGTAAGATATAATCAAAACACAGTCTTCTCTAATATACATGCATGGTAGAGGCAGGACTTTACAAATCATAAAGAGGAGTTTGCAAGTATCGTGGTAGCATGACCTTTTTAACTTTTAGGTATCTTTTTTGTATTTAAACATTTTTAACTGTATACTATAGGCACACGTTCAATTAATTCAGACTCCCCAATTATAATTTTATCATTGTAAATGAGAGGAGAGATTCGCTGGAGAGAAATAATATGAAATAAACAAGGCAATAAATTAGGAGTAAGCTCTTTATAACGTAGATGTAATGAGGAGATAGGATGAAGGGCAAAGGGCTCGCTCACACCGCGCGACCGAGCGCCCGAGTACGTATTGTTATGGGTCTCTGTGATTTGTATCTTTGCAACTTTAAAAAACATCTCTTCAATGTTTAGTGACTTCGTAAGAAACAAATTTAAGATCATAGAAATAACCTAGGTCTTAATATAATTGATTTCCCTAACAAAGGTGTATCCGTATATTACACGAGCTTTTTGTAACCCTGCGTAATATCGAAACGTCCAGTATTAACCTATCGTAGACGTCGTGTCGCATTGATGTGAAGGACCCGCGGGCGGTCATTAGCTCAAATAGGACTTGTTTTCAGAACGCTCTCGTTCTAGATAAGTTCTAGCAGCTGAAGTATTTATTGGCCAATTTCTAATAAGATAATACCTACTGCAAGTTGGTGCAACTTTACACTTCTATCATCACCAGAGAAAGAAAGCTTATGAGTTATTAGGACGATTTGACATAGATAAAGTTGGATTTTCCAAATTTTTATTAGAGGCCTTGCGTCTTTTGTCTGATTTACAAAGCAAAACTGGAAAATAATTGAAAAAAGGCTTCTACTAACATGAATGACTCAGTAAAATTAAGCATTCTTATCATGTGCCAATGACAGGCTGAAGATTATTGCGCAACGTCTCTACTTTTTAATAAACACTAGCGACCCGCCCCGGCTTCGCACGGTTTTATTATACGTATAAAACTTTCTCTTGAATCACTCTATCTATTAAAAAAAACCGCATCAAAATCCGTTGCGTAGTTTTAAAGGTTTAAGCGTTCAAAGGGACATAATGACAAAGGGACAGAGAAAGCGACTTTATTTTATACTATGTAGTGATGTACCATTGTACATTGGCTAAACTTGGGTATTGTAATTATTTGGACAAAACCTTCTCCTTTTATAACCAAGGTTCCTAGATTTAACTCTAGTCAGAAGTTATTACCAAAAAGCCTGAACTCACAAAATCTCAGTAAGTTCTCGAGATATTTAATAACTAGTTTTAATCCTTCGCCGGCGGCCATTGGAAGCCGAAGTCTGCGATGGATTATGGGCAGACTGGAAGTTGCTTGACTTGAGAGTACTTTATTTGGATTTTATCAGTAGGAGGCACTTAGGGTGCTTCCAAAAGATGGTTCCGAATGGATTTTATTTTCAAAGAAGTGATGCAAGTGTTTCCTCTTTGTCTACATGAAAAGTGACATATCTCTGCTTCATCACAAATTTATTTAAAATCGGTTTAAAATTTTCGGCCCGCGGGCTGTGTGTGATGTGGGCTGAGTTGACCAATAAGTCACGTAGATATATGCCTGGAATAAAACATAATGTTACTTTTCATACATTTTTGCAGATCTTATAGCTATAAAATAACAACATACATAGTTATAGGCGCGGTGCAGTGACCCGAAGTAGATCCGAGCCTCCGAATCGTACTTCCGAAAATAACACCCTAGTAAATACAGAATATTTAAATTGTACACAAACATATTACAGCACTTACGTGCGGGTGGTTGGTTCGGAGTGATGGCTTTGCTCTACACAGCACATATCATTGCACGTTCATGCTGACACAGGGAAGAATGAATAAAATATTTTATCTCTTTATGTGGTGAAAAATATAAATTTTTCATATCGCTTTCCAGTCGCGCACAGGCGCCTGTTGCCAGCACACGCGTCGGTCTATTGTTCGATCTCGTAACGAATTGCAGCGCGCGCGCTGCATACGCGCATACTAACTTGCAGACTTGTTTACAACCTATTGTGCACGCGTTTAGCAAGAATGAACAGGTTTGCGATATTGAATTGCCAATCGGATGGAGAAGTGGAGGATGATATAAATATTGAGTTTAATGAGTGTGAGACCACTAGGAGCTTGGAAAATGTTTGTCGGGGCGAAAATTTGGAGATAAGGGCGGAAATTCACTCGGAAGGGACTCGAAAACGAGGGCAAAAGTTGAACGAAGAAGAAATTTGGAGGACGACTCCCGTGAGGAAATCAAAAATCTACAACAGCCGTATAGATGACAGTGGGCCTTCAAACATCCTAGAAAGTAAGATTGAAGTAAGTATGACATGTACACAACCACTTCCGAAACAGTTCGGACTTGCAAAGTTACTAAGAAGCGAGAGTATTAAGAATGTAGAAAAGATTAAATACATAAATACATACAAAGTGCTTATACATTTCTCTGACGAAGAGAGTGCTGGATATTTATTGCGATGCAAGACATTTAATGAAAATGGTTATAAATGCCAAAAAACACTGGAAATTAGTCAATCATACGGAGTAATTAAAAATATAGACCTAGACTTGAATGAAGAAGAAATAATACAAGGCCTCAGCTGCGAAACTCCCATCATTGCGATTAAACGGCTTAAGCGTAAAAATACCAATGACGGCCAATGGGAGATGAGTGAGTCCATAAGAGTATGCTTTAGCGGTTCGATCTTACCCACGCATTTATTCATCTTTGACACAAGAGTACTAGTAAGCCCATATACATTTCCGGTGACACAATGTTCCCGATGTTGGCGCTTCGGTCACTCATTAAGATTATGCCCATCTATTAAAGTAATTTGCCCTAAATGTGGAAAAAGCCATGTTAATTGCGAAACAATAAACTTCAAATGCAATAATTGCACCGGGGAACACATGGCCATGTCTAAAACCTGCCCTGTATACTTGAAAGAGAGAAAACTTAGAGAACTGATGTCGGAACATAATTGTTCATACAAAAGAGCAGTTACCCTTTATGTCCCACGATCGCCGCGCCCTCAATATTTGTCAGACGATACCCTTTTTCCTTCTTCATCTCTAAATAGAAATAAGCTTTCAGAGAATCAACACGATGATACTTCAACAAACATTATTCCTACATATGCTAGCATCGCGAAAGAAACCCCGAATAAAACTAAAAAGATGTCCAAGACGGAGAGAAGAAGAAATAGAAGAAATTTGACAAAGGTAAATGAGGATGACAGAGCTGATGATATCTCAGATATGAGTGACAGGGTGGATTCGAGAGAAGAGTTACCAGATGAGGAAAGTAGATCAAAACTAAAAGAAAAGATATCATGGAAAGCTTTATTTATGAGACTAAAAGAGAAAATTCTTAAAGAGGGAAGCTGGGAAGAGAAATTAAAGGATTGTGGAAGTATTATTTTGGACGCGTTAATAAAATTATTCTGGCAATTTATCGCTGATCAGCCTTGCTGCGAATTTCTAAATCAATTATGGTTTGTAACACCTCGCAATCACTCCTGAACGTACTTCAGTGGAATGCTCAAAGCATTCGTCCAAAGGGAACGGAGGTTGAAGCTCTATTAAATCAAGAAAAGATACACATCGCAATCATAAGCGAGACTTGGCTAGACCTTGGCAGTAATTTTAAGATAAATGGCTATAATATTTTTAGACAAGACAGAGTAGATGGCTATGGAGGCGTGGCTATAATGACGCATAAATCCTTAAAGGCACAACAACACACTGTACAACTACTTTATTTTATTTTATTTTATTTTTTTTATTTTCATAATTTTAGGAAAACTTACAGCTAGGTACTTACAAATAGATTTTTACATAATACATACAGGTGTAAACCAGTGCATGTGTGCTGAAGGCCAATTACAAAGTTTCCGCAGATAACTTGAGTAAAATAATAATTAAAACAGAGAAAGTAGACGACTTAACCAATAATAACAAGAAATAGATATGCAACACAAAGCAAAATAAAATCAAAAGTTACTAATATTTTAAATTAATTTAAAAAGAATTCTTTGCTAAGCAAGTTTTTAAGCTTACCTGCAGATGTGTTAAATAAATCAACATCAATGTTTTTGTTGACCAATGAGTTGAACGATTTGCTAGCTCGTATTAAGAATGCATTCTGTCTATAACTAGTTTTTACCCTAGGTACGTAAAGTATACTCGGCTTTCTCAATGCAGCAGTATTTGTGCGTAAGCCCAGTTGCTCGAGCAGCTCAGGACAATCTACGTTACCATTGCAGATTTTAATGAGGTATGTTAGGTCAGCGATCTGCCTGCGGTAGGAGAGTGGAAGGAAATGGAACTTGCGACACCTTGTTAAGTAATCAGGTAAGTAAATTTTAGCTCGGTATTGTAAATATCGCAAAAACCTTTTTTGTATTGTTTCGAGACGCGATGAATAAATCGCGTAGGACGGGTTCCACACCTGCGATGCGTACTCGAGGTGACTACGTACATAAGCGCAATACAAAATTTTAAAGGTTTTGACGCTAACGAATTCCGAAGACATTCTCAGAACAAACCCCAGAGCGCGAGATGCCTTCTTAGATATATTATTAATATGTTCGTCGAACAACAACTTTGTATCAAACGTTACCCCTAGGTCTCTAATCGAGTTTACTCTAGTTATAGGTAAGTTAAAAAATGAGTAGGTCGAGATTAATTTATTAGGTTTGCGGGTGAAAGAACACGTGTAACATTTAGAGACATTTAAATCTAGTTTATTCACAACACAGTAATTTTGAAATCTATTTAGGTCAGATTGAAGGTTTAGAGTATCATTAAAATCTTTGATTGGAAGTAGGATCTTCATGTCATCAGCATAGAGAAGAATTTTTGCATATTTAAAACAAGAAGCGATATCGTTCAAAAATATATTAAAAAGTAGTGGTCCTAGTAAGGATCCCTGGGGAACACCTGAGGGAACATTAAGGGGTTGTGAAGAGTAGCCACCCAGTACAACGGTCTGGCAACGGTTGCGGACATACGAGGTAAACCATCTAAATAGGTTCCCTCTAATACCTATGTTTTGCAGCTTCTCAAGGAGGATGGAGTGATCGATGCGGTCAAAGCATTTAGAATAGTCGGAATAAATAATGTCCACCTGCGAAGGTTCAGACATTATTCGAGTTATAAAATCAGTACAGAGCAGTAAGTTTGACGTGGTGGACCTGCCTCTTAAAAAACCATGCTGACGTAAAGATATGCTGTGCTTGATTGCTGAATAAAGCTGGGTATACACAATTCTTTCCAGGACCTTGGCAAACAAGCACAATTTTGAAATAGGCCTGTAGTTTTCGACATGATTTTTAGCCCCTTTTTTGTGTATGGGGGTGATGAAGGCAGCCTTCCAAATGTTGGGTACTATGCCCTCAGATAAGGAGCGTTTATATAAAATAGTTAAAGGCAGAACGAGGCTTCTTGCACATTTAACAATCACAATAGCTGGTATGTTGTCGGGCCCCGCTGACTTTGTTAGATCCATGGATTTAAACAATTTAAACACATATTCTTCAGAAACTTCAATAGAGCTGATATCAGAAGACGAGACGACATCCAGCTGTGAGGAGGAAGCGGAGGGAGAGATGGAGTGGATTGGAGGATGAGAGGCATCACTTTGAAGAAAGTTAGTGTGGAAATAATTACCAAACAAGTTGCAAATCTCATCCCCTTGATCCGTAGACCGGCTCCCATAATGAAAAACTGAGGGATATGTATTTGACTGACGTTTACTTTTTACGTACGACCAGAATGCTCGGGGGTTATTTTTAATAGAATTTTCGATATTAGCTATGTAATTATTGTACATTTCTTTCTCCATAATACGAGCCCTGTCTCTTAGTAAAACAAATGAATCGCGATCGTAAAAATTGCCATATTTTTTGAATTTATTGTGAAATTTAGATTTTTCGCGCAGTAATTTAATTAATGGAGTTCGGTACCATGGTGGATATTTACGTGATGCAGTTACCAACTTGGATGGTATATATGTATCGCGTAGTTCATAAAAACGAGTATAAAAAAAAGAAATAGCGTCTTCGAGCGACCTTTTATCTAATTCCGAACGCCACTCGATGGCATTAAGGTCAGAGCGTAATGAGTCATAGTCACCGTTGTTGTATAGGTATTTAGTGTAGGGTTGCGGACGGATGGTATGTAATTGGACAAATTTTGCATCAATTACAAGGGAAGGGTGGTGAAGATCTTCAGGAACAAGAGGATTATTGCATGAATTTACAGTTATGTCATCGTTAGAAAAAATTAGATCCAACAGGCGTCCGTGGCTATCGTTGATAAAATAATTAAATTGAGATAGATTACATGTATCCAGGATATCTACTAAGTCTGACTGGTGGGATCCTTGGATATTATTAGGAGAAAGTGAGAAACTGTCGACATCCCTTGTCCATAATACATTAGGCATGTTGAAATCGCCTAGTAAAATAATTTTATCCAGGGGGTTGTCCAGTGAAATTTTACTTAAATTAGTAGCAAAGTTGGAAAGTTGAGTAGATAGCGAATTACCTAAATTTTCATTACAAATATAAACCACCCCTATGTGTAATTTGTAGGTACATCTAGGCCTATTATTTACTAAAGTTAATGTGGCCCAGATATCTTCCGCAGTGGAAGACCATTCCACCCGGTGCTGGGCGGGTATGTCTCGTCGGACAGCTATAAGAACACCGCCTCCCATACGCTGACCAGTGGATCCGTAGTTACGATCACGCCTCCATACCAAATATCGATCATCAAATAGTTCATTGTTATGTAAACTTTCGTTTAACCAAGTTTCAGTAATGCAAATTACATCATAAGATTCTAACGCTAACTTCCTAAGGAATGTTACTGTTTTAGTGCGCAAACCGCGGGTATTTTGGTAGTATATCTTAATTGAATCCATCATAAAAATTGAGAAGTATTAGCACGAGAATAGGTGTTATTGAATAAGGTAGCTGCAAAATATTCCGTTTATAAATTAAGCTTAAGTAATATAAGATTATAGTTGCGAATAATATCAATAGTATTACCGCGATAACAACAATAAATATAATTTGATAGAAGAGCTGCAAAACATATTGTGCACAAGGATTGGAAGCAATGAAAAAAAATAATGTAACAATTAAGAAACGTAAGGCAAACAAATAAAAAACGTAGCAGTTTCGATGAATAAAAATCAGCATACTTACCGTTGAGGGTAGAGACAGATCGCAGTGGCACCTACTAGCTGCATTGAGTGTGACGTAGTAAGAACGAGTCAGCGAGTCAGCGCTCGTCAACTCAAGGGTCGTAAAAAATAAGCAGATAGAAAAAGTTAATTTAGTTTTAAGAATTAAGTGACAAATTGAACGATTAGAAGTATTTATAGTTTTTTTAGGTCGAGCTCCGATTTTATCACAATCACAGGAGACGTAGGGTCTTTTCTTACGCAGATTTTGCATCCCTTTACCCAGGTGAATGCAAACCCCCGTTCCTTTGCCAAGGACTTCGTTTTATTCAGGAGAATTTTGTTTTCTAATGTAAGGTGATCGTTGACGTAGACACGACCGGCACCTTGCAGACCCAGGTCTGAGGGTGTGATAGTACACTTCTTAGCAGCTGCCACGAAGTTGTCCTTAATGTGCCGGCTATGTACGGCAATTATGATTGTTTTGTTTCACCTGACTTGTCTTTAGCTTCGATAGACATAGCTCTGAGTTTAGATTGGGCGGTTTTAAATGAAAGCCTTGGAAGCGACCATTTGATGATCAAAATGAAAACAAGTATAGATTGCTCTAATAATAAAATTAAAAAGAGGCGTAACTTTCCTAAGGCAGATTGGACTAAATACAAATCAGTTGTGGAAAGCGATTTAGTGAACTTTATTTTACCAAACGAACATCAGTCGGCCTATGACACATTTATTAATCTGATTACTAAGGCAGCTGATGAATCTATCCCATTTATTAAGACATGTGAAAACCCACTTCGCGTACAAAACTTCACTCCTAGACCATATTGGAACCAGGACATTTCAAAAGCTGTTGCTGAAAGACGTAGGGCCCTTGCGGTCTTCAGGAAAAACCCGACGCCTGATAATTTTGAAGTTCTACAAAATAAAATTAGTTCGGCCCAAAGACTAATTCGTAAAGGTAAACATAAAGCATGGCAAAGTTTTTGTAGTGAAATTGACAGTGTTACATCGACAAGTGTAATGTGGTCTAAAATGAGATGGCTGAAAGGGTCCAAATCAGCTAGAAGCAGCTTTACCCGTGAGAATGCTGAAACATTACTTTGCAGTCTGGCACCGGATTATGCAGAACCCCCTCGCCCTATATTTTTAAGTAACAATCTGCAACTATCGTCTCCGATTTCGGTACAGGAACTTGATAACACTATTAAGCACAATGATACAGCGCCTGGTTTAGACGACATATCTTATTCCATGATCAGAAATCTTCCAGTTTCAGCTAAGTTTATATTGGTATCTTTATACAATTCATTTTTGCAGTCGAGTTTTGTACCTAATCAATGGAAGCAAGTAAGAATAGTTCCTGTACCGAAACCGCATGCTAACAATGGTTCTAGTTCTAACATTAGGCCAATTGCATTGTTGTCTTGTCCATGTAAGATTTTACATACCATACTAACGCGTAGGCTGGAATGGTTTTTGGAGAAAAATGAATGCTTCTCTGAAGAAACAGTTGGATTCAGACGATCTAAGTCTTGCATGGATAATTTAACAAGGCTTGTTTCTCGCATACAAAGCAGTTTTAGTAATAAGTATATAACAGTAGGATGTTTTATCGATATAGATAGTGCATATAACAAAATTAATTTAATTGCCCTATTAAATACTCTGGACAAACTCGGAGTAGGTGATATATTATGTAAATACTTGTGGGAATTTTTACATGCACGGCAGTTATTTGTTGAACTGCATAATGAAGATGTACTTAGTAGAATTACCGGTACAGGAATAGCTCAAGGAGACCCCATGTCCCCTTTGCTGTTTAATACTGCGACTAGTTTTATTTGCAAAAGAATAGATAATGTCTCCGTATCGCAATACGCAGATGATTTTGTACTCTATGCCTCCTGTAAGGATATATCGGATGCAGTTAATCTCACTCAAGATGCTCTATTGGAATTTGAACATATGGTTTCGGAACTAGGTTTAAACATTTCTCATAAAAAAACTAAAGTTTGTGTTTTTACAAGGGGCTGTACTAGAAATTTAAACAGGCTTAATGTTGAATTAAAAATTAATAATGAATGTATTCAACAAGTGGACAGTGTTAAATATTTAGGAATGTGGTTTGATAATAAATTAAAATGGGGAAGGCATATTAATGAAACACGGGAGAAAATTTTGAAATTTCTTAATGTTTTTAAGGTTTTGGCTAGTTCTAAATGGGGCGTTCATCAAAAACATTTGAGACTTCTTTACATCTCAATCATAAGAAGTAGATTGGATTATGGTGGATTTTTATACGATGTTAGTGTGAAAACTCATTTAAGTAAACTAGATAGAGTGCAAAATCAAGCGATGAGAGTGATAGGAGGGTTTTTGAAAAGTACTCCTATACACGTTATGGAGAGTGAACTGTGTTTGCAACCACTGTCCATACGTAGGAAGTACCTTGCCTCTAAATTTTGGTTGCGGGCTAGATCTATTACTGACAATGTTACTATCAAAGTCTTGGAAGAATTGAATACTTTTTGTGACCACGCGTACTGGAGGAGGAAAAAATTACCTTTGCTTATTGAGATTCATCGTAAATATGTAGATTTCCCTATATATTCTCACCCCAAGCCTCTGTTCTATTCGCTTGATAATTGGATAAGTAATTACGATATTCCTATTCACATAAAAACAACAATAGAAGGAATAACTGTCCCAAAAAGATGTGTGAGGATAAACAACTTACGTGAGATATGTAGTACACAGATAAATGATAAATATAGTGCTTATTATAAAATTTTTACAGATGGGTCAAAGGATGAGCATGGTTGTGGGTCAGCTTTTGTAGACCCACAAATAGATATGCATGCCGGATTTACTATTGATTCTGATATTTGTATTATGCATTGCGAGCTTATCGCTATTTCCGAAGCGTTATCATATATTGAATCTCTGAGTAGTAGTAAGTTTGTCATCTTATCAGATTGTAAAAGTGCCCTTTTACATTTGGCTCGGCTGCCCTCGAATAGTCGAGGACTTCCGATAGCCTACAGCATTCTAGATTCTATTTGTAGAATTCGCGCACTAAATAAAGATGTCATTATCCAATGGATTCCTTCTCACGTAGGTATTACGGGTAATGAGGAGGCTGACCGAGTAGCAAGACAAGCGATAAGCGACGGCATTGCTTATAGTTGCTTACCTACTCATGACGAATTATTATCTAAAGTTAAATCAGATTGCAGGCTTCTATGGCATGAATATTTTGATGAGCGCTCGCTCACGAAAGGCATTTGGTATAAAACTATTCAGTGCCGACCTCCTCGTTACCCGTGGTTTGATCATCAGCAGGAATGTAATAGAAATGATGTAGTGTGCTTGTTGAGGCTACGCTCTGGACATATTCCGTCAAACAAGTTTAAGTTTTTAATGGGCATCTCTGAATCACCCAATTGCCCGGAGTGTGATGTAGAAGAAAATGTGCATCATCTGTTGACGGAATGTGTCCGGAACGAGGCCCGCCGACAAGGTATGAAATTTATGCATAACCATAGTGTAGGTATATGTAATAGCGTCTTGGCTGCCCCGCTATCTGAGGAGGCCGAGATGCTAGTTAAGCTGTACACGTTTGTTTTTTAATCCAAGGCAAATCTATTGTTTGAAATCTATTTTAGATTGGGTGCCTCATTTGTCAGGTTAATTAGTAGGTTTAGGTGCCAAGATCTCTTTTTTTTGTTACATAGGATAAGTTACATTTATTAGTCAGTTGTAGATTTAGTATGTTGTGGTTATGTACCTTACTCAGATTAGTTTTATTTAGATGTTATTTTTGTTGTGTTAAATGTTATTTTGTGTCTATGGGAGTGACATAGTCAATTTGACTAAACTCCTTCAAAATAAATAAAGAAAAAAAAAAAAAAAAAAAAAGCACTTACGTGATCAAACAAACTGTCAAGAGGCTTAGAATCAAAATTTCACGTTCTTAGACATAAATCGCACACAAAATGTTCTCAGAAGGAACAATTTGGTCATAAGTACTTCATAATCAATCACTCGGAAAATGCCGCTTTTCCACATACCATTACCTACATATGTACCTACCCTCCTCTCTTATACGTTTAAACAGGTACCGACGCCTTTTATCTTCTTAGAGGGCGATTGAATAAGATGAGTAGGTACTTAAAAAACAAAGACTATAACTGACTTAGAAAGGAGACCCTTTGCACTGCAGAGGGATTTTACAGGCTAATAATAATAATATTTTTTTTCTAAACTACCACTTATCTTATTTAATAATTAATAATGGTAATAACCAAAAAATTCTTTTTAATTTTAATTATGAATTGCACGAGATAAAACATACATATAAAAAAATAGTTTATTTCAAAGACGAGCTTTAAAAGAGTTCCTAAAAATTCTTTAAAATTTAATTAAGTTATTCACAATAACTACCCTATTCGTAAAAAATGTATCCAAATTACCAATATTGTTTGATAGGCAACATCTTAAAAGCGAATGGTTCAATAGCCGAGAGAATCTCATCGCTCCGGGACTAATGAATATTTCATAGGCAGGGGCGTTTCTTTACGGAATGTCAACGGATGGGGCTGCCTTGTGATCGCTAACATTTATACCGAACGCACGTTTCTACTAACCATAACGTTCTGGATCCAAACCAAAGGCGTTGAGACAGTCGAAGGGTTCCGATACCGATTATCAAATGAGCTCTATATAATAAATACATAATGCTGAACAATCCCCACAGCATAATCTGGCCCCAAGCTAACAGAGCTTGTGGATGCCAATGACCGTGAGGAAAATTCAAGCAAGTTAGCGTCGGTCAACTTAGAAGGTGGTGGAATGCCAATTAAACAATTGTAGAAATCAGAGGACGCAGGAAATTAAAAAATCTTCTTGTGTTGGACCTTAGCCTACGGTCCAGATAAACAGATAACAGATAAACATTTTATTTATAATTTGTCAAATTACACGTCATTAAAATATAAATTATTATAAAAATTAGAAGGTATAAGAATACACTTAATTTAACTTAGTTATGGTTTAAAAACTCGTCGTATGTGTAGAACGTCTTCTCTACAAGCCAGTTCTTTAGTCTCATTTTAAAACTTTCCAGACTCGGTGCGTCCCTAACCTTGCCTGGAAGCTTGTTGTAGGTAGCTGGTCCCATGACGTGCGTCAATTTGTCCGACTTGGCCAGTCGTCTCGCTGCAGGCACCAGCCAGCCACCCGCGGCATTGCGAGTGTTGTAGCAATGCATCTCCGCCTGTTTTGGAAACGAATTTATGTTTCGACGGACATGCACTGCTACCTGATAAATAACTATCGATGAGACTGTCATAATGTTTAGCTGGGTAAAGTATGGCCTCACAGATGTCCTCCGCGAAATGCGTACTATCGCACGTACGGCCCTTTTTTGCATTCTAAAGACGCGTTCCCTTTCGGCAGCGCGTCCAAAGAGCTCGGTGCCGTACTGTAACAATGAGTGTACGGTTGCGAAATAACACATGCGGACCATATCAGCGGGCACCAGCCGCGCCAGCCTGCCCAGCGCGTAGCACGCACTGCCGAGCCGTTTGCACAGCTTGTCCACGTGCGCCGCCCACGTCAGGCCCCGGTCCAGCTCGAACCCAAGGAACGTCGTCGACACCACTTCGTGTATTGAAGTGCCACCTACACACACCGACATGTTCCTGGATGACCGCCCGGAGATGGAAAAATGAATGAAGTGTGTTTTACTTATGTTCAGTACAAGGCCGTTGCGTTCGAACCACAGTGCCAGTTCACGTGCCGCCTCATTCAATTTTTCTTCTAGTCCGTCCACAGTCTCCGCTGTGACGATTGCTGCTACGTCATCTGCATACATGAATATGTTGCTCTTAGTTGCAGAGACAGGAAGGTCATTGAGCAGCAACGAGAACAGCAAATTGGAGACAGACGACCCCTGTGCCACGCCCATCACGGTCGTTAGTGGATCGGACTTAACATCTCCGCCGTCGCCAACTACGACCTGCGATCTGTTCCGCAGCAGGTCAGTCAGGAGAGCATGCGCCGGTCCGTCTATGCCGTAGTGGCGGAGCTTGACAGCGAGTACGCCATGGTCTGCGACATCGAAGGCTTTTGAGAGGTCACAGCACAAGACCGCGACTCGCTGTCGGCGCTCGCAGGCCTCGACTATGAGACGGACTACTTCTCGCGCGAGGCATGTGGTGGAGCGGCCCGCGCGGTACGCGTACTGGCGGTCCGACAATGCTTCGGTGTCCGCGAGGTACTTCGTAAGTCGACTGCTTACTCCATTCTCGAACACCTTTGCTAGCGCCGGAATAATAGACACCGGTCTATAGCCATCTATGCTCTCACGCGTACCTTTTCCCTTAAATAGTGGAGAAACCTTACTTGTCTTGAAAACTAGTGGATAGGTGCCAGCATCCAAACAGCAGTTAAATAAAACTGCCAGGCACGGTGCGAGCGGCATCGCTGCAATGCGTAATGTTTCCATAGAAATTTTAAATAAGTCTTTAGTGGGCTTACTTGGGATCCGTGTCATTATGATTTGATACACTTCCGCAGGTGAGAATCGTACGAACCGCAGCGATCGGTCAGAGCTAGGGCGGGCGGCCGCAAGGGCGGCGCCCACGGCGCGCAGGTCAGCACGCGGGGCGCCGCACGCGGCCGCTGCGCCCACAAATCTTGCGTTCATGGCGTCAGCGGCGGCCTTCCTCGAACAATACTTGGTTCCAGAGCTAGGGTCCTTGACGACGTCCATAAAGTTAATAGTAGGCGATGATTGCTTTCCTCTCTCATCATTTACTATCTTCCACATAGCTTTTTGAGTATTAGAATTGGCCGAAATGATATTCATGTAGTGACTTGATTTAGACCAATTAATTAAGTTGTCATATTGAAGGCTTATCTTAGCAATCAAATTTTCTAAATAGCTACATTGTGGGTATTTTTCATACATACTAGTAACGTCAAAAAGAAGCGCATTAAAACTTTTAATTTCTCGGCTAATCCATGTATTTGATCTTATGTTTTTACGTTTGAGAGGAAAACAGATGTCAATCTTATTGGCCAATATGTTTATTATGGACGTCGCAAGGGCGTTCGGGGAAGTATGTTTGTATTGAACTTCGCACCAGTCTATGCTCGAAATAGCCGTATAAAAATTCATACGACTCACCTCGGAATAATCCCTGATAAGCCGAGTTCGCGGCTGTATCGGTCGTGACGGCACAGTCAGGATGGCGCGGACGGCGCGATGGTCACTCAGGTGGGTGTCCACCGGCGCCGCCGCCACCATCCCTGGTCCCATGTTACAGTATACGTGATCCAAACAAGTCGAGGACGCACCGACGACACGCGTTGGGAAATCCACTTCATTAATAAAGTTGTACACTGATAACAAATCACTAAGTTGTTTACGATCGGAACACTGTTCATTTAACCAATTTATATTAAAGTCACCTATTATAAGGCACTGTTTACCACTATCACAGGCTCGTTCGAGAAGACGTTCCATGTATACTAAGAACAATGACGAGCTTATCAAGTTTGTTCTATACACACATATAATTATAACATTAAAATCTATTAACTCGATTGCAGAAACTTCACAAAATTGTTCCTCCGCAAGTTCAGTGAACTCAACACATTCTGTCGCTTTTAATCCGTTTTTAACCTACTACGGTCCTACGGTGGTGTCGTCGTCACAACATGTATTTTCTTCCATTCTCCTCCGTTATCCGTTTTCTTCGTATTTATTTACACCATTTTAAACCATGTCCGCTTTCAGGCAATCTTCCATACAAAATAAAATTATGTAAATTTGTTAATTAATTTATAATAATGAATGGCTCTATAAACAATCAGAGAACTATAATTTCAAATACTTACACTTAACTAGGACTTAAAATTGTAGGAGTGGGCTTAAAACAAATAAAATGTTTGTGAGAATGAGTAAAGCCATAAATCAGAACCATATCGATAGTTCTTATAATTGTTTCGTCTTCTATACCGCATTAGGCTCGGGGTTGTAGTTCTGTGTTTGTGCTCTTTGTTTAAGTTAAAAGGTACTAGTGGTCAACCCGTAGTTTACTAATCCATTATTTTTTAATAATTTAAAGTTTTAAATTTAATTAAAACTTTATCACGTTGAAGTGCGTTGTTTGGGGGACGGTATAAGAGAGTTAAAAATAACAAAGAATTAATTGAATCGATTCATCGAGGCATGGGATCGTTTATCTACTTTATTTCGTACAAACGACCGCAATTTAATAACACAGTCTACAATAACACGCCTATAAGCACCCCCAAGAAAAACACGCACCCCCAACTTATTTACCGAACCGTTTAAAAATAGATAGAACTGTAATTTGAATAATGGTCGATTAAGCAAAGCGTTAAAGGGTGCTCGAGGGGATGAAATAACATTAATTTTATAGACGTTTAACCGACAGAGGCTCTTCAACCGCTTTTAGTGTACACTTGTTTTCTCTAATATATTACAGACTAGCGACCCGCCCCGGCTTCGCACGGTTTTATTATACGTATCAACCTTCCTCTTGAATCACTATTTTTATAAAAAAGAACCGCATCAAAATCCGTTGCGTAGTTTTAAAGATTTAAGCATACAAAGGGACATAGGGACAGAGAAAGCGACTTTGTTTTATACTATGTAGTGATGTAAGAAAGGTGGTATACGTATCATCATGACCTTTTGTTTGTTCACTGTTTGATATGAGTATGATATTGAGTACCATGGACCCTGACTTTAGTTTTAGTATCTGGCATTCATATAGTACAGTCCCTCGTAGATTAACATCTTACCTGGACTAGAAAAGTTGACAAAAGATTGAAGTGAAGTGAAAATAAATTTACATCCTATTTCTTTTATAGTTTAAAACATAGACATAAATTATTTATAATTTTAAAGTATTTAATAAAATTTGATGAAGTGAATGAGTAATCATTTACTTGCCACTGCATTCATGTACACAATTACTTTAATATTTTTGATATGATTGCAAAAAAATCATCATCATTGTAAAATTACAAATAAAGACATATTTACAGGTACAGGACAATTTATTTTTAGTGTACAACTAAAACTAAAATAAAAATAAGTAACTAATATACCAATGCGTGTAGTAGCAAATGGGCCCATGCCTGCAATTTGTTGTAAACAGAAGACGCTGTTATTCAGCCTGGACCAGGATTAGATCAAAAGACCCTGCGGAAATATCACTACATAGTATAAAACAAAGTCGCTTTCTCTGTCCCTATATCCCTATGTCCCTTTGTATGCTTAAATCATTAAAACTACGCAACGGATTTTGATGCGGTTTTTTTTAAATAAACTATGATAGTCTTTTAAGAAGAAGGTTAATACGTATAATAAAACCGTGCGGAGCCGGGGCGGGTCGCTAGTAATTTATAAAATAGAGAAAAATATCATATTTTTTCATATAGGCTTTATATACCTACGCTCAGCTATTGTAATAGTATAAGTAGAGTAATTATTAATATACGATAAGCTGCACATACATAATATAAAACTTGACTTGTCTCAGTGCTTATTTAATAAGCCTAAAGAAATAAAGTTATTGCTCTCTGATGTCTACGTAATGGTAAGTAGTTTGAACTAGGTAAATTAGATATTGAAAAGATTTTTAAACGCAAAATTTGTATCTTCCCTAAGTACCTACTCTCCCTAGTAAATTTTCGTATATGTACAATTACTAAGCGTTTATCATACAGTATGGATATAGAATAACTTCTGCAATACAAATATAGGTAGTTGTATCAAATTAGTTGGTCTCTAAGATTCAATAATTTCAATTTTCAATAATCAATTTTCAATCTTCAATAATTTAGGAATTTGTACAGTAAACTGTATCTAGCTACCAACCTAATAAATGTACTCAGCTACCAACCTAATGAATATACCTAGCTACCAACCTAATGAATGTACAAGCTACCAATCTAATTCTGAGTCAGAATAGCCATGAACTCGTACCTAATAGATAAATAAGTGCCACAAACGACCTAACACGCCCGCACCAACAAGGGCCCGAAAACTTGGAGACTTATGTGTTTAAAATCGATTTATAATTGTTTGAGCACACGTTTATCACGCAACACTCCTTATCGGAAACAAAGCCTCTGAACTTCGCACATTAAACACCTCGCCTCGCACGAACTTCACTCTATTCTACATCATTACCTTACTAACTGCTACACCATCTGCGATACAGGCTCGTACTAACTGGTACACCATCTGTGGTTGGCAGCATACTAAGTGTTGCTTGTTCTGTGGCTTAGCTGGCAAAACAGTTTCGCTCATTATGAACGTTGTACTAATTAGTGATGTGCTATAAGTTTCGTATTAGAGCGTTGTTTGGAGGAACTTGTTGTCGCAGGCACGGGACTTGCTCTGTGGAGGAACTAAATACAACTTTTATGAAGAGATTCAAGAACTTGTTACGGGTTAACTACGAACCTAGTTAGTGTTATAAGAATACCTACGTTTTATAGTGTAACGAGGGACTTCTACAGGTGAGTGTGGTTAAAGTCCATGGCCGTATATAGAGGTGGGGCGGGTAGGCTGCTTTTAGATATTAAGTCTAAAACCCCTAAGTGTTTGTATAATTGACAAAAGTTGTAAACCCTAAGCGCACGAGCCACACTCAACTTGCCTGTGTTTATTTGTAGTAGAGGCACTGGCCGCCCTGGACAATAACCCTCGATGCGCCAATTTTCAAGTCGCGTCTTAGTACTCCGCAGTCATGCGCACGATTCAAGAACTTTTTTTTGGAGACGTCAGATGTCTTCGTCTTACGTACTCACGCAGCTCGGCTTTGTGTCAGTGTGAAGCGTCCTTTTGTCTGCACTCACATAAGACTTCCGATAACTCGAATGTACAATTTCAATTACAAAAACCTTACCGGCACATCCTTAAACCCCAATACACATACAAACATGTAAAACGTAAAGAAGCGCCTTCACTACTAACATGTAACAGCTTTACTAAAGTTTTCGTCGCTTTTTTGTAACATTTTTTCGAAAAAAATGTATGAACCGTTCCAAGAGGCAAGCACAATCGGAACTGATTGGATGCAATCGAAGCGACGCTCGGGTTCACACAAAAACTGCAATTATTCCGAACCGAGCGATCGCCAATTAATGTCCATCACAAAAATTCAACAAGCTGGAAAAACCCTGCTTTTTATCTGTTTCTTTTTGGCTTAAAGACAAGGACGCGTGTTTGTGGAGTCGACAAATGTTGCTTTATTTATTAGCTTTGTTAACAAACGTGCACGGATTTTGGTCTCTGACCTTAACTACCACACGAGGGAACTTAAACCTTCACTCGATAGACATAAAGATTCGTTTCGCTACTCGTATTGATTCGGTAGCTTGCCCTGGTAAATTAACCGTGCAAAACTGAAACCATAAAATGCAGTGATATCCTGTTTCACCAAAACGTATTGGAAAGTGCAGTTTAATCGGATTTGCAATATATTTAAGCATTTTCAGTGACATACCTTTGTGAGATAAACCAGATGAACAATTTGGAGCTGAAATGGTAAAACCACCCAAACACGTACTACTTTAGAACCGTGTGACGTTTCCAAGCTTCGTTTTGGATTTATTATGAACTAGCGACCTGCCCCGGCTTCGTTCGGTTTTATTATACGTATAAACCTTCTTCTTGAATCACTCTATCTATTAAAAAAACCGTATCAAATTCCGTTGCATAAATTTAAAGATGTAAGCATACAAAGGGACATAGGGATATAGGGACAGAGAAAGCGACTTTGTTTTATACTATGTATTATGAATAATAGCATATTACTGCTGTCCAAATGACTTGCCAACTTGTCCAGGCTGTAAAATCTACAATGACTCGGTTCGCATAAACATTCTCAGAACGAAAGCTTTTAGAATCTTTGGCTTAGCATGTGGCCTTCGACATAGTGAATCCCCGACATCATATTATTTTGTTTAGTTTATTACTTTTAAAGGTTTTACTACCGAAAACATTATAAAGCTCAGATTGCACTATCCAATATTATTAAACAAAAGCTTTCATATTGCATCCTCCATAAGTGAGTTACAACGTGTCGCAATATTCCGCAGCGGTGACTAAACGACGACAAGCGGCGGCAAGCGATACATTGTATTCCATAAATAACCAGCGTGGGTTGGCCTGCCCCCTCCCTCCCGGCGGTATCACCCGGTTCTGGTTCAAGGGAAGTGTGTAAGTTTTTGGGGGTCAGAGTATACTGGTCGGACTGTGAGTCTAGTTTAAGTACCACGTTAAGTGCAGACGAATCTCCAACGCTCTAGTTAAGGGTTAAAACATGACTGGATTTATTTTATATGTGATTTACTATAATTAGCCGTAAACCAAAGGTTAAACATTTTATTTCAGTAGAAATACCACATTTTAACATAAATAAGACTAAGAAACAAGTGTTGAAAACGTACAAAGGACATTGGTCACGGTACATTTGAGGGTGAACAGCATTTATTACAAATGTAATAACAACAGACATTCACACTGAATAAGGTTGGTCAGCTTTACAATGCTTACAATTTACAATGTGTATTTTGGAACCTTAGCAAAAGAGATGTGTGGATACATGAGATACTTACTTCCGTAGATAAAACGGTTTTTTTTTTAATTATTTTAGCCTTCTGTAAGCAAAGTCCGTTACTTTTTATTTTACTTTATTTTTCAGATAGTTAACATAATATACTTTTATTTGTTTCTATAAGTTAATATATTTCACGTATCCGCAGTGTTTTTTGCCTATGATTCGACCACGGGTTTAACAATACACATCGTAAATTCAATATTTTTATTCCTTTAGGCTTACAAAATAAGCACTTATAAGCACAAGTCAAATTTTAAACTATGGGAACGCTATCGAAGTAATATAAGAAATAAAGAGATGATTCATTTTCTCTTCGCTTCAATCTTTTGTCCACTAGTGGAAGAAGTGAACAAATAAACCACTAGCATGTGTATAACTTATGTGTCTAATACAATGTTTGTTTTATAAATAACTAGCGACCCGCCCCGGCTTCGCACGGTTTTTTTACACGTATAAACCTTCCTCTTGAATCACTCTATCTATTAAAAAAAACGCATCAAAATCCGTTGCGTAGTTTTAAAGATTTAAGCGTTCAAAGGGACATAATGACATAGGGACAGAGAAAGCGAGTTTATTTTATACTATGTAGTGATTAAATACTACTATGGGTATGGAACTGAGCGACATCTGGTGAAGCATAAACGTAATTGATGTAATCATATCATATCAGTGTGTATTGTATTATATCCAAGCGCAACGGGTCAAAAGAACTCTTCGATTATCTACAGGTAAGTGGTACGAGGTACGGAACCCAATTAATCGCCGGCGAGTTGTTCTTTGCTCTGCGATGATTTATAGCCGCGGCCTGCAGAACCCTGATAACGTCTAATGAGTTTAGAAAATGATTGGAAAATTTTATAGCAAGTACAAGAACCCAGGGGTGAGTGACCTATCGAGAGGATTTCAAAGCAAGAGTCGCAAGTTCACATCACACTCTCTCACTTTTAGTTATCCATCACTCATTCTACCATCTTTGTATCAGCCTGCACAAAGTTGACTATTTATTTTTGAAATATATCGACTCTACCCTACTGTTGATAGTTTAATCAATGGACAGAATGTATAAAACAAACTTCTTCTTATTGTTGAGTTTGTATCAAACTGAACTCGAAACAGACCGCAAAGCATACCCCACAGTGTAAGAAACAATTATAATATTGTGTAGTTGAGGACGCGAGGTCTGAGGCAAGTTGGTCTTCAAGCTAAGGCCTTTTTAAACTACTGCTTTTGTGCAGGTCATAAGACTGTAGCGGATTTTATTCATTGAACAGATTTTTTACATGAAAAACAAGTTGTAGATTTTACATCAGAATCTGAGGGGCTTAGATAATCCTTTTTTTAAATTTACTTATTAAAAGTCAGAACTGGATTAACTTGGCTCAATATCTTCATAAATGGCGACGGGTTTAAAATAGAATTGATTTTAAAAATAAATTGAGATATCTCAAAATCTTCGTTCAAAATCTCATGGCAGTCAACATTTTGCGTGTCTAGGATCGGGGCTTAGGGTGTTTTTTGTTTCATTTCCCACGGGCGCTGTTGTCGATCAATTGTTCTACTAATCAGCGTCCAAGATAGTGTCTGCATTACTCGCTGCCGCCCGCAGCTCGGTCCACGCGGGCCCAGGTGCGGAACTTGCCCGTTGTTTGACACTTTGTACAATTTATTCCGCCGCCGAGTGGACGTTAAACTGCGCCGCTGAAATAACGCCGCCCCATGACCCACTGTCGCCTTAATTGCATCCTTTATAGCGAACATTACCTGAGTAAAAATAACAAGGGAAAATGTCTCCAACAATGTGGGTTTCCTGGAATTTATGAGCATGCCGACTGAAATCAGATGCAAATTCAACGTAAAATCAGACACGACTGTAAAAAAGCTTCCACAAAATACAGCTGTAAATAAATGCTGCGTCCATTGTTTTTTAAAAGACAGACACAAAATAAACGAGTGCAAACTAGCGCGCGATCACTCCCCGGCGGCCGCCCGCCCTGTCTGCGATCGCCGACAATTCGGTACCAAATATGCCAGGGCTACGAAATCTCGTAGCAGGTCTACGAGCTATGCTACGAGCTACGGCGTGCTACGAGTCTCTACGAAAATGGGAACTTCTGTTCAAAGGTGCAAATTAGTAGTCAAATATTAGTTCCTGTTAGACAACAAGGTTGTTGGTCTTAAGTATTCCACTCGGAGCAATAAGACTCGCTTAAGCACCTGTACTTTTGTCGGCGCGGCTTGTTTAGGTAAGTATTTGAAACAAGATTTTATCAGTTACGAACTGAAATCGGGTAAGTAAACTTCCGAAGTGGGTAGAATTCAGTTTTGTGACTCAAGTTTGGAGTTTATGAGGTCGATGTGAGCTGGGCGTGAGTTAGCAATATGAACTTTCATAAAGTTGTACCGTTCTGAGCGTTAAGCCGAGCTTAATTAGAGGTAAGCTCTGCATTAGCTCAGCATTCTCAGCATTCTGGTACAGAACCGACTAAACTGTCTGCGCGTTGTTTGCCGCGACCGTGCATTATGTATCTTGTACTATAATTTGTATATAATTTGTCTGCAGTCTCCGAAGTGTCGTTAATGCGTCACAGCTGTACGCAAATGCAGACTTCAATAAAAGTCGTATCGTCGAGGGGTCACTGACGCGAGTGCTCGTGCCGATGAGACCTTCAGCCTCTCGCATTCCAGGGATCTGCTGCTTCATCTCTGATCCCTTGTTAATCGTCTGGGAATGTCTTTAAAGTTCTTCAAATATTTCTTAAGAAAATATTTTGCTTATGAGTAGACTAGTATTTGATTTCGTACGCGCTTTTTCAACCACATTTACAAGAAAAACGCTATTCTAAATACATAATTGTTAGTCAATATGCCTTCAATAATTTTTATTCAAAACCAATACGATCATTTGTCTTGAAAAACGATGCAAATTCAGTAGATGTTAAGTTTCAGCAATTGTGAAAGTAATGGCTAGTGAATCAGCCCCCCGTGCACACGTAGTGAACCAACTGAATATAACATTAGAAGGACGTCTATCATCTACGTTATAGTCCTGGAGGAATTTAACGTCTGGTTGAGTCAGTGAACTGCAGTGTTGCCGCTCAGAACCTACTGTGTTAAATCATATATGTGACGAAATAAATAATTTTTACTTTAACTTTTAGTATATACGTTCATAATCATAACCTTCTGATAGAATCCACCGGAGATTTGAATGCTGGTTTCGATTTCGCTCAACGAATTAGCATTGCCATTCAACATTGCAATGCTGCCAGCATTTTGGGTACTCTGCCTTCTGGTTTCTTTTATTTTGAAGATGATTCATTAAATCTGACCTATTATTTATTTTTAGTAGCTTGGTTTATATGGACTTAATGTTAATAAATAAACAAGCTGATAACTAAATGACAAACGAAGTCGTTCTGAATATAACCCGACCGTTTTGCGGAGTAGTTCCCTGGCCCTCGGGAGCGCCCGCGCCAACTATCTCGGCGTCGCACTCCGCCGACAGGCCGCAGGTGGGGATTTAACTCTGATTCCAAATTAAACAAGACACTTTTATTTACTTTTTACACTACTGCCAAGAAGAGGAATGTAGTTTTTAACGGGTTCGTGTGTGTATGTGAATTTATTTGTTCCAAAATTTTGTTGCTCGAACAAATTTGGATTTCAAATGGATATAAGCTCAAATTTAAAGTAAGTAAATGTATGGTTATACTATTTTAGCTCCCTAAACAAATGTTTTCTATATAATTCATTAATGAAAAATACGCCCACTTGACAGCTTTTTACAGATTGACAGCTTTTCATCATCATATTCATAATCATCAGCCCATTTTGGTCCACTGCTGGACGGACATAGGCATCCCCTAATGAGTGCCATAGCACCCTGTCTTCAGATTCTTCCTGATTGACAGCTTTTAAAGCGATCAAATAATTTGTTCAGATGAAGTCGATCGGAATTTATCTATCTGAAATTGTATAGATTTATAGTTATATTAGTAGTAGTAAGTATGGGTTTGCACAAACACATGAAAGCTTTTATCAAAAAGTTCATGGGAGCAAAGGCGGTAAGGGAAGTCTATACGTGGCGTCGCCTCGTTTGGGGGACGCTTCGGATATATACGGGCTGGTGACGATGGTGACGATACTCCAAGAAAGGGATATCCGAATTATTACTTTTTTATATCTGGCAAAGCCATGGGCAGAAGCTAGTTATAGCCACACAAGTTCCGTGAGTGCGGCGGCGTGCACCTGCCAGCGGAACTGGCATCAAAGTGCAATTACGCGCGTCGCCGCCGCGGTGTAACATCTCGCACGTGCCCGCGCTTACACTCGCCAACTCCTGTTGTAACATCTCTCTAACTTCTACAGGTCTTGACTTTGTATCTTGTTTTTTATGAAAATTAGGAAACAGTACGGTCTGCGTGAAGCAAGAAACTAATTTAAACTAGAAGTAGTTGACATGCGCACTATCTACGGCATAAAAACGAACGTTTTCAATGGAGTTCAATTGATGGAGTTAATGGCTTGTTCAGAACCAAACTAAAAAAAGATGTTTTATGCCTACCTACACCTACATAAAAATACAACAGTACACAATACGCAGGTTATGCGATGTAAACCGTTCTAATCTATATCAAGTACGTAAAGTTACGTTACCTAAAGTTAACTAGACTCACCTGTTTGTTTTGTCAAAGCTAATTAGCAAAGTAAATCTAATAAGTAAATAACAAACAAACAACTTACCCTGAAGGTAAATCATTATAATAATTAGCATTATCAGTTACTCACTATAAACGGTTTATTTATTTTATGAGAATTAAACGTGCAACCGATAATCAAACTCTTTACATCATTAATACGATGAAATAAAACACCGTTTATATTAGTGAAATAAAAAAACAACACTGGCTATAATGCAATAAATGTATTATTTATTCTGCCCAAAGATTATATTATAGTAACTAGATGTAACATTATAAAAACGAACATTTGACACTGTTTTGACTTCTTGCTCTTTGGGAGTATGCCATATGAAAAAAAAAGATAGATATAATTTTTCAGTTCAGTTTCAGTTACATTCAAATACGTATGTGGTCAATCTGATTCTTGTCTGACATTCTACTGAAATGTGAGAATAGTGATGTGAAATTCTGTACTTATCGATTAAATTATGATTTCAGTAAGCAGGTTTGTTGTAACCGCTGCATTGTATGTTGATCATGACGACCGATGTAGCGCGGTGGGCAAAGGTGCGCCTGCAACGCAGGAGGTTACGGGTTCGGGAATCAAACCCCTCAGAACAAATTTGTGAACGATCTGCAGATATACCTATGTTCCGTTGGTCTGGGTATAAATGTACTATAAAAAATGTATATCTATGCATAATAATGTATTTAATAAATCAGTTATCTAGTACCCATACCACGAGCTTTGAGTAGCTTACTTTGGGGCTAGATGGTGCTTTGTGGATTGTCCAGCATTATTATATATTATTATAAAAGAGTATAATAAATTCAGTTATGTTTAAAATCCGCAAGCTGTAATTTTACTTGAAAAGATATACCAATATTCATTAATCACCTATATTTTTTGGGTGTTTGTGGGGTTTTATATTAAGTTTGGAGTATGTGAGTCAATAATGATTAAATCAATCAGCTGGTAATGATTGAAACTACAACCCCCTCAAGGATCTAGATCGACTTAACCGGTACCTGACCCTGTAGGTATATAAATAAAGACCTACTAAGGTTATTTTGTTAAAACTTACATAAACTTGATAAATCTTCTTGATAATAATTATGTTTTTATTTAAAATGGGGTTAAGCGGTGATGGTTGTTTGCCGTCGTTATTTAGGATATGAGCAGTGAGAAAACTTAGGTAGGTACTTAGTTACTTAGTACATTAACATAAACGAAATTATTTTTAAAGTATTTTCACGTCATATACTTAACTGAAATATTTTGTGCTTAGATACCACTTGGATGCTATCATTTAACCTTTATTTTCAAAGTTTTTTTGTAAGTCCTTTGATATCCAATTCTGTGGCACGAAACATGGAAATGTAAAAAACACCAACGAGAATTCTATGATGGCTCCCAGACATGTCTTCTCAAGTTTTGTTTCCATTTTTCTTTTGTTATTGGATATTTTGTATATCTAGAAGTGAAAGATAAGAATAAGTTGTGAACTTCTAGCTACATTGCAATCTTTAGTCTCCTAGATCTTACTAGCGACACCATAATCAAGTTTTGATTTCTAACTCCAACTTAGTCGGTCCATGTAGGTACCGTAGCACTATCTCGGTAGGTAGGTATAATTCTCAAACTACGACAATTTACTTTTGAATCATCATTTTGTCAACCAGTATTAGACATTCATCGACAATAAATTATCGACAACTACCAGTACTTCACTAGGTGGCATCAAAATGGTACATCAGATGTCAGTTTTTCGTATTGTACTTTAATATTAGTGAATTATAGAATTATACTGCTAATGAGCTGTAAATAACGTAGTAAAACAGTTATTATATTCTATGTACAAAAAACTATTCAACATATTGCAAAGAAAATACATGTAATATCCGCGTAATATCCGCGTCTATCACGATTATAGACTTACCGATGAAAAGATATCTTGCGTTTATCTTCACATAAAGATCCCAAACGGCTTTTACAACCCACAGCTACACAAGTCATTATATACTAAGTTCTCGATTAAATATTATATATAAAACACAAAATTACAAATAAAACATAAACACAAATTTTCATTTTCTCAATCTGACATTCACGTGTCACCGTACGGTATCAAACAAAACCAAAACAATATCAAATCGGCTACATCGCCTTATAGGATGACAGTGACCATATGCTCCGTCTACCTTACGGAACGTAAGGTACCTACTTGGTCTTAGATTCTGCCCCATCAAATACACTTGACAAAAGTCTACATAAAACTACAGAAACAATATTTTCGGAACTAGCCATAGAGCGAAACTAAACGTCTTAATAGAGACGCGACCAAAACTTGACAAAGTAAGTGATCCATATGACGCGAACAAATTAAGAAGTTACGTGCCTTGGTGGCTTGCGGGGTGTGGGGGGTAGAGGCGAAGGGAGGGGGTAGGTACTTTGTATTTATGGAAGCTGTCGCTGTACGCCGGTCACGTGCCCGCGACACGGGACAAGTTGTGGCCGTACGCACTGCAACCGAGAAACGCTAGTTAATTTATAAATATTATTTTATCAGACTTCTGTGTCCGGTTTTTACTCGGAAACCATTTACAGCCTTAAAAGCACAGTCATAGTTATGATAATCAGACGCGTCATACAAATAAATCTAAAGAATAAGGCAAATCATAACATTTAACTCAAGAAAATATTAAGTTCTTTTCGCACAAGGTACCTTTCATCTATGATTTTACCTACTACTACTGTTCTGCTTAGCTTGTGACCAGGTGATGCCGAGTGGGTGCATTGACCAGCATTTTTATTGATATTTACTGTTTACAGGTTTTAATAAACTTTAAGGTATATTTTCAGTAGCTAGCAAGTGTGGAGATGCGCTCATGCGATCGTTCTTTAAAATTACACACTTACTCGACCATGCTTCTCAATGATTACTTTGCCTAAATACAATCCTTCTTGAACCATCTCGCAAAATCATTGCGAATTATAAAAATAGCTAAAATCGTCGCTTGTCCGTCCCCCGTGCGTGCAGTACCCAGGTAAAACGCGCAAACGCTCCAATAAGCCGGTGTATTATTGTGCCTGGCTGTGACGCGCACTGTAGCCGTAAACTAATAAACACACTTCTTTCGAGTGAACACGAGGAAACGTAAGCTTATTTGACGAAATCATATAAATAATAATACATCAGGAAAGGTTGAGAAATATACCTATGAAACAAACTTCCTGTGATAAAGAAACGAAATTGTGATAAAAATTCAAAAGGGTCATGAGGTCGACTAAAAGCCGTTCAATCAGATTTTTTATTGAATAGACCTTTGTTTGTCTTCAAAGAAAGAGACATTTGTGACCAACAGTGTGTCACGAAGGTCTAGAACTCTCTCGTTTCTTCTATCTTCAATTACGGAGTGCGAATGCCTCGGGCTGTCTCCAGCTAACATTAAAGTAAATGAAAATGGTAGAGTAGTATACCTAAAGCCAGAAGTCCATCTCAGTAGAGTGGAGTCACGTGCAGCCGCCATATTTATGCAATCGAGTGGCCACAATTCGCGCTATTCACAAAAAAAAATATTTCCTATGTTATTTTGATACTAATGAAAACACTTCTTGAAATACAATTGAGAGAGCAACTATGCTGAAAGTAATTGGTTACTGAGTAACTATTGCTCCGAGTGTTCCTTAGCTTAATTCCAATATTACTTAGTTGAAAACTAGAACAATTTTGCTTCAAAGTTCTAATTGAACTTCAAAGTCGAACTTGATTCATCGGCTGTTTCAAAAGATGCACTCCATAGATTGGCTTTTGAACGTTTTAAAGATAAGTAAGTGAAATGTCTCTCGTTTGTAAGACATGGCAACGTGTTGCCAACTTATTTTTACCGATCCTCGAAAGTTCGGTGGCGGAGAAACTTTGATCCGGGCGAAGGCTCGAGGTGAAAAATCAAGAAGCAAACGGCTGAAGTTAGACTGTTACGTGTAACGTTATCGAGGGACGATGAAAAGGCATCCTAAATAACGTCTTAATAACAAGTTCGTAAGTTAGTACAGTATCCATTTGCAGAGAGTGGAGTTGAGGGTACGAGGAAACTACCTTAAACAAATGTTTCTGATGTTTATCAATAAAATCCCTAAGTACAAGATAAGCTTTAAAAAGTTTACCTACGGGCGATATTATCTCACAATATTTCATAACATTGCTGCCTCATTCATAAAAGGTTAATATGCCAGTTTAGGTATTTTGCTTTTAAAATATTTGATGTACCATCTCACATAAATTTGGAGCAGGTACCTTATGTGTATTTCCAAAGCATTCCCTCGTGGAACAGGTACCTGTAACTGCACCCCGTTTCCCCCGGAGCTGGAGGCGCTTTGCTCAGCTTCACATATCGACAGACCCAACGCAATTCCATTCTAATTTGCAGCAAATAAATTCACTTGAGTCCCCCACGCACGCGGCTAACGAAGCGACCAAACTATTTTCTGACACCTCGATCGCACGCCCCTAATAAAAGCAATATAGCGTCATATCGCACCAGCCAGCCTTTTAGACCCCGCCACCGGAGCAACGTGTCCAAGATCAAGAGCCAGGAAAATCTGGTTCGAGAAGTTAGCACCATAACCCTAAGCCAAAGCACCTGAGCTAACGACTTGAAGCAAGTTGTCTGCGGCGCAGGTCTACGTTCGCTGGCCGCCGCGCTGGATGCCTCGCCAGGGAGCCATCGCCCAATGTGATCCTAGCACAGGGACTCGGAGCCGCGATTCGATTGGATCCTCCGATAATGACCCGGGGAATAAATACCTTGGTATTTCCCGGCCAGATTGCCGGGAAATCACATTGCGTATAAACATGTTTTTGGTTATTTTCTGATCTCCCCAAGGTGAGCCTTCAAGGTATGAAATTATGAATTAGATTGGAGCCGAACCAATCAAGAAACTAATGAAAAAGTGTTGTGAGGTCGGTTAATTCTTCGGTTGTGGAGTCTAGCGAAGTTGCATACCTACGCTACGGTATGCAACTTTGCTTACGCTTTGAATTCACTCTATTTCTCAATAAAAAGAGTTTGAGTGCAGGTTTTCCTGTATTCAAATATAAGTAAGGCAATGGAAATAAGATCAGAGTAAATTATTTACTTTTTTTTTTTAATGACAACTTTTGAAAATTACAAGCAAAGGAATAGAAAAATTACAACTAGTATTTACAATTGAAACCATTGAGCTAACTGCAGACGGTTATTATTATTATTTATTTCATCATATTTAGCATATTTCGTTCGTTGAGAATGAAATTTTCTTTACGAAATAGTCATGACAGGTTTAAATTTCATTAACAAAAAATAATCTGTACAAAAATTATTCATATTGAAAAAAGTCCAGACAATAATTCCATCCCGACTGATATTCGAAAGCTGAAGTTGGCAACTATCGAAACAAAGAAAATATACGGTGAATTATTCAGGAAGCGAAAGAAAAATCGGAAAAAGTAAAGAAGTTCGACGGACGGCAACTTTCAACCCCTGACTATTTATTTATTACGCTACTGGGCATTACTACCTACCTTTCCAAACACCAACTATAAAATAAGCCTCACGTTTCGGCTGTGAGGTTGGAAATGGCTTATGTTTGAAAGTTTATTTTAGTTAGGTAAGTCCTGCCTCGGTTAGTCCTATGTTGGTCAAAATCAACTTGCTCCGGCGAGGGGGTGTTAGGTTTTATGCATATAGTTTTGTGCAATATTCCGTTTAATTACTTCTTCTTGCTCAAAACTGGCATAGTTCTGCATTTATTAATTTGCACAGACAGATAAATAAACGATATCCTTTACCTGCTTACAACAATTAAGCGTTTTTCCTTTGATTCGTGACAAGCGGGGGAAAAAAGTGTAAAAAACGATAGCAGCAATTGCAACTTAAGAAATAACTAGGAGACAAAGAAATATAATCGGCGTAAACTGCGTGGAGACGCTTGAATTAGTACCAAATTATACGTTGTCACCTGATCTTATCTTTCATACTTTATTTACAACGAAAATTACAATCAAGGAATAGATGTGATGTATAATCCAGTATAAGATGTTATCTTATACTGGATTCGATTATTCCACGTAGCACAAAGAAGCATATTGCAAGCAAGGGAGCAGTGAGCTACCGTTAATTCGTGTAACTGGTGGATAGTAGCCACCGCGCTGTGAACTAACTGAAAACTACCCAAGTCCGAGAGTTACCTAAACTAGCTATGACGTAGTGGTCAATACTACAACAGCGCAACGTTAGTCTTACCAGAAATTTGGCTAGTAATTTTGGTGATAGAGCAAAAGTTTAAATATGTTTGTTTTTAGAGAAACTTGAAGCGAAAATACTCAACTTTACAATAAAGATATTAGTATTTTATTTCATAATTTTATTACAACATAAGTAACAGAAGTCCATTATTTGATACTCATTTTATCAAAGGAAATCCCTGCACTTGCACAAAATCAATGCTGTTGTAAGACGTAGAACAAAGGTCTCAGAAATGCCAGCTCCATAATGATCCTCCATCAACATCATGTAGATAATAAGGCAGATAATAATATGAGGTACTGTATTAGTGCACGTTGTCTGCATTCCGCATTTCAGGAAGTTAAGCCGCACCTGCCCGCCTCGCCCGCGGTGGAACTGACAATCAGACTGTTATCCAGCCCACTTTCATCTAACTAGCTATAAAGTACCTACACCTTGGAAAATACGGTAGGTATTTTCTAATTTACGGGCATTTCAAACAACTATGATTGCTTTCGCCGACGAAGAGATTTTTTCATGTTTTGCGGTGCCAATCGTCCATTTAGATTTTTGAAATATTTACACATGGTTTTAAAATCCGGATTGTTATTGGTCATATAAAAAAGGTATGGCATAATCTTTCCAGCAGGTAAATGAGTAAATTTTCTTTGTACTCTGAAGAGTCGAACTGACTGAGAGAACCAATTTAATTATATTTATGCATTGGACAGGATTTTTAAGTATATCGCTGCGAGACGCGTTGAAAGCGTCGTCCTTCGTGATGAGGCGCGGGACGATTGTCAATGTGGTCAGTGGTGGGTCAGTAAAAGCGGAAGCGCAACTAGACTTCTTTTTAAAGTAGGTTCCTGCAAATTTTTTTTGTGGCTTGCGTTTGACTTCACCTGGTGAGTAGTGATGAAGACTATTAAGATGCTTTCCATTAATTTCTTCATTCGTGCTGTTTGAATCTCTTGGAGAAATCAAAACACAGGATTCGGGAAAATCAAACAGTACCTACGGAATACCTTCGCCGTTCCCGTGATAGGAACGACAACTTATTCATCGGAATTCTGAAATTGTGAAGTGGAACCGGTGTCTTGAAACCAAACAATTATTGTAATTATGCAGATATATTTAAAAGTCTAATACTCGCTCACACTTCTTCTTCAAGCCACTGAAATGCGCCCTCACCACGCCCTTACCTAGTCAGTATTTGTTTAGTTCATGTCATTGTCGGAGATGCAGGGCCGCCTTACAGCACGGCACGTTGCGCCGACTGTATCGACTCCAATGTCAATATTGAACCACTGAACCAAAACCACTGTTTTACCTACAGGAATTATAAAATGAATTCTGAATTGAATGCCCAATATACGAGTATTCAGATTGTAAAGAGTATGTTAGTGGTATTTTTTATTTGATCGTCACAGTTTATAATTACCTATCGGAATGTAAATATAGTTGGTAAATATGATTGTTTATTTATATCAATATGTAATGTACAATTATAACTTTAAAAATATTTTCCGTAGTTTTGCAAGTAATATATTTTCGCTAACATAATTCGTAACTTTTAGGTCTCTAATGATGATGAAATGATGAATGTATAATCCCCAAGGACCGAATTGGATTTCCGTGGTACATCAATAATGACAGCTAGCTAGGTTTTATGGGCCTTAGAATTCGTATTTACCATCTAGACTATTCTCATGATGTCTGAAATAAATGATTTTCATATTATTATTAGCAATGGTGTTTCAATAGCGAGCACGTTCGTGGCCGTGCCCTTAAGCCACTAGCCGTGTGCGGGAACTCTCGGGTAAGCAGATCTACTCTCAGTGGCACTTCATGTTGTATGCATTCAAAGCCGAGTCTCGCGAGCGACCTGACGCGGCTCAGCGCGACCAGACCTACGTCTCAGAGGAAGCAGGCTCTTAATAATTTTCAATCCTTTTATAATTAGCGAACATAAACTTAGTTAAAAACTGACTTGAAATGCCACTAGATATTATAATTATGAGATATAACGTGTGCGTATAAGTTTAAGAAAGTTAAGACAATAATGTTGTTTAAACTCGGGCTAAGTTAAGAATGTTCTTCAGTGTTTTCATAACGTCTGAGATAAAGTCAAAACAAATAGTACCTAAGCTTGTATCCTGTTTTCTGCGTACAGAGCTTGTCTACTGCTACACAGTGGTATGCATAGCTCTGAGCAGCGCCGTGTCGGCTTCTTCGGAATTGTATAGAATTCGCTTTTGTTCCGGCTTGTTTAGTCCTGTTTGGGTCAAAATGAAGTACAGAAACAGAGCGCATTTTCTAACATGCTTGCTTTGCATTCCGGTCAGTATCTGCACATAGCCAAAACATATTTATACTGTTTAGTTTAGATCATGAAGATATTGGTGTAAAACTATCTCAAAGTTCAATCAATACAAAGATCAAAGCCCCAGGTTGGAGCAAGGTGCGAATAGTTAGAAGTGAGTCGAGGAGACAGCACGGTGCGGTGCAGGTGTTGATGGCTGGTGATCTCCAACGAGGTCTGCGGAACGCTGCCCGCCCTTGAGCTCGAAGCGTTATTGCAAGAAAACTTTTCCAAAACTCAACATACAAAGGTTCTCCTTCCTGAGACTTTCCTGAAAGGCACTTAATTTTTTTGTTTATAATGAAAGTCTTCATCGCTACTCACCCGATGACGTCATCAACGCAAGCCGGTTTTAAAAAATGTTGTTATTATTTTTGCCTTCTTCATAAGATTTTGTTCTATTAAAAGCAATATCGAGTAAGAGTCTCTTTTAAAACTATCATGGTTTTAACACTAAAGTCATTTAATACGGGATATTTACCATGATTTGATTTCTTTTGAGTTTTCCGATATTTCGGCACCGTTTCAAGCGCCATGATCACGAAAGAACAAGGTTAATATTCCGTATTCAATGACTTTACTATGTTATTCCCATCTCCAATAACTATCTACGTATACAATATAAAGATAGTAAAAGTATCTACCTATCTTAAAAGTGATTTATAGTACTGTGCATTTTGAATATCCACCTCCTTTTAGTTTAACTGGACCATAAAATATAACACTCCAGCCTGCGCTGTTGGTTAAAACATCCACTCTATCAAATCCATGGTAAAATGTGAACCGAGTGTCACCATTCTATTACCAATTCAATTGTAATATTAAACCATGATCGGCCCTACACGTGCCGAGGTACAATAGAGTGGTGAGTACAGCTGTGGCGCATTCATTCATAGAAGGATTAACGAGGCAGCGATAGTGCCCCTCGCGCCATTAAAACTGCTAAAAAGCTCGGATCGACGCGCTGGCGGCGCCCAACTGTGAGCGGTTATAGTTCTGCAGATCACTCCAATGAAATACGATGCTTCATCTTTGTAATCTTCAAAATGTACGTCAACCCAACTAACATTTTGGTGTCAGATACAGGTATTATAGGTGATCAATTGAACTTGCAAAGTGAAGTTCGATCACTATTATATGAGTCACTTCATTCGAAGATATAATTAACCAGGTAGTACTTTAAACCTACTAGGCAGTCGCACGATTTTAAAAGTAAATCGATTTACTCGATTTCATGTTTTTTTTTTTTTTTGAGGGTAGCTATTCCTTAGCTGGCTTTGTCCGCAAGGCGATGTCTTCATTTCTTCAGAGAAAATTTAAAATATATTGGGTGGGTAGAATCATACCTACTATGGGTGGGTGATTTTATATCTTCGAATGAAGTGACTCATATAATAGTGATCGAACTTCACTTTGCAAGTTCAATTGATCACCTATTGATATTTCGTCACTTCATTCTTCAGATATAATTAACCAGGTAGATGTTTAGAGTATGCATCATTTGCAATCAAATATGCTTTTATAAAATCAAAATAAAATTTAAATTTAGAATTATAATACAAGCTTTACCCAAAATTAGTAGGTAGTTTGTTAGTATTTTTACTAACTATAGGTACCTACTGCAGGAAGACATCCTCAAACATTTTACAATGTAAGTTATGTTATTTTCTATTTGTTTTTATCGTTACCTAATACTTATAATCAAATAAGTAGGTACAAAAAGTAATTCGCTATTTTTCATTAATAAAAGATTTTGGTTTAGGGAAAAATCCCTTCTTATAGGGTGATTGTAAATCCTAGCAAAGTTTTGTGAGGATCCATGCCATCCGACCGTTTTCTGGAAAAAGTCAAACGAGACCTCAACGGAAGCCGCCGCTAATGCGTGTCTAGCGCTATATATGGTCATGTCAACTCCATTCTCCACTTTACATCAGCAGGACTCAAGCTTGATGTCATTAATCATTAATCCAGCGCAGCAGCCGGATAAAGCTTTGAATTTTCTTTGATAAATTGCAGGATCAAGGTCTGGTTCACCAGCAGTAGGAGTTTTTAAAGGATCAGAAAATTGGATTTGTTACCATTTAGGTATATTTTTGTTTGACAATTTATAAGCTAAAGCGCTTGAGCCCCTTATGCAGGTATTACTGTCGTAATGACCGATGTAATGACCAGCAAAGTGAAGCACTAACCGAGAACCCCTAGTTAAAAAATGTTTTGGAATAGAGGGGTTTTGTTTGTATGTAAATGCCGTTTAGCATACGTCTAATGTTACCACCCAAAAGCAATGATAGTGCTGACCGTTGCAAATAAAAGGTTGATTAGAGTACCTCTGCTGAACTGTTATATTTTGAAAGTGAGTAGGTACATCCGCTGGTTGAGAAGCCAATAAGTCACCAGCAATAATATTTTAAATATTCATAGGTATTTACAATAATGTGTTCTGATTACGTCAGTTTAGAAAGAATAAACTCCCAAATTTGCTACCACCCACTGTGGGTGGTACGTTAATACTACTAAAGACGGTGGATAACATTAAGTTTTAGACTAGACTTGCTAGAGGTGGGATAGTTTGCTGTTTAAAAGTAGTCCTGAGCTTCGCGGTTCCCAAGGTAGGACTTCTTTGTTATGATATTTAGTGGGATTGAAAATGATATTTTTTATAATGTAAATTATTCTAATATAGTATTTCAAAATCTAATACCGTCTTTAGAAAACCAGGGACCTGTCCAATTACAGTTGCTTCATTGCTTAAATTTCTTAAGCACTTTAGGACAACAGAATATGCGGGAATGCATAGAAGTTGCTTTTCTGCTATCTAATCGTTAACGCGTCTATCGCCGAAGTATCTGGATTTCGTTTGTAGACTGTATAGTCGAACATTTCGTATAGGTGCGGAAAGCAAAATGGTTGAGCTATTGGAAAACTCAATGGAATAGTCCTCACTCTATATTAGGTATAGGTAGATATGTGTCGATATTAATTTAGCGTGATTCTTCGCTAGCTACGATGCACTAGCGTAACAATTTAAAACCATTTGTAATGTAGTAAGGAGCTCATACAAAATCAAGAAGCTTCTATAAAGACTTCTATGGCAAAATATATATATATATATTTTTATCACTATGTAACTTAGAGATAGGTAATAGTTCAACTATGTTTACTACATTCTGGTGGTAATAATTGTATGTTTCCGATACATAAAATGTCACTGAGATAAATATAAAGCGTTAGTATTTTCTAGTAGCTTTATTTACAGGTAGAAGCAAATAAGCCTCTTTAAGGAATTAATGAATGAATGAAGGTTTATTGCAGCTAGGGATCCGTGTTTAGGAATCAGTTTAGGCACGATCCTATGATCCGTCATCTTAAAATGAATGAATTTAATGAGAGTTATTAAATTCAACATAAAAGGTTTATGAACTTTAGAATAAGTGGTCACAGTTAGTGAAAATAAAGACTCCTTGAGAGCGACCACAAACTAAAATAGCCCCTATGTATCTAATTCGATTAAATTATTAATCGCTGTTAGCATTTCAGGTTCATCATCGCAAGAAAGATGAATAAGTACCCTTTTCTATTGTACAGTATAAATAGATAGTTAACTTTTCGACTAACTAACTCTAACTCTACTAGTTAACTTCATAGAATAACTTAAATCCAATCAGTTTTATAATGGAACGACAATTATAAAAATATAGGTTATGCTCAGGGTGTACCCAATTTTATAATTGCGGTGCCGGAGCACGTGGCTTGCTCTAGTTTAGAGTCTGAGCTGTCGGCCTCGCTCCTGCCTGAGGCCCCCTGTAACCTGCGGGGTTACCTCCCCCCCCATAGTTCATGTATAACGACGTATATGTATAAGGAGGGCTGTTCTGTTCCCCACCCGGGGGCGACTGGTCGTCGGATGGACTGACGCCACTACTGGTGCCTTTGCGGATGCGGTTATTTATTTTTTAATATCAGTAACTATAGTAATTTTTATAGCCTTTTAATCTTTAAACTAGTCTTAGTGAGAGCTTCAGACCAAATAATTACATCGTGGTCTTCATTCTGGATAAGATTTCATCACGATCCAGACCGGGAGTTAATAAGTTTCCCTTGACAATTTTATAACTTATGTATAAGAATTTTATAATAACTTCAATAAGTACCGAAAAGCCCCTGTTAATAGCAGTGGTGCCTTAGCTTAACTGCTGCTGAGCTGAGTCGACTCTCTTATCCTCTGTCCTATTGGCATCAGATATTGTAGCAGCAATTTTACATTTTAAATTGAGTGCTTGTAAGAAGCGCAGTTTTCTGAATTGCAAGACAAAAAACGGGCAAAGTAAACCAAAACATATAATATACACCAATACTTATCCATCATGCTTGGCAATGTCTCTTTGAAACCCACCGAGAGTTTTAAGAATTAGTTATAATTTACCTCGTACGAGCGTAAAAAGTACACTTAATGCTTAATAGAATTGCCATGTGTTGTTCGACAGACAACCACCAGGCGAACCCAATGACCTACTTAACAAGAGTGATCTATATTGAATCTAATTATATAAATATTTAATTTAATGGTACTGTGATAATCCACGTTTACCATTTATTCAATAAGAGACCACGTGTTAACTTTCCGTTAACATCAAGGTTCTAATTTGCAAAAATAAGCAAATACCAGACTTAGTTGTAGTTTTTATAATATGTCGCTTTGCGAAAACCCACGTATAACCTTTAGCATAGCAGGTTATAATTTGAGAGTGTAAATGTCAGCAAGTAAAGCACCAAACGTGGTCCTGACATAGTGTAATTATTGTAATATTTTGCTTTGTGAAGATCTATGATTTGACTTTTAGCATATAGCAGCCGTGGTGGTTCTAATTTGCGAACCTAAATGTAAGTCAGTACCATACGTGGTAGTGTAATTGTTGTAATAAAGCGCTTTGGGAAACCCACAGTTAACCTCTAACAACCATTGAGGTTCTAATTTGTGAAAATAAATACAAGCAAGCATAATTGGTTATGTAATAGTTCCAATATTTGCTTTGTGAAAACGCACGGTTAACCTCTAAGCATAGAACAGTCATCGTTGTTCGAATGAGCGAAAATAAATGTTAGCAAGTTTTTATTCTATTATTTGCTTTGTGATAACCCTCGGTTAACCTCTAAGCATAGAACAGTCATCGTTGTTCGAATTAGCGAAAATAAATGTTTGCAAGTTTTAGTTCTATTATTTGCTTTGTGATAAGTAGTGATAACCCTCGGTTAACCTTTTGCATAGAACAGCCATCGTTTTGACCCACAGTCAATCTCCAGGCCTAAGTAGGTAGTTACCCACCAGAGGTAAAATCTACCTTCTTGCTTTACGTACATTTCGCAAAAGTTAGCATTTCATAAAAGTTTGCAAGTTTTAGTTCTATTGTTTGCTTTGTGATAACCCTCGGTTAACCTCTAGCATAGAACAGCCATCGTTTTGACCCCAGGGTCAATCCCCCAGGCTTAAGTAGGTAGTTACCTACCAGAGGTAAAATCTACCTTCTTGCTTTATGTACGTTTCGCAAAAGTTTGTATTTCGTAAAAGTTTGCAAGTTTTAGTTCTATTATTTGCTTTGTGATAACCCTCGGTTAACCTCCAGCATAGAACAGCCATTGTTTTGACCCCAGGGTCAATCCCACAGGCTTAAGTAGGTAGTTACCTACCAGAGGTAAAATCTACCTTCTTGCTTTATGTACGTTTTGCAAAAGTTTGTATTTCGTAAAAGTTTGCAAGTTTTAGTTCTATTATTTGCTTCGTGATAACCCTCGGTTAACCTCCAGCATAGAACAGCCATTGTTTTGACCCCAGGGTCAATCCCACAGGCTTAAGTAGGTAGTTACCTACCAGAGGTAAAATCTACCTTCTTGCTTTACGAACATTTTGCAACAACACTTGAAAAGATAATAGCACTTTGCTTACCTTGTTCACTTAACTCCAAATCTGACGAATACACTATTATTCGTCGGCGTTTTTTATTCTCCTTCTCTTAATTTTATCATTATAACATTAAATCATGTCGAAACTTCACTTCGGCATGAGGAATAAATTTATTTTACAAGAGGGAGCTGTTACGTCCGTACGCTGCCTCGCACGAAAAAAGAATGAAGACATCGCCTTGCGGACAAAGCCAGCTAAGGAATAGTTACCCTCAAAAAAAAAAAAAAAAAACATGAAATCGAGTAAATCGATTTACTTTTAAAATCGTGCGACTGCCTAGTAGGTTTAAAGTACTACCTGGTTAATTATATCTGAAGAATGAAGTGACGAAATATCAATTATTACTTTTAACTGTTTAACGGAGTAATAATGATCTCAGTTGTAACTATAAACTTTATAAGGTAGTTAAAATATAAATTGAGCTCGAAAAGTGTTAGTAGTATTATACTGAACGACGTTAAACAACTTTTAGAGTTACAATAGTGCTAACTGCAACAAGTATACTTAAGATGTTATAGGTTTAACCTGTTTATAACACCCAAATCTATACAACGGTGCTCGCTGACTCTCGTTAACACTTATTGTTATTTAGTTTTTTCCGTAAAGTGTCTTATAAGTATTTTGGTGTTATATTGATTATAAGGTGCAGACATTACT
Organism: Eupithecia centaureata; assembly: GCA_944547425.1. Classification (NCBI taxonomy): domain Eukaryota; kingdom Metazoa; phylum Arthropoda; class Insecta; order Lepidoptera; family Geometridae; genus Eupithecia; species Eupithecia centaureata. Next base: position 844,717 of record OX155689.1, read on the forward strand.
TTTAAAACAGAGTTTGTCAAGAGTATAAGTTCATTTTATGCTTAGCCGGTAGTATTGTCTTGGCTATAGTAATTGTAGTTACTTAAGACTATTAATACACTATAAAGAGTACTAAAGACTGACAACATTCTTGACTAAAGATGTTGTATCTCGAAATGTGTAATAGAACACTTAACAAAGACATAAAGCTTTAATGTTCGGTCGCCATTGTTTTGGTCAATTAACTTATATATGTCGCAGACGTATTGTATAATCCACCGTATTACATTACGTCTAGCTGTTTTGAAAAACAGCGCCGTTTTCTAATGCGGCGGTTCAACGAGTAGCTGTATTGTCATTGCGATACGTTCTTCAATATGTCGGCCCACGTTTAGCCGCATTGATAAACTACTTAATTGTACAGGGTGACCATACTAACAAAAAAAACAAAGTTAAAAATGATAATCATTTTTATTAATCGGGAAAAGCTAACAGATTGCTTCTTACGTTATTCCTTACTAATCAAGAATTATTATCATAGTTACTTAATATTAATTATGTAACTATGATAATATTATATAAATAAGAAAAACATCATTTTAGAAATTCCTGAAAAAGGTGTTTTTTACTGCTCCTTGTTTTATCGTCACTCCAACTTTAGTTAAAAAAGTGTGCGAATATCCGATTACTAGTTATCAGTACAAAATATAATTATGGTTAAAAATATTATTTCAACCAAAAAGGCAAGTCGTGATTGTCGAGAAAAAATATTTTCTTGTCAATTGACAAGAAAATATTTTTTCTAATTTTTAAGCATTCCTTAAACAGTTAATCGAACGCCGCGGCGTTCGATTAACTGTTTAAGGAATGCTTTTATTTTGTGTATGTGTAAGTACATGATATTATAAATTTTAATATCTGTAAATAAAAAGAGATAATTCTTATATAAAGTAAGTAAGTATAGATAAATAAAATTTACTTTGTCCATGGTTTGTTTACAGTTCCACATTGAGAAGAATAGAAATTATTTAATTGCACCTCAAAATTGTTCTTAAAGTCATTTTTTACCGACATATTTAACACATTTTCTGTAACTACGCAATTTAGCAACATACTTTCTTTACCCAACGCCATTGTTGTTGTTATGTCAGGCAGCGCCACGAGTGTTAAGAATCGGAACTAAAACAGTCAAAGAGGCGGCTAATCTCTCGCTTTATTATATTATGTCTAGCCGTATTGAATAACGTTTGGCGCCGAATACAATACGGCGTTTTTTTATTCAGCCTTATTCAATCCAGCTTATCGTTGAACCGCCGCATTAAAAAACGGCGCTGTTTTTCAAAACAGCTAGCCGTGTTGTAATACGGCGGATTATACAATACGTCTGCGACATATATATTGAATAGGTTATTCAATATTTGACAACAAAATACTTCATTATTTATGTAACTTCTGTCATTCTACTGAAACCACTTAATTTAACATGCTACTGGCTAATAAGGAAAAAAATAAGAAAATAAAAATTTGAAATTTCTTTATTATTCTTCATAATTTTTATTTAAAATCTTAATTTAATCCAGGGCGCGTTAAAATTGAGATGAGAAACATGGTATACATTTACAGTAAAATTACCGCGGCAGATTATGTTCACTTCACAATGAAAACTTTAACTCCTTAGTATTTGTATATCCTTTTACGCCATTCACTGATAGTCACATAATTTTATTAAGTAACAAAGTTCATAGACTTCCCGTCGTAAGATACAAAATACCTACGCTTGAGAATATTCTAACTAACTACTAAGCGATTAAGTGTCAAACAAGTATTTTAAATAGGTCTTGTAATATGTTAGGTGATATTTCATTCTTAACCGAAATGATTCTAACACCTATAGTATTAACCAACTCATCTACAAGACATTTATACCGGTTAAGGTATTAGCTGAGAATGAATTAACACTCTTGTGCAGGTACTTAACACCCTTATACCACCCTTATACAGGCTTTATAACACCTTTACCTGCAAAATCGTGGGCCTCTTTCGTGGTTATATGTGAGTTAGAGCATGCTCTAACTCCATTCTTACAGGTATTTTTAACACTAAGATACTCGATTGGAACCGTTATAAGTATAATATACAGGTTATTTTAGCGCCAACGTGCTAGTTGGGAATACACAAATCATATTGTTTTGAATTAACATAACCATTGCAATTATATTGTAATTAATCTAGGTCTGCGGAATAATATAGCTGCTTCTTAATCACTAGTCACTTAAGTTCCAACTAACTTAGTTTTTGGGTACCTATAAACTAGATAAACGTGAAGTTAATTACAATAAACGATTCCCGCTGTCCGTGCGCCCCTGCCCTTATGAGCACAATGTATTTTTTGACGCCGGTGAAATGTTGAGTTACTAAAGGGCTGAAGAAAATAGCTTGTTAACGTTCATTTTGAATAATATACGCTATTAGTGAATGATAAAGCGGATTCTTGGAGAAAGTTCAATGGAACTATCGCGTGGCTTAAAATTAAAATGAAGTGCCGAAAGCACTATAAGTTTATGTGGCGGGCGCGAACTTGTCTTCATTCAGAGCGTTCAAGGGCACTTTTAGTGCTTTATAATTTGTCTGACTTTGCAGCTACTTTACTGTAATTGCAAGCAAAAAATAATAGACTGATGAAACTAAGACTAAATCTGGAGGTAAGCACAGAAATGCATGCCTTTTTATTCAATAAAGAAATAAAAACTAATTAATAAAAAAACGTTCCGACAAATCCAAATTCCATTAACTTATTGAGTACATAGTCTTGCGAGCGTTGCGTCATTCCTATGCCGTGTGCAAGCTTAAGGGTGCCTGTCCATTGGAGCGGAGTGAGCCGGCGGAGCGGAGAAACGAGGAAATATTAACCAATTGGATTGCTTGAAAAAGCGGAGCGGAGATTTCATGGCAATCCTATTGGTTAATATTTCCTCGTTTCTCCGCTCCGCTGCCTCGCTCCACGTCAATGGACAGGCAGCCTAACGCGGAAGTACTGTACCGAGGTACATACATACATACAGACATGTAGACATAAAGACACTCTCCTGCGGAAGTGGTTACAGCAAACAGCATCCGTCATCATCGATCAGCTCTCGCGTCACTCTGTTACACGAAAAACAGATAAAGTACCAACTCGGGCTGGTTACTAGAATTGTAGGTACTGTAGAGGTATAGTCAGCGGCAAAATCTCTAAACCACTTTCTAACGTCTACTCTCACATTTAATATGTATACTTATATGAGTAAGATTAAATCTTGCAGAAAAGATTTAGGGTTAACGAGGCTTAATTAATTAATGTAATGTATAATGTTTTATATTGTTTTGTAAATTTAATTTATTTTATTTTAATGACCGTCCTGAAAACTCTTACCAATAAATTGATTATTCTAATTATTTTTGCTTAGTTTTTTGAGTCGTTGTGAATGTTAAGCCACTTTCGCCAATGAATAGTCATCACCATCAGCATCCAGGTGGTAAGCCTCCTGTAATGAGCGCTATAGCGTCCAGTCTTCAGAATGCGGCATCCAGCCATTGCATTCATATTTCATAATTCACTAGTCTTATTAATGTAGAAATGTTTGCTTGGAGAGTTTGGATTAAATCCAATTTGTTTACTGGTGAAATATAGATAGATATAATAATGATAATTATACATATCTAATGATCATTATAATTAAGAACACTTCATCATCATCATCAACCTATATTAGACATAGGCCTCCCCTAATGAGAGCCATAGCGCCCTGTCTTCAGCTTAAAAGAACACTTTAAGACATTAAATTAAATGATATGACTATACATAAAAAATGTGTTTGGGAGGTTCGTTTATTCACAGTTAATTTACTGACTTGAAAAGTAAGCATACATACCTTCTCGAAAAATTAAATACCCATTTGCTTTGGTGTCGTTAAAATCGTCAATGCAAAATATCTGAAACATTTTGATTATTCGTTTCATTGAAACTGTAAAATGATATCATTTGTCCGACTACCCATACGATATGAAAGCCGATTACAGTTATGAGTAAGCAGATATTACGAATTCCTTTTCGCAACAGTCAGTGAGTGAAATTACTTTTATCCCCTACTATATTATTATTATTATACTATAAACCCGAAAGTAACTCTGTTTCTATGTTTGTCTGTAACGTTTTCACGCATCAACTGTAATTAATCCATCATCATTAGAGTTCAAAGCCGAATGTCCTTATCTTGTCATCCGCTCATCAGCTGTTTTCAAAATAACAACATGAAAGTCAATTGTTTTATAACCCATCTCAAAAGTAGCCCTACAAGGCTAAAGATAGAGTATTATTTTCCACAACACGCGCAAATGAGATTGGCTGAAGGAAATTAAATCATAATAGATGTTGCTTTGAAGCATCGTGCCGCGGCATGAGACCGAGAACTTCGCTGCCGTAGTTGCAAATTGAGCCTCATCTTTTTGCTTTATTTTGAAATACACTGCAATTATAGCATAAAATAGTTTTGCGGTACGGAAAAAGAAATTTACGCGACGATAATTGAATAATCTGTGTTTGGCTCATACATAACTCTACGCCATGATTTTTATTTTCTTACTCATTTTATCTGGCATGGCTCAATGCGTTCACTGTTCCTCATAAATATCGTTACATTATTTCCATTGACATCAATCATGACATTAAATATATGTCCTTGCCAAATTGTTAGAGCTTTACTTCATTAAATTCAGTCTTCATTTTAAAATTCAGTATTCGTTGATAGAGTTTAAATTATTAACCAACCAACAACCCCGGATCAAATATGTATCGAACTTGCAATCGCAGACAGATTTTTAGGTTCAAAAGTTTGGACCTTTATTTCGGAGTCTTCAAGTCAAACAAGTTACGTCTGGGACCGCGTACTCCACCTTAAACCACGTATCGACTCACTTAAGTGAGTTAATATCCAATGATTAACTCCAATTATCAAAATCATCTCGAATACTAGGAAATGTCTAATCTAGGTGTATCCTAACTAATAAAAGGCTTTATCTCCAAAAGTCCCGGAAACAAAGGCAGCACTTAAAGCGCATCACGACGGACATAAAAGGAATCGACTAATCCAATAGCGAGGGAATGCGCCGCTCGTGATACGACCCTAACCTGAGCCTTTCCACGGCTAATAAGGCCTTCCGCGCCCGAATTAAGACGAGCCTAATTGTTGTTTTACTGTACGAGGTATTTAAGAAAATTAACTTTTAATTATACCTGTTTTATGAACGACGTAGGGTAGTATTGTGGTTTGTACCTAATAAAATATCCTTGAGTAATTAGTTACTTCTATTAAAAGCCCGTTTAGCTTTGTTTGTAATTTATGAGTAAAAATAAACTCTCGGTTTGGGCTAATTTTGTATGTAAATGTTCGCATTTACATTAACAAACTTTCTAGTTTGGATGTTTGTTACGTGTCTCGCGCTGTGTTAAACGGATCGTGCCCAAATTTTGCATTGATTTAGTTCGAAGCCTGAAATCAAAAATAGGGTTTTCTAGCCCATAACTCAGTTTTTATAGTTTATCTTTAAATGTTACATTACACATTTCATAGTTCGATGAATTTATTATGAATGCAACCGGGTTTAAATAACAAACCTAGTAAGCATTTGAAGAACACCAATTTTTCTTTATTTGGTTTTTGTAGACCGTTAATGAATAAAGTAAGTATAGATAAACTTAAATGTACAGAAAATTTCATTGATAGATGGAACCATCTAGAAATATCAGCCATCCACAAATATTGTAGAACCAGAATTATTCGGTAAAATGAGAATAACAAACATGAAAGTTTTTTTAGTGAAAAACGAAACCAAACGTAATTACGATTACTTCGGTGGAGCCTGTCCATCGACGGAGCTTAAGTAGTAGTAGTAGAAGTACCTGTTATCAGATAGATACCCATGTGACAGGCGGACCAGAGATAGAAGCTGTGGCTGAGCTTAATGAACGGGGTATGGCGGCGCTGTAATCGGCTCTCGCTAATTGCCCATTGCTAAGTATTCTTTACAGTCGCTGACCGCACTCAACAAGGATTCCTCGACTTAGTATTAATTCACCACGCCGCCGGTTTATTTGATGAAAATAGATAATAGCTGGTAAGCCTTGAAATACACTTGTTAAATCCACTTTGAAAGTATTTCAATGTAGTTAGCAAACATGAAAACTATTCGATTTATTTTTGTTTGTTTTACTTGATGGCAAGAAAAAAGCATGTTGATCAAAAGCCCGGAAAACTATTGAGCCTATCGCATTATATTAGCAAAGTGTCGGGAGCTGAGTTATGTGATCGAGAGCCCATAAGTAAGTGGATCTAATAGCCATAAGTGCGAATACAACACATGAATCATGGGCGGGAGAGGCGAGAAGTCGCGGGCGGGCGCGGGGGCGGGCGCGGGGGCGGGCGGGAAGGAAGAGCCTTCTTGGAGAACTAGGTACGAGCATAGATATGTTTGATGTTACAACATATATAGTGAGGACACCTAGATGAAAATAAACATATCGTAAAATAAAGTAATATTTAATTTGTAAGGTCTCAGGAAATCACCATCACGGTGGTTTCTTTTTTACACGTTCCAAAAAATTAAGTAAATAAAATCAATTAATTAATTAAGTTTAGTTTGACTTTTCTATGAGCATATTCATAAAAATGATTCAGAAAAGTTGATAAATATAAAGAACATGTACAAAAGCGAGCTTCTTATTTTTTAAGGCTGTAGAAATGAACGTTATTGTTTTTTTACTTATGTAATAAAAACTACTAAACTCAGTCGGGTAAATATACAGAGTGATTTTTTTAAATGGGACAGTATGGGGAAATCCGAATCTAAAGGAGATAGAGGAAAAGTGTCTAAGGAGACATTAGGTGTTTTTTTATGTAAACAAATTTGGCTCGTTCGAATTTGTGGTCAAGCGTGAGTTGTTCTTAAAAAATGATAAAGTTGGTCAATTTTTTTTTTGACGCGGATCGACTCTGTTTCATGTAAGGATTATTTCATTGTTTGGAAAGAAAAAAATCTGAACAGCAGAAGTTGGTCAAATTTAATGAAAACTAATCTTCATACAGTTGCAGTATTCGCCTTTTAATATTGTTACAAGTGCCTAGGCGTGTAAAAAAATATTTAAAATTATTCCATTTTTAAATTTTGATACTTAATCGATAAGAGCTCCAGATGATTCAAGAGAAGAACATTTTTTTTTAATCTTCGTAAACATCATGGCAACCGTCTTGAAATTATAAAAAAAAGAATTCAAATTTGGAACGTAAGTTATTTCTGCAGCTGTGATTTTGTTTCCAATCAGTTCATGCTTGTAATTTTATTCATCATGGCGTTAACTAATTCACATAAAGTTGATTTGATTGAGGCGTATTTTCTTAATTATCGCAGTAGAGATAATGCACTTAAGTGGTATCAAGAACGCTATCCTGACCGTGTAGTACCGAATCGCAAGATATTTGATAGTTTAATAAAGAACCTAAGACAGGAAGGCTGTTTCAAGCCTAAGCGTAAAAGGCCGACAATAGTCAATAGTGAGTTTATAACTATTGCCGTATTGGGATATTTTGAAGCATACCCAAAAGCTTCGTTACGGGAAGCAGCTGAAACTATCGGTATTCATAAATCAACTGTAAGGAAGATATTGAAGGCTCATAAATACAAGTCTTACATAGAAGGTCGACTTGTACAAGCGTTACTACCTGGAGATAAAGACCGCAGGTTACATTTCTGTAATTGGTATGTGGCTCAGACTATTAGAAATAGATGTTTTCCTAATTTTATTATTTGGACTGATGAATGCAACTTTTCGAACAATGGCATGTACAACAGGAGAAATAACCATTACTGGTCAAAAATAAATCCGCTAAGAACTACAGAAACCCACAACCAAATCCGATTTTCTTTTAATTGTTGGTGTGCGATATTACATAACAGAATTTTTGCTATCAAAATTTACCAAGGAACGCTAAATAGTGAAAAATATCAGGAAATATTGAACATGGCTGCAGATTTAGTGGATGAGACTATTAGCTTAAGGAACTTTGGTAAGATAATCTACCAACAAGATGGTGCACCAGCCCACAACAGTAGGGCAAGTAAACTATGTTTGGACGAGTAGTTTCCAAACCGTTGGATGGGTACATATGGGCCGATAAAGTGGCCCCCACGATTGCCCGACTTAACGCCATTAGATTTTTTCTTATGGGGTTACCTTAAGGGTCGAATTTATGTATCCCGATACAACTCCGTACAAGAATTAAAAGATGCTGTTTACAACACTTTAAACACAATTCACCATAAGTCTCTGTTAAATGCAACTAGAAGTGTCTTGAAGCGTGCTCGTACCTGCATAAGACAAGACGGCGGCCACATCGAACATTTACTCAAGTAATAAACCAACTGTATGAAGATTAGTTTTCATTAAATTTGACCAACTTCTGCTGTTCAGATTTTTTTCTTTCCAAACAATGAAATAATCCTTACATGAAACAGAGTCGATCCGCGTCAAAAAAAAAATTGACCAACTTTATCATTTTTTAAGAACAACTCACGCTTGACCACAAATTTGAACGAGCCAAATTTGTTTACATAAAAAAACACCTAATGTCTCCTTAGACACTTTTCCTCTATCTCCTTTAGATTCGGATTTCCCCATACTGTCCCATTTAAAAAAATTACTCTGTATAGTTAGTTATTTTTCAATTCAGTTTTTCGCTTTTGTACTTAGTAATTGTTATAAGGGCTATAGAAAATCCAATTAGGCTTGATAGGAATATTTTTAAAGTTACGCCCACAAATAATGTTTGCCTAATAAAAACATCTGGGTTCATCCCGTTTCGTCGCTCTCGGTCCGCGGACAAAAACTAATGGCGTGCGCGTTCGGGCGCGCGTGATTTACGCGCGTCGCCGCGACCGGTCTTTTTGTCCGCGCCTCGCCCGCGGCTCTACCCATGTTATATCCGATTGAATGGACTTACCATTACCTTTGTACATCTTACGATTCACATTCTTTAAGCTTTTGTAGCTTAAGACCTTGTGGCATGAACTTTGTTTAATTATATTTAGTCAAATACAAAGACAAATGCGTACATTATTGGCGTGCGGTATAAAAAGAAATGAACGTTTTAATTTGGACGCAGAATGCACAAAATATGCTCGCCGGTATTTGGCAGGTATCCACTGGCCGGCATTATTGGGTGTTAGCTAGGGATTGCAATCCGGTCCGACGGATCCGGTAATCCGGCGGATCCGGCGTGTTATTGGACATATCGGATCCGGTGAGTCAGCGCCGGATCCGGTGGCGGATCCGGTAAAGCAAAAAATACGCAAACGCGAACTGGGAAATGCGCGCGCGCGCATTTGTCAGATCGCTAGACATGCTTCATGTTCTTAGACGTGTTCTTAGATCGTTTTTTCAAGCACATAAATAATATTCACTTGCTTTGCTTTGCATTTTGCTTTGCAAAAAACAAATGCATCTTGTTTTATTGTTTCTTAGAATTATGAACTGAAGTTGATTTTATAAGTAAATTTAAAAGACTGTTTTGTTAATTTAAGTCTGTGTAGATTATTAATAAAAGTTTAATAGTATTTTTACTTAAGTACTTTCAGATACTTACATACAGCAATAATGTGAGTGAAATGAGAGTCAGACTGATTACTAACTTTATATTTAGAATTTTCAGAAGTTTCACAATTTCATTTAGTACAAATAGTACCAAAAAATATAAATAAAAGTGACTTTATTTTCCATAAATACGTATTTTTTTAATGTATTTTTATCAAAACTAAAAACCACTAAATACTAGGCTAAGTAACTTTGAAATCCGGCTGGATCCGTCCGGATCCGGTCGGATTAGCGTCAATCCGGTGAAATCCGGCCGGATTGAAAATGATACCGGATTGCAATCCCTAGTGTTAGCGGGTAATCTCTTTAGGCGAGCGCGAGCGGGCGAGCTTTTACATTTAAATCCAACAGCATGCAGGCAGCGGAGTGACGTCACATCTGCCGTTGTAATTGATGCCCAAACGATCACGTCTAATGGGAACAGACCTAATTAAAAAGAGTTTTTCTAAGAGATGGTACGTAATTGATTACTTTAATTTCGTTGGGTCAAAAACCTTTGTTTTTTATGTTTTTTATATCTCAAATACATTTTGAATTAATCTCGTCTCGTCGTATAAGAGTAGACCCGTAATTGAGAACCTAACCTTTTTCAATTAATAGAAATCAAAATAAGATCGACGAATTAAAAAGGCTGATCTATCTTTTTTTTGAATATGGTCTTAATCAGGGACATGTTTCTTGATAATCCCCGATCTTGATTTCAGTCCACACAATGTTTAAAAAAAAAATTATGCAAAATTTAAACTTTCAAGAGTTAAAAGTCAACAATAATATCCTGAGTAATAAAAATTAATAAATGGTTTATTTTCGAACAAAGATAATGGTTTATATGATAAAAACTTTAACAATGATGGCATTGTTTTCTTTGATGGCCTATCTGTAGATCTGCAGGAGTTTAATAAACTGTGTCACATAACATCGCTCTGTTGTGTTAGTAGCCAACTCAGGCGAACGAGTTTTGTTGTTAATTATTGTTAAGCAATTTCTTTAAGTGTAATGTAATGTTTATAACAAATGCCTTTTGTGAACCAATCTCTACCTAAAATAATGGAAAAATCCCTCCAACCTCTAGCTACTAGAAGTTTCCAAGTAGCCGCCAAGTTGGTCGGCGCTAAGTTACCGTGTGTAATGCTGAAAGATTTGCGTACTTGTAAGGAGAGCCTCTGTTTGCATGAACTAAGTTGTAGCTAAGTATGCCGGCGCTTCACTTTGAGAAAAACTAAAGATATTGTTAGGTGCCGTTTTGTAACCCACTTTGTACAAAGAGCAGAAAAGTTCAAACACTGAACAGGATAAAATACAAGCACCTAAAATTTTACGAAGCACGCTCGGAGATATGCAGCTTACTACACATGTATTACGATGAGACGTTAATTATTTGTATCTATTGAGAAGTACTCTAGGGAGCAATCAATTTCAACAAAAGCCCTCAACAATGAAACGATACTTATTCTTTGTCGTTATTTTAAAGTTGGCAGATATTAAATTAATGAAGAATCACTAAAGTAGATCGTCTGTCTCTACAGTAAGTCCCTGGCGTGATTTTACAACGACTTCGAAGGTACGTTTTAACTTAATAAAAGTTTTTCGGATAAGAGTCTGATCCCCGAAGATCCGCACAGATAAAAACACCAGTTTGTTTTCATAGAACATTTTATTTAGGAACGAAGCGGCTCAGTTTTTTACTGCTAAGTAGCAGCCAGCGATCTGCCTCCCGCGAGGCCAAAGTTAGCTCCTAATCTGCGTCCTCAATTGGAGGATGTAAAGTAGGTGATCGAATTCAAATTGAGTGATTGAACATACTTTGATCGGCTTCTGAAATTAACTGGTTTTATCAAGTATATACCTAACAGTCAATAACAATAGGGTTGAAGTTCTGCAATGAAAATATTTCAAGGCCCTCTAAATATATTTGATGGTAGATAGAAGACAAAGTGTGTTGGCATCCCTCCGGACCGCGTTGCTGATTTACGAAGCCATCGGCCGAGGACACCTCTGTCGACGAGCGGGCGAGCGAGCGTGCGGACGAGCGGGCGAGCGGGCGAGCGGGTCAACAGATAGGTCACTCTATAACTATAAATAGTTATAATTTTGCTTCTACTTTTTAGGTAGGTTCGTATGAAAATGGTAGAAAGTATATCTTGTTAGATCTTTGTGACTCCTATTGTTGGTTTAAAAGTACCTATTCATTTTATCATTTAGGCACCTGGACTGGGACTTTTGTTCTATTTTCCTTTTCAACTGAATCTCTTTTCTAGTTTGTAGGTTTTTTATAAATTTCAAACACACAAGAGATTTTGAACTGTACAATATTAAACAGTGGGATCACGGTATGAAAGCTTTGTTAGACGATAATATTCAGGTAGATTGTTAAATGGATACTTTGCTTAAAATTAACTTGAATTCTGTGAATTCTGATATGTACTGTAAGTTTGAAGAACAGTTAGTTGGCAGGCTGAGAGTGGGCTGTCTCCGCCCGCCCACGGCCGCCCCGAGGCTCGCTCGCTGAGCTCCCGCCGAGCGCGGGAGACTAACACCGGCATTCTTGTAAAACAATCAAACAAACACTATTCGGGTTAACAATTTTATCTATATACTAGCGACCCACCCCGGCTTCGCACGGTTTTATTATACATTACTATAAACCTCACGGAGCCCGAGACCTTTCCAACGAATGCAAAACCGTGGAAATCGGTTCGTGCGTTCGGGAGTTATAGCGTCAGGAAGGAAAACCCGACTTATTTTTATACATATAGTAGATATAAACCTACCTCTTGAATCACTCTATCCATTAAAAAAATCGCATCAAAATTCGTTGTGTAGTTTTAAAGATTTAAGCATTCAAAGGGACATAGGGATATAGGGACATAGGGACAGAAAAAGCGACTTTGTTTTATACTATGTAGTGATGATGTAAAGCACTTGGTAGGCGTTTCGATTTGATATAGATCGAAGCTATCTTTTTATAACTGACAGAGGCGTTAAGTCAAGAATTTTTATACATAGTATCAAGTACTTCTTAACACCGTGCGGTAGGTATTTTCTCTCCGGAAAGTAAAGCCTAGTCGTGAGCCCGCCCCAATACCAATCCGGCTGTTTATGAAACGTCAGCGTCGTATCAATCTCCCCTCGCTAACTTAACCGAAAACCTGTCTAATAACGTGAAAAAATATCATTTTCATTCCCCCGATAGACGCGAATGCGACATACGATAACGCGACATGGAAATGAAGAAAATGACATTTGCGAAAAATCACACCAATCCCCAGTCGATACTCGACCCTACCAATGTAGATTTAGGGTGGAATTCCGCAGCAGGGAAGGGATGGGTCGAGCGATGGCGGTAAATGTAGCGTGTGCAGTTTTCGGTCAAGAGCCACGGATCTTATTATGATAGCGCCGGCTGAGACAATGCTGATGCAATGGACCGCACGGCCGCCGCCGCCGCCGCCGCCGCCGCCGCGTCGTGCTTCTTTTACCTGACTGCGCAGCCGATCGACCACCTTGTGTTCAACAGAGTAGAACCGATTTGAGATTCCACTGGGCGAAACACTTTAATCATTCTGTCTTTCTTATTCCTTCAAAAAGTATTTGTATTAAACCTAGATTTTGGTTTTTACTAGTGATTCGATTTTTGAACTATCTACTGGTTATAAATGCATATTTTGAGTTATTTGGTGCTCAAAATAATTTACAATATAATACAAAAACAAAAAATAATGTACAAAGACTTACGCCGTACGAGTAGTACCTAGACTAGATTAGGTTTTTAGAGTCGGGGCTAGCCGCTAGTGTTAGTGTAATGTGGTGAACACTCAGCCGAGATTGTCCGCAGTTGGAGCCCATCCAACACGTTATGCAGGAAGACGTTCGTACTCACTCACTCACACCGCACGTCGTAAGTGATAAGTTTCCATAGCTGTGGCCGAACTCAACGCCCACATTCAACTTGACATTACTTTTTACCAATAACTAACTCACTTCAACCTTTCTCAGAAGAAGTTACAAGCGCTCAAAACTTCCCTTAAATGTTGGGAAATCCTTAAACAAACTTTGGAAACAGTTTTTTCATTTGAAACTTCCTAAAAGTACTTTAAAACGATGTCATCGATCTATGTGAGTGGAGGTAATTCGCGCGCCATTCGATAAGGAACAAGTTGGTCAAATGAGCGCCAAAGCTAGCTGGCTAGTTTCCGCTGAAGTTGCCGCCGTAAAATATTTTGATTGCCGTTATTTACGGTGTAATTGCACTTCGACATTTTATGATTTTCGAAGCTGGTTTGAGATTTTAAAAGACTGCAGAAGTTGTGGCATACTCAAGCATTAACGCAATTTTTATATCTTTATTTTTTTAAAATCTATGGTTTAACTTCAGACCACTCACTAACATGAACAAAAATGAACCTAGAAGCGACACGCAATATAAACAAATGGCAAATTCACGTTGCAATTAGGTAACGGGTCGTTTCCATAAATCCAGATATCGGTAATGAGATCCGCGCCAAATTAGCCGAATAATTCCAACTCATAATAACCGCGGGCTTTAGCCGTAATTATGATTCTACTAATATTAACTTTGTAGATAGGTGTGCATTCCCAACTACTGTGTATTGTAGGGCTAAGTAATATAGCAGTTCTTTTTAAATTTTATATAAACACCAAAATACTGATAGAGAAAAAATGATAAAAAAATATGAATTGAGTGAGTGGGTAGGTTACAAGCTTATAAATCAAGTGAGATGAAAGTAAAAGTTAATTCATTGCTTGAAGTACTAATATTAAAACATTATTTGAATAAAATTGGACATAGTAGATCCTTTAATCGTAAACGTTCATTGACATTTTTGTTTTTATATGATCATTTCACATCATAAAATACTAAAATTACACAAATTAATCAAAATTTTATAATATAATAACAGGTAAGTTGAGTATTTGAAATTTCGCGTAGACACCTACGATGCTAGCCTACGACGTAGAGGGTCTACGTCGGGCTAAGGCGTAGATGACGTAGATTTTAGCGATAACAGTTGTCGTAAACTGGCATTTGACACTGCGACCTTCGACGGTTCCTTCGTTACCCATAAATATTGACGATCAATTGATCTACGACGTAGGGAGCCTACGTCATAGAGAGCTTACAATGTAAATCTACGACGTAGAGGGTCTACGGTGTACATTCGTCTGCAGCGTAAAGGGTCTAATAACATTTAATTTGTAAGAAGTGTCTGTTTGGCCCGCCGTTGGCGCGGGGCCAGCCCCCGTAGTAGCCTACTAAGGCTTATTTACCCGGTTAAGGTAACAAAGGAACCTCTAACTGGCTCCTGGCCGCAGTGCTTCAATGACAATCTCTACTCTTATCGTAAAAATGTGCATCTAAGGAAAAATAGTCGAACTCTTTCTACGAATTTTAAAAACCATAAAGTCGAGAACCTTTTTCCAAAGATTTCTCATAGCAACAGTCTTTATGAACACGCCAAGATGAGGCGAGACATTAAAATACTAAAAGCAACTCCTCTTAAAACGCTAACAAAAATGTTAAAACTTGTAAGGAACAGTGCACCGTTTCTAAAGTAGCAGCATTTGCGAGTTTTGCGAACTTTTCCCGGAGCGAGTTAAAAAACAAAATCTATAACTTTAAAAACATTTCGTACAAAATATAATTCCGACGATTGCGACAGTTGGACTCTGTGAATTTGTTGGGGAACCTCGGACCAACTTGTTATACCTTCGCCGGCGCCCACCACTCGACTCCTAGCTCTTATTCACTGCTACGTAAAGTTTAATATATCTACAAGCGGAGAGCACAGATTGGTGGACGGCGACTTGTTCGTAGAGAGAAGTTTTGGAATAGTGTTGCATAGAGGACGTCAGGAAATGCGACTGGATAAAATACTAGCGACGTCGCATAATGCAATGCATGATGTATCGCGCACGACTCCGGGCGAATTCTTTTAAAGCTCGCTGTCTCTTCTATTTAGTATATAAGTACGCTCATGCTTTTATTTATCTCCGTTACAGTCCGCCACTCAGGTTCTCTCTGACCTTCAACCATTCACAAAGAGTAATGTTTCAGATAGCAAGGAATTCGCAAACATCTAAATTAGCAAGACCATAAAACATTAGGTATCTAAAGTAATGAATTTATAAAATGAAAGGGACAGATAAAAATCCCATTTGCTAATTGCTGTCTTATTGAGGCAGCGATGCCTCTGCAAAACTCTCAGATAACTTCATGAAACACAAACCTAATTACTTATTTATGAAATATTTCAAGGTTTGGTAGGAATAGATTTATTGAGAATTATTATTACAAATAACTTTTTAAAACAAATAACTCATTATCTTCGCAAAAACTAGGATAAAATAAACAAAGACACCAACGTGCATCGTACTTGACAAAACAAGTTCTTAAAAGCCGCTAGGTTCTCGTGGGTAAGTTAATCAGTGAAAGATATTACTATTTTTATTTCGGCTATTCAAGCACTATTTAATTAGTCCAACAAAGGAAGGAACACTTATACAGCCATCAATCGCCCACTTACGGAACGTTGAAACGCAAATCAAAATCCAATATTAAAGAAAAATCACGATCGCATTATCTCTCTCATTTTCTCCAGACGGCGTATTATTATCTCCTTATCATCTTATTCCATTCTTATACCTACTGACATTGCGAAACAATCTAATTTCACACACCAATTCTTTCGGGGTGGAAATCTGAATCTTCTGGTAATTCGTTAAAATTTACCTTCGGAGTTCCCCGGGCAGGGCAAACATAAAACACAGTATAATTCCCGGTCATTATTCACAGCCCGGGGACCTGTCGAGAACGACTTTATTCGGAATGGAATTCGGAGACGGACAACTTGAGGGCCGCCTCTCGACAGATCGACTGCCGGAAAATATTACACCTAAGCCATATTTTATTTGTTTAACGATAAGGTTTTATATCTGCTCCTTCTATTTTCCTGTTTGTATAAGTAAACAGATTGTACCCAAATATCCGAAAAGCCAATTATGTCAGCTAAGCAACCTAAGTTCCCGGGAAGAAGGTGATTCTCTCTCGGGAAGGATCGTGATGTCCGAGCTAGGAGCGCTATCATCCTCATTTGAATACAATCTGACCCGCGCTCTCCGCTCCGAGCACCACGATGCCGCCGTACAATCCAATTTCACCAACCGAACATTCGAGAATCGCATTCTGACATTTGCAAACTCACTACCTATAGCTAAATTTGATCATCGTAACGCGAGTGGGAGTTGAATATTTTCAATTCGAAAATAATCTAGACTAGAACAATAGATTTTTCCCACGTGTATCTACTTCAACTATTGAAGTAGGTAACATACTGCTACCTAGTCATAAATTATATTATTTGCTGTGTGGAAATGAAATAAAGCTATTTTAAGTCTTTTGAGTACATTCCTATCTACTAAGAAATTAAATTTTTTTACATAAGTAGTTATACTTTCCTATATTATTTGTCTAAGTGCTTAGTCTGTAACTCTGAAGAAATAAAGTTATAGATCTCTGACTTCTTTCGTACTAGTATTTATACAAAGTCGTTATAGTTAGAAGACGCGTGTGAAAGTGGTAGCACGGCTGGAGTTCGAGTGGAGTAGGCCCCGACCGTTTACCTCGAACGAGTGCTGTGAGCGCGACTGACAATAAGAACTTATCCTCGTTCCTACTCCAACAACTTCTGTTACGGAGATTCTATGTCTGCTAGATGTGTCTTGAAATTGTTCTTTAAATCGCACAAACTACCTAATTAAATGTGCAATTAATTCCAAAAGAAGTCAATGGCCTCTTAAATAGGCAAGTACATAACACTGGCTGGATTTCGGTTAGAAAAGGTAAGTTAGTGTAAATAATTGCACGGTATAGAGCAGGTTATGGTTTCATGAATAGTAGCTTCAAAACTTGGGCTAACCTTAAAATTAATTTATTGAGGCCCTTTGAATCCAACCCAAACAGATGATCCCCGTTGCAGCAGCTCTTCCAGCCGGCTAGCTCGGCGACTAGTTTCCGAACTCACTACTGTGAGCTGTCTTAATTCAGTTCTGCTGTCGCCGGCGACCGCCGACCGCCGCGGCTGCGAGATCCGCCGACGATAAACTTGCCTTAAACTGTTGTTCACTCCGCGAGACCGTTTAAAACGAAACTTTTCCAATTATTCTACTTGTAAGTAGTTTTCTGTATTCGATTTCTTCCGAGTTATTTGATTTGTAAGTTTCCGGGATGCTATGCAAAGTTGCTTAACTTGCAGTCAGAGCTATTCAGAAGAGATGCCTAACAACAGAGCAAAGACTATTATTGCCTATCCGCCGTCGTTTGCTCTCTAACTAGATTTGTGCGGCGCTGAACTAATAATAAGGCGCGGCTCCTGCTGGTTTCCTCGACGGCAATAATCTGCGGAAACAATGCAACGAAAGAATAACTTAATATACCAAGTTTGATAAAGAATGCCATGTGCTCCGTACCAGAGACTTAACTTCTAGAAACTCATATTCGTGCGGCATTCCCGCTTTAAATATTTCGTCGATATTAAAAATATCTTTAGAACGGTTCTCAACAAAAATTCGATTTGGTAACTTCTGTGAAACGCTTTGAACTTTATCGAAGTTCCCAACTTGTCGCCGCACCGCCGCATCGTGTTCTGAATATCCACCTTGTAAACACTTGCCCTTCTAACCTTATACGGATGTGCGGAGAGTCGATATTAAGGTGAACTGAATGTATCAAAGCCATTAAGATGCATGACTTATAAACGCCATTGGGCGCTGGAAGATGTGACCGAGATAGCGTTTGTGATCACAGAGAAGTTCTTCACTAATGGCACACATTTATAATTTATTACATAATATAAAACACTGTCGCTTTTTCTGTCCCTATGTCCCTATATCCCTTTGAATGCTTAAATCTGTAAAACTACGCATCGTATATTTTATTGCGGTTTTTTTTTAAAAGATAGAGTAATTCAAGAGAAATGTTTATACGTATAATAAAACCGTGCGAAGCCGGGTCGGGTCGCTAGTAAAGTATATAAGGTAGGTATAAGTATGTAATCCAAAGAAATAGATATAAACCCAAACTCCAAGCTAAAAGTCGCGGAGACCATTCAGTCAGGATTTTAATGGCCCTTACAATGACACTACATGTACCTAGTAGAGTTTTAGAATATACCCCGGTCAAATCGGTCTAGCCGTTTTTGGCTTAGCGAAAATACGAAAATCAAAATTCTCTTCTTTCTAATTACGTATAAGTAGGTATAGAATCTAATTATCATAATAATATATCATCCTAACCATATCTGATACAGTTATGATGATATACATCTAGTACACATGTCGTCATGTAATGTCCAGAATTATTTATCACTTACTTTATTATTTAATAAATACACAGATCTGAAGCTATATTCTAGAATGTTCACAAATTAAAACAAGCACGTATGTAGGTAGTAAGGGCAGGCTATTGAGCCGGAGCACTAGTCATAAAGAAGGACAAATCTCAAGTACTGTCCGTTCCATAAAACAAATAAGGTGTCCCGCGAACAGCAGATCCAAGATTATGGTAAATGGGTCCTCCTGATCCCTCCACTTACGTCCCTGCCGCCGGAGGTCGCGCTGCCCGGTCCAAAGCCGGTAAGTGGGCCACGCCACTCGGACAAATCCCTATATTACTGTTATGGCCCAGAAAGATCCGATCCTACCCTCGAAGCTCCTTTGTATACGACCGTTTTCGACTATTATTACCGGGTTTTCAGATAATATTTTTCAATATACATTATTGTTGCAGAAGAAGCGTGTTTTGTGATATTTTATAGCCGCATTCGGGAGCCACACGAATGGTTGTGAATAAATAATAAATAATTCCGGACAGTCTACACAGCAGCAATGCTTAGCTTGGGGCTAGATGATGATCTAGCCCCAAGCTTTTGTGTTTGCAGTTTGTGTTATGGGTACTAGATGACTGATATACTTAATACAATACATTACATAGATAGATATTTTTTATTATACATAGAAATCACCCAGACCAACGGAACAAATTTCTGCAGATCGTACACAAATTTGTTCCGAGGCGGAAATCGAATCCGCAGCCTCCTGCGTCGCAGGCGGACCTTCGCCCACCGCGCCACATCGGTCGTCGAAAAGAAAATGATGAAGTTATGTAACTGCAAGAGTTTCTTCCTCAAACCCGTGTTATGTCAAATACGGAGTGGGTACTGGGTACAGCAAAATGTTGCTAAAGTAGAAAAACGTGCGCAACGTGATTCGTCAAAGAAGCAAAACGTCCTTAATTGACAAAGTACTGCCTTTACAAAGCACTTTTTGCTCACTTTGTTGTCCAACAACCACTGTTTAAAAGGTCACGAAAGCAAAACATACTCAATTAAAAACGCAATTCCGAGCAAGTGACAAATACATAATAGAGGTCACGGAGATCGGCTTCAACGACCCCTGGCCAGTGGGCACACGACTGCTCTAAGCCGCGATGATTTCTGGAAAATCGATCTGGTTTGATCGATTTAGACACAGTTATCTGTAGTAGCTCTGAAGTTCATTGCCGATGGTTCTTCGCTAAGTTATTTATATGGTATTGTATGGTGTTTACGCAATCGGAACTGCAATCAACGTTATAAAAAGTACTCTAAGGAACTACTTATCATGTTGTGTTTGGCTTATTTTTAGTGTTTGGTGATTAACTTAGCCCTTGTATGTGAGCAGCTGGTAGTCTGCTGCTGAAAAAGACCCTCAGCGTAGAGATAACTATGAAGTTAAATAGCTATCATGCCGTGTTTGCTCTCATTTGGATCATTTTGAAATTACTACCTATATATACCTATGGTGCACCAGAACCACTTCATATGGAACTCTGCGAAGGTATGTATGTACCTTGTAGACCATTGTAGGCTCTTTTCGTGTCTTTTCTATCTTGTATCGCGTGGTTAGTTGTCCCGCGCGGACATATGAACTTAGCCTTAATGCAAGAGAATCTCAAAGATCGTGTAGTTTTGATATTTTACACACCTACCGTAGGCAGATCCTAACCAGACGGAACCAGTACTACGCTGGGAACAGCATCAGACCTACTCAGAGTAGTAATCTATAAAAAGTTTAAAATAAAGCAAAAAAGAAAGAAAACCCACGATGGAAACTTTGTAATTGATAAATAAATCAATTAATCTTTATTAACACCAAAAATTAAGATAATATAATATATTTTACGGATTTTTCCTTGTATAATAAATAAGTGTAGGTGTTTTTTAACTTTAGTTGAATATACAATTACGATTACCATTTTATCACTATTATGTTTTATCCTGAGGCAAGGGTTAGTATACAAAAAATATATCGTTTTCGATTACCGATAACCGTCGTGCGTGCCGATGACGTAAAGTCCACTGCATGGTTTATTAGTTAGCAAAGAAACAGAAAAACCGATGATAAAAATACTACTTCTATCGTATAAAAAGTTGTATTAATTGTACAAAAACAACTTAATATAATATATACACGTACCTATTCTAACTGAACCATAAACTTTCTGACATTAAAATAGCATCTTTAAAATTAATAATACTTTCTACTTGTATGAGTACGTACGTTGTGCATTGCCCTAATTAATGTGAACCTTCGCATTTACGCCAGCTATATTTTAGCGACAAGTAGTTACTTTTATTATTTTAAGTTCGCGTTCACCTGTCAATCGACGAGCGTCTCATCTATCATTCCATTAATAACTGCTAGTTTTATCATTTAAAATTGTTCTCCTGGTTTTTCTGATATACCTAACCAGCTTAGTTATTATATACCTGGTGTACGACCATACACGACTTAACATTGTATTTGATACTGTTTTCAGGGTCTCGTTCAGGTTCGACGCCCAGGTCGCGCTTTGTGCCTTTCTCGCTCTTGTATATGGGCTCCCACAAAAAACTGCGATGCGATGCGGCATCGCAGGAACTTGCGATTCGAATTTCTGCGATACGATTTTGTTCGGCAGACCGTTTGGTAGGGGCAACTATACCTTCAAGTGTAGTCAGCCGTATTGAACATGTTTTTAGGAAGCGTAAGATGGATCGCAAAAAGATTAGTGCACTGCTGTTATTGTTAAATAGATATAAAAGAAAAAGAAGATTCTGGGTTCATCCATTTATTACGATTATGAACTCTAATGGGAACTATTTTACTCGAAAGTACTATGGGGTGAGAACTGAAGAATATAGGTATACCAATTTTTTTACAACACAAAGAACGCAGGCGCCGCGCGTCTTTCTCTAAAGCTGTGTCAGAGCGGACTAAAAGGGGGGTCACTAAGTATGACGTAATATGGCAGGAATGCGCGTTGCGAATGAGATCGGACATTCTTGCGATGCATCGTGCGAGTTCGCAGATATTTGCGATGCGATGCGAGTTCGCAATTTTGTGTGGGAGGGAGCCCTATCTCAGAGCTACCGAAGCCAATAATCACGAAGATATAAGTTAACGGAAATCATTGGCACGGAAACAAGTATCCGTCCCCAAAAATGGTAGGTACCTACATAAGAATCTGAAGCTAATAGTGGCTTTCTAGGCGAAACAAGATAAAGAGAAGACACAACGCACAAAAATGCCTGGAAGAGCTATTGGTCCATTGAGACTAGGACGGGATGACTCCAAGAAAAGAAAGGCCCTTCATGCAGAAGAGAGAAAATAATAAGTGGACACATTGAAAGGCTAAACGAGTAATATTAATCGCAATAAAGGTATAATATACAACAAACAATAAAAAGCTAACACTCTCTAAAAGCCTACAACGTGTCACTTGGAATTGTTCAACGCACTTAGGTACAGTTACACAAGTGTCTATTTCTTGGCGGCTTCAAGTTTCTTTCTGAGCGACTCCGGCATTTCCGGAGGCGGCGGGCGAGGCATGCCCGCATATACTTTGAAAGCGTCGTACACGAACCACTGCATCCCCGTGAGCGCGCCGATCATGATGATACGCGCCACCAGCCCGCGCCAGATGCCCATCATCCCTACCTCTTTGATGATGCCGCCGATGGACGAGGACGGGTCCTTGTTCAGCTTGGACACGATCGTGTCAGCGGGGTGGCTGACGATGGCGCACAGCACGCCGGCGATGTAGCCCGCCGAGAACGTCACGATCAGCTGCTCCACGGCCGAGCACTGCGCGCGCGGCTTCGGGACCACGTTCGCATAAAGATACTCGAGGGTTTTCTCGAAGGAGGAGAACTTCATCATCGTGTAGGGCACCTGGCGGCCCCACAGCGGCGGCAGGCCTCGGTAGAAGACGCCGAAGCCCTCGGTGGACATCATGTGCGGCATCGCGCGTCGCATCTGCGACGTGTAGCCGGGCGTCGTCTGCATACGCACCTTGGTGGCCTCGAAGGGCGCCAGGAAGCAGTCCGCCAGCATCTCGGCCGAGGCGGACGCGGCCAGGTACAGGAACGTGCGGTACAGGTAGGCGGTCTCCTCGTCGCACATCTTGGCGAAGCGGTACTTGAAGTACTCGTAGCCGCCGAACTTGGCGCAGCCCTGCAACGAGTAACCGAACAACGTGGGCGCCCAGCCCTTCACCAGGTTGGCGACGCCGCCTTCCGAGAGCGAGACCCTGAAGCCGTTGAAGATGGACTTGTACTTGGCCGGGTCCACCTGCAGCCTGCACTTCACCAGGTCCAACGGCGTCACTAATAAGTGCGTGGAGCCGCAGGCCAAGGCACCGCCCGCGGCGCACAGCATGAAGAATTTTGTGCTGTACATCTTACACGAGAACTTCTCCTCCGGCGGCGGCGGGGCCATTCTGATGCCTGTTCTGACCAACTGCTCAGGGAAGTAAGGCGAACAGGGTCACTGCGGCGTTGGTCAGGCTTTTTTTATTTTCTTTCTCACACCTAAACTTTACAAATAAATACAAAACCGGGCATTGTTTCTTTGTTGACGATTGATGTAACAGTTTCGGTGATTTTCTTATAAAAACTGACAGTTAGATGACGTTGCAAAAAGAACTGAAACGAGTATTGATTAAGGAGAATGATTTTCCTTTCTCTATGATACGCGTAGAGAATGTGAAGGTATGGTGCAATGATTGTAGGTAAGACAAGTGTGGTGTGGTAAGGCGTGGGTAAGAGTGTAGTAGATTTCGTAACTAGAGGATAGTGGTTGAGCGCATGCAAATATTCAAGATAGTCAGTAGCTAAAAGATCACTTAGGCGTTATATAACCTGAAAAATGTGGTTTATTTTGTTGAGGTTAAATCTAGTAGCCCACGTTCCATATGCCCCTAAGATCTACGATTCAAATTTGAAGCCATAATTTTTCTTTGCGGATTGCAGCTCTCAAATATTGTCATATTCTTAAAAATGTAGCCCTGCACAAGTTTATAAAGCGTAAACATTGCGAAAACCCATTTCAAAAATGCGGAAAGTTACGATGAAGCCAACGTCGTCGCGAAATTTTCGGTCGTGGAGGTGCACCTAATGTTTATTTATTTCTCATGGATGACACGCATGTTTCTTAGCCCCAAATTTGACAATTTTGTTTGTTGAAAATGATTTGTTCCAAAAAATTGAATATTTTATAAAAATTCACTTCGTGGTGCTTCGTGAAATTTGAAGTTGTTGCGAACGATGCCGAATCGATTTTCCCAGGTTTTCTTTACAGCAGCAATATTCAAGAGACCGGTCCTTATGTCGACGCAGAGTAGAGTTATTGTCCATAATCGACCCAGTTTCTTTTAATTTATTGATTGTTGACATATTAGGTCTTAGAGTATTAGTTCAACAAAGACACAAATTACGCAAAATAAAAAAAACAGTTTCAGCGTATCTTTACCCATTTTTGTAATGGATTTTAACAATTATAACGCATTTTTCAGTTGTGTAGAGCTCCAATATTACTAATCGGAGCAATCTTTGATGCCAGCTGTCAAAATTTTAGAGCTGTGTCCTGCAAAGAAAAGAAACAGCATCAAATTAGAATCGTGCACGTTGATCTTATTGAGGTCCCTTTACAAGAGAGAGTACATACGCGTGTTTGTATTGTAACGTTGTAACCCCGGTGAAACGCTGTTTTTTTAAAGACTCTGTTGCAACATGTTTGGTTTATCTTTATTAAGTCCAGCCCTCTTCAACGCTAGACGTTTGTTGTTCATGCGATCCAGGACCGATGGAGTTCTACATAGTACT
Source organism: Eupithecia centaureata (assembly GCA_944547425.1). NCBI lineage: Eukaryota > Metazoa > Arthropoda > Insecta > Lepidoptera > Geometridae > Eupithecia > Eupithecia centaureata. The sequence continues at coordinate 869,578 of OX155689.1, forward strand.
GTATGTACTGACGTCTTCAAACAGACCCTTTTCATACCTACACTCATTAAATCCATAAACTGGCGAGAACAATCTATAATAATATAATAATATATAATATAATAATAATATATAATAGGATCTTTGGAAAATAACAATCTATTGTCCTTAAAACTTCTTTTCTACGCCTCTACTTCTGGCTTTTACACTGTTCTACCCATAGACTTAGAATAAGTAGACTGCAGCATGTCTGCATTCCTCATTCCTCCGCAATCTAGGAGTATGCAGGAGTTGGGCAGGAGGGATGACGATCTGCGAAAGACTGCTGGCAGATGCTGGATGCGTCAAGCTGAAGACAGAGCGCTATGGCGCTCATTAGGGGAGGCCTATGTCCAGCAGTGGACTAGTAGATGATGATGATGAATACAAATATAATTGTTAAATGGTTATAACATGCATAAAATAATGATTATTTGAATATGGGCTTAGTCCACTGACCTCTATCTACTTGTATAGATAGAGGTGGCTTAGTCGTACCATCTTCACACACACACACACACATTTTACATTGCCAAAATAGATTACCATAAGCTTAAGGCGAGTTGTTTACTGGTCAATATAAAACGCATTATTGAAAATTTTTGGGATGTCCAAAGCTGCGAGAAGTGTAATAAATCCTACCTACGTGCTTACATGCAAGAGATATAGCGTTAATTAAAAACCCCTTGGCAAGGAATGTCAGCAATCAAGGACAGTTACGAGAACACAAATGATGCCCTATGATGATTTTGTCAGGTCCGGGTCCACAGAATTATAAATATAGTACCTACTCCGGGTCGATGCGCGGCTGTATCTATTGGACTGTATTATTTAGTTTTATTGGATATTGATGAATAATCATGTCTGACTAATCCAATCTTCGATCAAATATACCTTTGACCGAAGCTTCTAATCATTCAATTGATCGCAATTAAGTATTTTTTCTTCATTACTCATACTCGGAAAGTAGGTTTGAACATGCCTAAAGCGGGTTGAAAGTGATACTTTTCCGCCCTAGGGAGAATCGTTTTCAACTGACAGCTATAACGGTACTATTGAACCATGATATCTAGTGGCAGAATAAATGCTGAAGCTAAAAAAATAATTCGCCTATACGAAAGACAAGGCAGTATGGCTTTATGGCTTTCGCCTGTCCTAGATGGACTAATATATAAAAAAAAATGCGGCAATTTGATTAATTTGTTTTCTCATGTTTTTTATTTAGAGGTATTTCCTTGTATTCGTAATGAAAGGCACAGTGTTTACCTCGGGTGAAAGTAACTTATGTAGTCCCTCGAACTATTGGCGCCCGAGTGTTACTTTCAACCCTTGGGTAACAATGTACTATTAATAACTCCACCACGGAGCTTCTTAATAAGAAGGTATATAATCCTTATCAAATCCTTATCCTATTTAGTCTCGCTAGGATTTTACATAAATTATAGTTTCCCAATTTTATAATATAACTAAAAAAAATCAAACTTGAAAATGTCAAATATAAAAAACTAGCGATTCAGAAAAGAGGTAGATAGTCTATGTCCTGGTGAAGGCAGGGACACCGACAAGGGCATTTTTAATTTGTAATAATATATTACTAGCGACCCGTCCCGGCTTCGCACGGTTTTATTGTACGTATAAACCTTCCTCTTGAATCACTATATCTATTAAAAAAAACCGCATCAAAATCCGTTGCGTATTTTTAAAGATTTAAGCAGTCAAAGGGATATAGGGAAATAGGGACAGAAAAAGCGACTTTGTTTTATACTATGTAGTGATTGTGATAAATCCAAATGAAAACAAAATGTAAAACGTATGTTTTTATTTAGAAGGTAATTTCGATTTCATCTTTTTGCCTTACAATCTACATTACAATAGTTTTATTTGTAAAACTAAATTATTATTAATAGTCATTTGTATACACATATTTACAAAACTATTTAGTTGCATCGACTTTTGTACTTTACACTTAATTTAAATGCCGAACGATTAACTCAAAATATAAAAAACTATACTCACAAAAATAAGTAGATTAGTTCAAAAAGATGCTCAAACTTAACATTTGAAATCAAAATAAATAATATTCTCTTATTCTAAATTAAATCTTAGAATTAATACATCTACTACTGGCTTTAGTCAATGGTAAAACTAGTGATGTACTGTTAATATCATTGTAGTCGATTGGAGCCGCTCGCTGCGCTCGGCACTGCAGCATCCTTCATTCAGAGCTCTTAATACTGGCCGCGAGCCCAGGGCTCCGGCCGACTTGCGGCAGATCATGTGTGTTCTCGGATATTCACAAACACATCATATTTTTATCATAGAAGAAATTAAATAACCGTCGTATACACAATATTCCATCACGCAAAACATTCAATCGAAACCAGTCTCTTGCGAGTTTCATTGCCGCAGAGAAACACATTTCTCACAACTACTGTTATCGCAATTTCAATCTTAAATCTACGAGACCACGTTCGATTCGAACGCGTCTAAGGCACTCGTCAAAATGACAACTCACTCTCAATATCGACGGAACACATTAATGGCAGTGACTCGTCGTCTGTCACGGAGCTCAGTCGCGGACACGCCGAGCGCGTGGACCGAGACAGTACTAACTGTCGGTGAAGCTGTGTCACGCGAGGCGCACGCCCGCCCTCATCAGCCGAATAAAGGCCACCAAAGATCACTCAATACATTTGTGTGAATCGAAGACAGTCACGGCCAAGGGTCGGTACAATCGGAGGTGGTCGCCGCACGTGAGAGGCGGTGGCGCAGCGAGCGCTCACTGGTGACTGCTAGTGGTGTGGCGCAGCGAGCGCTCACTGGTGATTCTAGTGGTGTGCGGGCGCGATGTGGATGGAGACGTAGAAGCGCACGGGCGCGGGCGCGCTCAGCGCGAGGTGCCGGCGCCGGCGCCTGCTCGCGCCCGCCTCGGGCACCGGCACGAACCTGAGGGCGGAAATCAACTTTATGCTGCTGTTTACTAGTGTTATTTTGGCTTGTGGGTGTTTGACGTAGTACGGTCCCGTTCGTACGCTCTCCTCCGGAGCAGTCTGGCGAGCTCTCGGCATATATATTTTTAAAATTAAATTAAGAAATTGGTTCGTTAAATTATTTTAAATTAATATCAATGAATTTTATGAGTTAATATTATTTAGGTGACCTCGGCGTCAGGTCTCGCCGGCATTACGAGATGTCTCGACAGGTTTGACAAGAGTTGAGAATGTCTTCGTAGTGATCTATGCGAGAATACCAACATGTAATGGTTGGTCGTTGCGAGAATATCATCAAAGACTATGGAAATTGGAGTGAGTGCTAGTTATGCACGCTTAGCTGTTTTCCCGCATCCCACGACTAGGTGGGTATTTATTTTATTTTATTTTTTTGGGAAATAAACAGTATCATAATCCTTAAAAATATAACTAAATCTAAAATATTAATAAACTAAAATAATGTCCTCAATAATAAATAAATAATAAATAAATAAATAATTCCAGACAATCCACACAGCATCATCTAGCCCCAAGCTAAGCAGAGCTTGTGTTATGGGTACTAGATGACTGATATACTTAATACTATATATAGATAGATATTTTTTTTATTATACATAGGAAACACCAATAATGTAAGACATGTAAAATAATGAAAGAGAGTATGTGATAAGTCCTGGTACCTGGCCTCTATCTCGAGCTGTCGTTCGAGCGTGGTCTCGGGGCGCAGGTGTCGTCGCAGGCGCAGCGCCCAGACGCCGTCGCGCCTGTTGAGCGTGAAGTCTCTGCTCGCGTCCCCGTAGGCGAGGCGGTAGTGTGCGCGCGCGCCGCCCGCCGCGGGCAGCAGGCGCAGCAGCGGCGCGCGGCCCCACGTCTGCCGCGCCGCCGCCCGCACCACCACCAGCTCAGCCGCCGCCTCCGGGACCGCGCGACGCTCTGCATCACAACACATCATTCATTTGCACAATACAATAATAATAATAAAACTTTATTGTTAAAAAGATTGTCTAAAGCGAATACATAATAGGTAATTAATTACCCAGGCTATCTATTTAACTACGTAGTTAGGTACTTAACAAATAAAAAGAAATGTTTTGGCTATTGATAACAATATATTGCATGAGGCAGACAGAAGGTGGCGTCCTAATTGGGAGCGATCGTACGATGGCGCGATGCGTTTTTCATCTCACGATCAAAGTGGTCGTGCGATGACCTAACAGGTGTCCTAATAGATCGCGCGATGTCCATCGTGAGATGCATATCGCCCCTCGCGCGTCAACGCATCGCGTAGGTAACCGATTAGGACACTCAAAAGAGATCTGTTACTTTGATTAAATGATCGCACGATCAAAAGCATCGTACGATCGTTATTAAGCATTTTATGTGCTCGCACGATTACATGCGAGGTTCAATTAGGACAGTCTGATGAAATCTGTATATTTGAACTCATCGCACGACGAGAACGCATCGTGTCATCGTACGATCGCTCCCAATTAGGACAACGCCGAAGCCTATTACAATATCGGAACGCGTAGCGCCCTTCTTCAATGCATCTGTAGAGACGACTTTACAATTCCAACAGACAACGGGTAACCAATCCATCGTCTGCGGCACATTACGGTTAATAACCGAACTCGGAAACAACAACTGCGATATAGCTCAACGCTCATTGCTGACCAACTCTCGAAAGGGTGATTTAGAACGGACTCCCCTGTCAACATCTTATAGCTATTAGATGTCAATGTATTCAACCCGCGAGCAGGCGTGCAAAGGTTAAATAATAATATGTAATTGATAATTCATATAAGGTGAACAAGATCTATAATTAATTTTTACATTTTATAAAAACAATTTGAAAGCAACCAAATATCTAGCTTTTTTTAAATAAGTTTCCATTCAAGTCCTTCAACAACACACATATCTATTACTTTATTTCTTTACCCTTACTAAATACACACTTCATCATCATCAGCAGCCTGAGCCTTCATTTGATTACCGGCATAGGCAATGCGTTTTGAGAGGGGGGGTCCATTGTAAATCATAACTATAGTGAATTATCACTTCATAGTTTAAAACAAAGTCGCTTTTTCTGTCCTTATGTCCCTACATCCCTATGTCCCTTTGAATGCTTAAATCTTTAAAACTACGGAACGGATTTTGATGCGGTTTTTTTATTAGATAGAGTGATTCAAGAGGAAGGTTTATATGTATAATAAAACCGTGCGAAACCCGGGCGGGTCGCTAGTAATTAATAAATTAATTATTTGCGATACTTGAAATTGTGATAAATTATAATAATATTTAAACATTGACCGTCTTACAACTACCTAAGTTGACTGGGGGGCTCTTCTACAGTTCGGATGATAGATAAATGTTACGGTGCGTGGGGAGGGAGGATCTTAAATCTTCAAAAATTACGTTACGAAATACTTGAACGTTCCCTTATCTACATTTAGTAGTTCAACAGGGTTATGGTTAATAAGGAATGAAATGAATATAAAAGATAAAACAGTACGTACGTCTACTGCGGCGCTTGCGTTTCTTCATGATGGTGGTTCCGTTCGCGAAGATGATGGCTTCGTTCGGCGCTCTTCGTCTTCTGCCGTTTACCTGAAAACACAATGTTTGAGCCTCATCATCATCCGCAGCCCGACTTCACCCACTGCTAGTGGGCCTCCAAACTTTTGTCCTCCACGCGGTCCTGCGCCACTCTCATCCATGTTAGCCCCGTGATTTTCATAATTTTAAGCCTACATCTTATAAATCGGAACCTTCGCTCCAGCATCAGAGGCCACTCGTAGAAATATCAATAAGTTTCCTAAAAATAGCGATATACACAATGTCAATACTAGAAATAAAAATAAACTAGCTTTGCCTACAACTAGACTAAACAAGGTTAATGTATTTTTCAAAGGGCAATGTATACGCTTCTACAACAAAACTCCAAGTGAGTTGCAAAAACTATCAGTAAATAAATTCAAACAAATTGTCAAAACTATTCTTTGTAAAAAGGCTTACTATAAAGTATCTGATTATTTAAATGATAAAAAAGCTTGGGATGAGTTTTGCTCCAACTCGAAAAATAACAACCTAACAAGGTAAAGATTTCTGTTCGCTTTTTTACTTTACCTTAAAAAGATTAAGGTGAACAAAAATCAAAGTGAGCTCTTTATTTCCTAGTTTTAATTATTTATAAAATGTATTTTATGACGTGTCCAAGTGTCCTGTAAGGTCTTATGGAAACAAAGCACTTTGACTTTTGACTTTTGACTGGGTGGTTCTGAAACCGGGTCGTCGCTGATGGCTGATACATTAAGGCTGGCCATAGATATATAGGTTATAATTTATTTTATTGTGATTTATTGTTATTGTTTGATTGTATTTTTTTATGTGTCTATTCTAATATAAGGATTAATGAGTTTGGTTTCAGACCATAAAAAAATATTTAAAAATATGTTCCGTTTATTTAAACATTTTTATTATATTTTCATGTCAAGTGTCGGTCGAAAGAGGCCGGGTATGTGGGCCAGTGGGGCCGGCCCGGTACAGACAACATGTTAGTGTAGCGGTCCATACCTTGCAGCTGAAGCAGCCCTCGGTGGAGAGCAGGTCGTCGTTGGTGCGGTACTGGTCCTTGAGCGGGAAGACGGGCGCGGCGCCGATGTCGTCGGCCGGCAGCGCGGCGTCCAGCGCGGTGAGGCAGTGGCCGGCGCCGACGAGCGCGTACCCGGCCGGGCAGCCGCACTCGTAGCCCGCGCCGCCCAGCGCCGAGCACCCGAACAGGCACGACGCCGTCGCGCACCCGCCGCCCAGCTGCAACACAGGGACCACCTCCGGTCACTCACTTATGACTCAATTTTTAGCTACGGCCCATAAGTTCCCGATTGTACCTCAGAGCGAAATCAATGAGCCTGTATTACGCCGTATGGTGTTAGGAGCGATGTCAATAGTCAATAGTCAAAGTGCTTTATTTCCTTAAGACCTTACAGGACACTTGGACACGTCATAAAATACAGAGAGTGAATAGGTGTCTTCTAGACTTTCGTGATACATCTTCGACCACGTCGTCACTTACCATCAGGTGAGATTGTGGTCAAACGAAGGTCTATTGTTGATAAAAAAAACATTTTACAAAAAAATTGTGCTGTGTTTGGTCTTAAATGCGCACTCAGTATGTAGATGCTTCAACGAAACGAGTAACACTCGATCGCATCCACAACCTTCATGATTACGGAAAACACAAGCTAGCGTACGATGGCAAACCAGTCTCAACTGGCTGAACCATACAACCGTATTTTTGGATTCAAGAAAAGCGAGCCCTACAGAGGGGAATAACACCTTTGGTGTTTGACAGGAGCGGTAAAGCAGGTGTTGACGCCACCGACACCCTGAGCAACGCAAGTGTCGAAGCAAGTGGGTGTCCTGAACATAGGTGTTTGGTACGAGGGGTGGTCCGAGCTTAGCTTGGGCCGCCCCTCGTACTCTGGGGGGGGGGGGCAAAGAAAGAACTAGGTGTTCGGTACATGGGAGTAAGTGTAGGAGGTACCTGCAGGCAGACCGCGTGGGCCGCGTCCCAGCCGTAGCCGGCGGGGCAGCCGCAGCGGTAGGCGCTGCCGACCGCGAAGCACGGCGCGCCGCCGCACGGCGCCGCGCCGCACGCGTCCTCCGGCACGCAGGCGCCGCCGGGGACGCGGCTCGTTCCTGCGATCACAAACTAACTTACGAACACTATCCACACGGACTGAACCAGACAACGTAAGCAGCGAGCCGCAGGCGCTTCTCGCTCTCCACTAGGGCTGCGTCTCCGAGAAACGGAGTGTTCGAGTTAAACAGAACACGCAGCGAATACGCGATATTGCTTAGTTAGCTATCGACCCGTCTTCGCTAGCGGTTCACCCAAATTCGGGCAGTTCGCGCCGGAACATACCACTGAGAACGCGGATTCATACCATTAATTTTTACCAGTATTTTACCATAAGTCATTCAGTTTAAGTTAATATTATACCAGTGATTATATTAGCATACCAAAACCTAGTGACTTTACTTTAATAAACCACTACAAACCAAATAAACCATTACCGAAAGGGTTTCGGGGCTGAACTAACACCAAGACCGAACCCTTTACCCATTTCTTCGAGCCAGAATAAACCAGCGACCTCTGGAGACCATATCCCCGTAACTCACCCAGCGGACAGTCGCAGCGGTAGCCGCCCGCGTGGTTGCGACAAGGCGACTGGCAGCGGCCCTCGGCGCACTCGTCGGCGTCCAGGCAGCGCGCGCCCGCCAGGTCCAGCCGGAAGCCGCGCGGGCACACGCAGCGGAACGAGCCCAGCAGGTTGACGCAGCGCCCCGGGCTCGGGCAGATGCCTTCCTCGTGGCATTCGTTTATATCTACACACAGAAACAAGCCGTATTACAATAACGACAAATATAAACGACAAACTATAGAAACCATTGAGGTGCATAAGCAAGAGACGAGGTCCGCGCATGGAGCCCTGAGGCACACCGCGCACTCACCGATGCAGGCGTCGCCTCGCTTCTCGTAGCCGTCGTTGCAGTCGCACTCGTAGGATCCCTCCGTGTTGGTGCAGAGCTGGTGGCACGTGTGGGAGCCCCGCTCGCACTCGTCGATGTCCCGGCAGTTGGCGCCGTCCTCGTCCACCTCGTAGCCGGACCGGCAGAGACACGTGTAGGAGCCTGCCAACCGACAAACGGTGACCGTAGAGATACCCTTTCTTATTACAAAAAATCGGCGGGTTAAGGACGGCTCAAGGGTCGGAGAGAGATCGGAGGCCAAATCTACGATCGAGAAGAGGTTCGTAGCTTTCTTAAGATCAATAGATAATAGTGTAAGTGTGTCGATAGATGGTGGGATAAGTTACCCTCAGTGTTCTTGCAGAGATGTTCGCAGGGCGGCGGGCGCACGCTGCACTCGTCCACGTCCGCGCACACCTCGCCCGCCGGCTTGTAGCCGCGCCCGCACACGCACCGGAAACTACACACAAATTATACATATACTCATTTTCATCATTAACTAAGGAACATAGACTTCCCCTCAGAATTTCAGAATGTAGTGATAGACTTTGTACTTACTTAGAACATAGGACAATAATTAATGAAATGTATGCTAATATTGTTGACATCCTGAGAACTGGGGCTAGTCATAGTATTGGTAGGGTGACTCCCATGAGGAAAAAACAAGTGATAGGGTGGAACAAACATGTAAAACAAGCACATGCGACGTCCGACTTGGGTTTAGAAACTAAGTTTTGTTTGGTATACCGAAGACTGGGGACTTGTATGATGTGATGAAAACTACTAGGAAAACCTTCAAACTAGGAAATTATATAATTTTGCACAGACAACTGTCTTCATTAGCCTAGGGCAGAGTACAGATGAAAATCCTGTGTTAGGCCTCTGAACGCGAGAATGAGGTCGCATAAACACGTGGCAGATCGCCAATATACTAAAAGTCGTGCGAATCATTGATTATGGTCCAAGATAATTGACATAAGCAAAGTCCTATTCCCCTTGACTCTGGTTCTGTTAGTATGAGCGTTACCTTCCAATAGTGTTGACGCAGCGTCCGGGCGCGCACAGGCCCGGCATGGCGGCGCACTCGTCCACGTCCCCGTAGATGTCGAGCGCCTGGCCGAGCCCGCCGTCGCCCCCGCCGCCCCCGCCAGTGCCCCCGCCCCCGCCCCCGCGCCCCCCCAGGTTGGCCTGCGTGCACAGCTCCAGGCGCTCGGCGCTGCCGGGCACGGGGCACAGCTCGCACTCCGGGCCCCAGGCCATTCCGAGCGTGCAGCAGCATTGGGCCCTGGACGTATACACAATACACATCAAATGGAAGTTCAATTTAGCATCACGCACACTTTAGAAATAGCTATATTTAAGACGAGCAGCGCCTCGCGGTTTCACCCGCGTAATTCCCGTTCCCGTGGGAATTCCGGGATAAAATATAGCCTATGCGTTATTCTAGACTATGATCTATCTATGTGCCAAATTTCATCCATACCTGTTCAGTAATGTTTGCGTGAAAGAGTAAGAAACATCCATCCATACTTGTTCGCGTTTATAATATTAGTAGGATGCACTTTAAAAAAATATAGATTTAACTCATGGTCGCTCATACAATGACATCCTCCGTAAAAAGCTAGATAGTAACAGTTATAAGAGAAGACTTCATAAAAGTTAAGTACATTATTTTGCCAACGCGGCAGTTCTCACGAGACGCTCGCATTGTGTACCTATAAGTATCATTTAATAAAACAGTTCACGTTTAGACACGGACTCGGTTGGTCTCATTTGTCGCTCCCATCCCTACTATCATCTTATCATTTATCACGAAGTGTAGGGACCTTCACCCTACAAAGGTGATGAATTAGTTTAAGAATGGTATGCGGTAGTGTTGGTAGCGACGCAGTATACTGACTTGGTGAGTTGCGAGGAGGGCGCCGGCGTGGAGACGAGCGCGCGCGGCCAGGGCTCGGGCACGCAGCGGCCCGCCACCAGCGAGCGGTGGCACGCGCCCGTGCGACGGTCTGCAATATGCAAACACACACGTGATTATACTACTCTATCGTTCTGAACACTCGTAGTCCTAATGATATAACCTCTTGCTAAATAACAAGCAGCGCAAAATTAGTCTAGTCTCTGTGCTCTGCATATACAAACATTCTGATAGACTGCTCATTCGATCTGAACACTCGTTGTAATTATGATACGACCTCGTGCTAATTAACAAGCGGCGCATAATGGTAGTCTATGTCATCCCAACACGGTGTGTTTTCCTATTTGTGGTCTGTCTAATCGTACAGAAACCCTTCTAAACGGATGAACCAATTTATATTATTTTTTAGAAAGTTCATATGTATGAAGAGTGCGCATCTGTCCGGTCGCTCGGAGCACTCGTCTATACTTACCGATACACTCGGTGCCCGAGTCACTGGGCTCGTAGCCCGCGTCGCAGTCGCAAATGTACGCTCCTTCCGTGTTGATGCAGACGCCGGGCGCGCATCTGTCCGGTCGCTCGGAGCACTCGTCTATACTTACCGATACACTCGGTGCCCGAGTCACTGGGCTCGTAGCCCGCGTCGCAGTCGCAAATGTACGCTCCTTCCGTGTTGATGCAGACGCCGGGCGCGCATCTGTCCGGTCGCTCGGAGCACTCGTCTATACTTACCGATACACTCGGTGCCCGAGTCACTGGGCTCGTAGCCCGCGTCGCAGTCGCAAATGTACGCTCCTTCCGTGTTGATGCAGACGCCGGGCGCGCATCTGTCCGGTCGATCGGAGCACTCGTCTATACTTACCGATACACTCGGTGCCCGAGTCACTGGGCTCGTAGCCCGCGTCGCAGTCGCAAATGTACGCTCCTTCCGTGTTGATGCAGACGCCGGGCGCGCATCTGTCCGGTCGCTCGGAGCACTCGTCTATACTTACCGATACACTCGGTGCCCGAGTCACTGGGCTCGTAGCCCGCGTCGCAGTCGCAAATGTACGCTCCTTCCGTGTTGATGCAGACGCCGGGCGCGCATCTGTCCGGTCGCTCGGAGCACTCGTCTATACTTACCGATACACTCGGTGCCCGAGTCACTGGGCTCGTAGCCCGCGTCGCAGTCGCAAATGTACGCTCCTTCCGTGTTGATGCAGACGCCGGGCGCGCATCTGTCCGGTCGATCGGAGCACTCGTCTATACTTACCGATACACTCGGTGCCCGAGTCACTGGGCTCGTAGCCCGCGTCGCAGTCGCAAATGTACGCTCCTTCCGTGTTGATGCAGACGCCGGGCGCGCATCTGTCCGGTCGCTCGGAGCACTCGTCTATACTTACCGATACACTCGGTGCCCGAGTCACTGGGCTCGTAGCCCGCGTCGCAGTCGCAAATGTACGCTCCTTCCGTGTTGATGCAGACGCCGGGCGCGCATCTGTCCGGTCGCTCGGAGCACTCGTCTATACTTACCGATACACTCGGTGCCCGAGTCACTGGGCTCGTAGCCCGCGTCGCAGTCGCAAATGTACGCTCCTTCCGTGTTGATGCAGACGCCGGGCGCGCATCTGTCCGGTCGATCGGAGCACTCGTCTATACTTACCGATACACTCGGTGCCCGAGTCACTGGGCTCGTAGCCCGCGTCGCAGTCGCAAATGTACGCTCCTTCCGTGTTGATGCAGACGCCGGGCGCGCATCTGTCCGGTCGATCGGAGCACTCGTCTATACTTACCGATACACTCGGTGCCCGAGTCACTGGGCTCGTAGCCCGCGTCGCAGTCGCAAATGTACGCTCCTTCCGTGTTGATGCAGACGCCGGGCGCGCATCTGTCCGGTCGATCGGAGCACTCGTCTATACTTACCGATACACTCGGTGCCCGAGTCACTGGGCTCGTAGCCCGCGTCGCAGTCGCAAATGTACGCTCCTTCCGTGTTGATGCAGACGCCGGGCGCGCATCTGTCCGGTCGCTCGGAGCACTCGTCTATACTTACCGATACACTCGGTGCCCGAGTCACTGGGCTCGTAGCCCGCGTCGCAGTCGCAAATGTACGCTCCTTCCGTGTTGATGCAGACGCCGGGCGCGCATCTGTCCGGTCGCTCGGAGCACTCGTCTATACTTACCGATACACTCGGTGCCCGAGTCACTGGGCTCGTAGCCCGCGTCGCAGTCGCAAATGTACGCTCCTTCCGTGTTGATGCAGACGCCGGGCGCGCATCTGTCCGGTCGCTCGGAGCACTCGTCTATGTCTTCACAGGCGTCCGATGAGTCGTGCGGAGAGTTGGTACGCTTGTAGCCTGCGGATAAATAAATATATTAAAACGAGGACCCAAGGAGGCAATGCATTAGATAAAACTGGACTGAACAAGCGGTACTTAGTCTAATAATCAATAAGTCAGTGCAAGCCTTATGTCGGTGCCACGTCTGATCCATGGGCAGTGACCTAGCTGAGCTGTAGACACGTACCTTCAGGACACTTGCAGACGTAGGAGCCGACCACGTTCTCGCAGGCGTGCGGACAGACGCTCGGGTCCTGCGCGCACTCGTCCACGTCCCGGCAGTGCACGCCGTCCGGCGCCACGTCGTACCCGTACGGACACGTGCAGCGGAACGAGCCCGGCGTGTTGTGGCACCGGAACGTGCACGTGGCGCGTCCTTCCGCGCACTCGTCTATGTCCACGCACGTCTGAGGACCACAGGGTTACGGTTAGCATGGCATGCCGCGAAACGTACGGAAATGTTCTTTGAATAGGTCCACACCAAACAAATACGAAATGCGAATGTTGAGATATATGTGTGGAGTGACAAGGATGGATAAGATATGGAACAAGTACATCAGAGGAAGTTTGAAAGTAGCGCCAGTGACGGAAAAGACGAGGAGTAAATAGGCTAGTGTGGTATGGGCATGGGTTATGAGGAGAGAGGAAGGGCATCTAACGAAAAGAGTGATTGATTCAAATGTGGAGGGATATAAGTACGTACCTACTGGAGGGATATAAATACGTGCAGCGCGCGCGACTGCGATCAGTCAGCTGATCGCAGTCGCGCGCGCTGCACGTATTTATTACGATGAACGTTGTCGGGCGTTCTCCGCCGGGCGCGAATACTTTTAATTACCGAAATATTAACACCTCAGATGATATACGCTGTGACCAGTGCAAGTTAGTGGTGAACGAGTTACTGGCATTTGTATGTAATAAAGTTGACACACTACCTGAGAAAGGACTCATACAAATATGTCTCAGCTCTTACACAACGGAAGAAATTGAAAACGCAAGATCCTTAGTTTACGCGCTACTGGCCCCGAGCAAGAGAATAACAAGAAGGAAAGAAGGTACTGAACAGAAAAGCGTGCAGGAAATAATAAAGCTGATAAAAGAATTTGAACCCGACCAATTACCTAATTTTGTTGCACAAAATCTGAACAAATTACCTGCAGTTTCCTTTGATTACATTGACGTCACAAGCTTTTTGAAAGAATTGGCTGTGCTAAAAAATGACGTAGCTTTTACTAAAGCTCAAAGCTCACTGAAATCTCAAGAATGTCCGACACTTATTGCGGATGTGGAATGCGTGAAAACTGAAGTCCGCGAATTAAAGAGCATGATATCTCAGCTGCAGAATCGTTGTAGTCAGATGCCTAGCAACGGTGTAAATACGACCTCATTTCTTAGGCCTTATCGTGAAGATAAGGATACAAGAAATGTTATGAAAAGTCCAAGAACGAGTGTTGACTGCAATGAGGGTGGACCCGCAGCATTCACAGCTGAGCTACCGGCAACCGCTGCGAGCGACCGGACTGAGCAGGTATGCGAAGCGAGCGCGGAGCGTGGGGGCGGGGGACCCGCGTCTGCTCCGAGTGCGTCTGCACTCAGAGCGCCCGCACTCAGTGCGCCTGCACTTAAGAGTGCGCCCATACAACCCGTTAATACCTCGCCGCGAGCGCAATCATCATCATCACCCTCGTCGCGGCGCCCGACTGCTATGAAGACTGCCAAAATTGGTTATAATGAAAAGCTGACTTTAATAAATGACAAGTTTAAAATGCATAAACCTACCTATAGAGATATTTCGCAAACGCCAAGGGACGACATGATCAAAAATGGAGATGACGGATTCACACTTGTTCAAAGTAAAAAGTAAAGTAAAAAGAAGTCTAGTTTTATAAGGCGAGAGGAAGGCTGAAGAAAAGATGGATTGATTGTGTGAAAGAGAATATCCTTAAGAAAGGTGTGAAAACGGGGATGACGAATAACAGAGCAGAATGGAAGAAGAATACATGTTGTGCCAACCCCACTAAGCGTGGGATAAGGTCCGGGAGAAGAAGAAGAAAAATAGGTCCACATCACACATGGTTCACTTGGTGACTGAAGACCTTAAGGATCACGGCGATATGGAGAGGGAACGCAGAGCATTGTCAGTCTGGGCAAATATACTGGCCCGCAGATTCCCACGATGTACAGATGCGGTGAAGGTTACATCATTCAGAGCATACTGTACATCACTTATGGACTCATTACTGTCTGAAAAACTATTACATTAATAAATAATTCCGGACAGTCCACAGTCCATAATGTCAATAAAAACCATTTTTACTTTACTTTAACTTTAACGAGAGTCTGTAGGTCACAAATACACAAAAATCTAACATTGCTCTGCAGGTCCAAAATAACAATGCGTTTAGGTTGGTGTTGCGACTACCGCGATTCTGCAGTGCCTCGGCTATGTTCGTTCGCCCAGGCTCGCAACGACACCTTCGGTGGCATCCAGTGAAAACAATCAGCTTCTCTATTTTGACAATGCCCTTATACAGCAGCTTGTATGACTTTGTTGACATTAGGTATTAATCTTAATTTTATCTGTTACCTTAAGAACGAAATCAAGTGTATAGTTAATACCTACGATTGAATAAATGAATATGAATTCAGCAGAATGCGCGGCATTAGCAAACAGCATCCTAACCGCGATTACCGAAAAATTTGATTTTCCTATTATTTGTAAATTGGTTCAAAGAACCAGTGTTTAAGTAGTAACCCCTAGATATAAACTTACTAATATTTGAGTATATATTATCTGAACATAATTATATAAGTAATGTAATGTAACCTGTTCAGGTCCCTGCGTGAAGCCTCGGTTGCAGGTGCAGTCGTACCCGCCGGGCGTGTTGGCGCACGTGCCGTTCCCGCAGATGCGGGGCGAGGCGGCGCACTCGTCGTGGTCCACGCAGCGCGGCGCCGTGCCCTCCTGCAGCACGTACCCCGGAGGGCACACGCAGCGGAACGACCCGTCCGTGTTCACGCACTGCCCGCCGAGGCACACGTCCGGACGGACCACGCACTCGTCCAGGTCCTGATCATACATTTTATTAAATGATGAGTTCTTATGATTAGGGGAGGCCTATGTCAGCAGTGAACTAATATAGGCTGATGATGATGGTGAAGTTATTGTAATACGATTAATTTTGAGTTTTTATGAGCCGGATCTTCGATGAAATATACCCTAGATTCAGCGTTAGCACGACAAAAGTAACCTAACAAAACAGTGCTTATATTTCTGCACTGATTTTTATAAGTAATTTTGAGCGTTAGTTTTGCAGATGAAGTTTAATTTCACTATCATTTGAGTTTTATCGTGATGACGCTTAGCAAAAACGCCATAAGGATTACCGACGTTTTTTGCTCAGAGGATGTCGAATACTGAACCTTAGGTTACTGCAAGGTTGATAATAATTCAAAATTAAAATAAAACCAAGTATATATGTATGTATATATCTCAATTGGTAGAAAGGTGTAGTAAACTAAAGCCGTTTTTGTATGTTGTGTCATTATGGAAAGTTGCATCTATAATTGATCGAAGAGCTTGATATATTACTATGTAATAAATGAAAAGTATAAACAACATCACTAATGTAAGTAAAGGTGGTGTCAACCTTACACATGGCGCCCTTGTCGTACCTGAGTGAGATTGGGTCGCCCCATCCCGCCCTGGCAGATGCGCAGGAACTCGGCCGAGTCCGGCAGAGGGCAGCGCTCGCAGTACCTGCCCCACGCGGCTCCTGTCATTAACATCATCATCATTCAAACAGATGTTCACTCAAATAAGTATTCCTCGATACATTTACAAAGATCGGCTTTAGACAGCATTTGTTGGCAACCTATTGACGCTCAAACATAGACAACATAAAATACATGTAACATAAACATACATGTAGCTTATAGATATATCTGTATACCTTATTGTCTCGTATTGGTCTATCGTGACAGGGCATTAACTATAGCAGTCACCTTGGAACCAACTTTGTAGTATCTACAGACGCATCGTAAAAGAAGTATTATAATATTTGACGACCGATGTGGCGCGGTGGGCGAAGGTCCGCCTGCAACGCAGGAGGTTGCGGGTTCGATTGCCGCCTCGGATCAAATTTGTGCATGATCTGCAGGAATTTGTTTTGTTCGTCTGGGTGTTTAATATATATAGTAAAAAATATCTATTGAAATTGAAATTGAAATTGAAAATTTATTTATTCAGATATACATCCATTTTGTTAGTAGCACAGTTTAAATTTGAAAATGATTAGTAGGCACACAAAATTACAAATAATAATAAATCAATCAATTAATTAATAATTTCAAGTGTGATGTCATGATAGTAATTTTAATTTTAAATGTCAACTTATTTTGTCACGAGTGAGGCGAGCGGCCGATGTTGATTTACAACCCAGTGACTCATGATGCCTGAATTGAAATTAAAACTATCAGTCACAATTGCAAGTAATCTGTGGTTGCTGGTGCACGTGCGGCGCATCAGGGACGCGATCCTTTTGCGGACAATGGACTGCATGTCATCAACATGTGCATCCGCAAACATTCCTGATGCGCTACAGAACCTCGGCAAACCCATCAGCATCCTGAACCCATTATTATATTGGACCCGTAGGGCACTATAGCTCTTCTGCGTATATCTTACCCATAGGCTGCACGTGTAGAAGTTTTGACAAAATGCCTTAAACAAAGTCAACTTAACTGAGGCAGAGCAACGTGCAAACCTACGGGCCAGCATATTGCATCTGACCGACAGTGCCCTACGTTCCCTCTCGATGTCAGGACCATCATTCAGGTCATCAGTGACCCAGTGGCCCAAGTACTTAAACTTTTTTACCCATACTAGGGGAGTTCCAGCAAGCAAGACCGGAGTAACAGTATAGGTTTTAGTCCCGGCTTTAAACTGCATAACCTCACTCTTTTTGCTGTTGTACTTGAGCCCATGAGCCTCTGCATATTTTTCACAGATATTAACAAGTTGTCTGAGAGCACTTATTGACGGGCTCAGCAGAACCATGTCATCTGCATAACTTATGTTGTTAACTATAGTACCGTTAATTGAGCATCCGACTTTAGTTCTGCTGAGCTCCCCAATTAGACCATTTATATACAGGTTAAACAGCTTTGGGGAGGTTATCCCCCCCTGCCTCACACCACATCTTAGTATATATTCCTCAGAAAACGAGCCCGCCCAGCGTACCATATTTCTTTGGTTCTCATACCAATATCTAAAGAGAAGTATAACCTCATTTGGGAGGGTAGTTTCACGAAATAACTTTTCCCACAGGGTGTTGTATGAGACTAGGTCAAACGCCTTTGACAAGTCCAAGAAACATGCGTAGATAGGCGTTTTTTTACTAGTGTAGTATTGGACGGTGTGCTTGAGACACAGTATGGCAGACTCCGTCGACAGCCCGGGTTGGAAACCGAACTGCGCGTCATTCAAGTGCAAATGTGTCCGAAGGTGTTTATCAAGCAAACCATCCAACACCTTAGCAATAATAGTGGCTAGAGAAATTGGTCTATAATTGGACTTGTCAGAGGCGTCCCCCGTCCTGTTTTTAATAACAGGTATAACAACAGTCTTCATCAGATCCAAAGGCAGATATGCATGTGCAAAGCTCACATTAAAGAGTAATGCAAGTACCCTAGGTAAGTTAGGACCCGCATACTGAAGGTGCTCTCTACTGAGACCATCGTGCCCAGGTGATTTCCCACGCTTCATGCTCTTAATTACAATTTCAACATCTTTATCGGTAACATGTACATGTGTATTCAAACAGTTCCCAGTAGCGGGCACCTGCGGGGGTGGACTGTTTATTAATGGACTGACTTGAAAGTGTTCCTTGAAAACATTGGCTATGCCTACAGGATCACAAACACCATTCATGCTCACGGGTATACTCGCTTGCGGGTTTAATTTATTTGTGTGCTTCCAGAAACCTCCAAAGTCCTTACTCAAGTGGTGTGCTGCTAAAATGTCCAATTGTATGTTTGTTGCTGAGTGTTTTGACACCACTTCATCTATCTATGTATATAATGTATTAAATATATCAGTTATCTAGTACCCATAACACAAGCCTTGAGTAGCTTACTTTGGGGCTAGATGGTGCTGTGTGGATATTTATTTGTCCGGCATTATTATTTATAAAAAAGGAAGGTGTTTTAGTGATAAAAAAGCATAGTAAAGCTACCTTCAGAGCAGCAGCACTCGGGCCGCGAGAGCTCGAGCGGCCTGGCCTTGTGGCAGCGGCCGCCGTCCCACGTCTCGTAGCACAGCTCGCGCCGCTCGTCCACGCACATCGCACTGGCCGAGTCGAACACCCAGCCCGAAGGACACTCGCAAGCGAACCTGACGATCACATTACACTCTGTACTGATAGCACAGAATAGATAGGTACAGAAGTTGCACTTCGCGACAACAATTGTTTAAAAAGCAACTCTTGCTGCCACGCAATAAAGTACAATTCAGCGTGCAGAAGAACTAAGTGCCTACCGCGATATTTACCTAAACATTGCCACTCTCTTCTTACGTATAACTCTATCCCTGTCTGGCGCGGATTGCCGTGGCACAGGGATGTCGACTTATCGTTTGTATAGGTACCTCTACAAGCGCGAATAAATAAATACCTACTTAATATGAAAATGATTTTTTTAATATTACTTTCTAACATCCGTAATAGGTATAAAGTAGGTACTATGAACGGTGGATAATATAGATTGGCTGTGCGGTGCGGCAGATTACACAAATGACCGAAGAGTGTGACCGTTGAATATAATATCTGAGGCCACGAGCGCTGTAGGTATTTATCGCGGTAGGCGAGGCGAGTGACAGAGGCCTGGTAATAGCAATAGAGAGGCGAGTGTCGCCTCGCGTGACGTCTCACCCTCCGTTGAAGTTCCGGCAGTCACCTCCGGAGCAGACGTGCGGGATCTCCTTGCACTCGTCGCGGTCCACGCAGCGCTTGCCCGCCAGCCGGTAGCCCGCGCCGCACGAACACTCGTAGCTACAACGAAACGTGCCTAATTACACTCGGTGGAGTCGTCACCTTTACGACACACAACATATTCATGATTGTTCAATTGGAATGTTTTCAATAAATGTGGCGTCTTTCTTCAAATAAAGCTTCCTTAAAGGACATGAAATTGAAAAGATGTAAAAAAAAACTTGGACCATTAAAGGTCGATTCACACATATCAGTAAAGTCACAGTTCCGTCACAGTTCCGACACAGTATGCGTATACGCATCCCCACTTGTCAGTGTCAGTGACGGCTCTCAGTGTCAGTGCCGATACCGACAAAGAATGTATGAAAGAATATTTCGCACTATGCCGGTACTGTGACTTCACTGATATGTGTGAATCGACCTTAAGTCTTACAGTCGGCGAGTTGGGTCAATAGAATCAACATTAGAAAAATTTAAATGAAGAAACATAGGTATTTTTGGCAACAGTCGGGCGTGTTGGGCTAAGGTCAGTGTCGTACCCTCCATTAGTGTTGGTGCAGGAGGGCGCGCCGTCGCGGCCGCAGGGGCGGTCGTGCTCCGTGCACTCGTCCACGTCGCGGCAGTTCCGTCCGTCCGCCGCCAGCGCGTAGCCGGCCGCGCACTCGCAGCGGAACGAGCCCACCGTGTTGCGGCACCGCCCGTTGCGGCACACCATGCCGCCTTCGCGACATTCGTTTATATCTGTTCACAAAAAGGATTGGTGCTTACTAATTATATCAGCCTCTGATCACCACCGGTGGTATTCAAACAATCGAACGCGGTGCGATGAAGATATCAGGTGTAGTGGTAGACCGAAAGGATCGAAGAGCCAATTACAAGTTAACTAGTCCAACCTGACGAGTGATAACACAATAACCACCCATCCTATAGTTGACATTTAAAAGCCATTTTCATGGCCTACGCTCGACTTATCCACTGAAATGCGAATTACGAAGACGATGAAATGGATTATAGGATAAGTGGTTTTTAGTAATTGATCGGCTGCACCGGTCTATTGCAAGGAGAGGCACAAAGGATTGTAAACTTGTGCCTAGCAAACAGTGGAAAGTAATAATAAACGTCATAAATAGCACCGATTACAACTAGAACTGACCAACACAATCGTTGTTGGAGCCCGGCTTGAATCCCTCGTCGCAGTGGCACATGTAACCGCCGGGCGTGTTCTCGCAGGTCCCGTTGCGGCAAAGCGGCCGCGGGCGCGCGCACTCGTCCACGTCGCGGCATACGTTGTCGCGCAGCGTGTAGCCGGCTTTACATTCACATCTGTGGGGAGAGGGGGGGCTGTAGCGGCTTGTGGGGTTGATGGTAATATTCGGATGGACATAGACGTTGATGACTATTTTTTAACTTTTGAGTGTCATGTCAGCGTAAAAGCAGCGAAACAGTCTCGGAGAGACGATAGAAGCGCGCAGCCAGGACAGCGGCACTCGAGGACAGAGCTGAAAACAACGAACCTGTAGGAGCCCTGCGTGTTGCGGCAGTCGCCGTGGTCGCAGAGCGCGGGGTCGGCGCACTCGTCCACGTCCTCGCAGTCGTCGAGCGCGGCGGCGGGCGCGTAGCCGGCGGGGCAGCGGCACTCGTAGGCGCCGGGCAGGTTCACGCACGAGGCCAGCCCGCGGCACGCGCCGCGCCCGCGCGCGCACTCGTCGATGTCGCGGCAGATGTGCGACGTGTTGTCGTGCTCGTAGCTGGAATGGAATGCGAGTTCTGATGATTACTTGGACTTAACGGAGGCTTTGGACCGTGTCTTGAATGTCACATAAAAACTCTACCTTATTTTATATTACATACAGTGGTGGTCATATAATTAAGAACGCTGATGTAAAGCGAAGATTTTTTCAAACTAAGACCCAAAACTAATTGCATGCAATTTTTTTTATTTCTCTCGGTATCATAAAACTTTTACATAATACCACTGTATTCATTGATACACAATGATTAGCTAAAAATAAATAGACAAACTTTTTACACTACTTCTAAACATAATATTCCTATGTACTGGCTGGTCACGTAATTAAGAACGCTCAATATTTTTAACATTTTTCAAATTTAAATAGAGAACACTCAGTGGTTTGGTAACTGTTTGTATAATTTTGGCGCCATTTAGTGCTGTAAAAGATTAAAAGTGATTTCTCCTTATAAAAACAATGGGAAAAAATAAAAGTTGTGACAAATCTACAAGGGAAGTAATAATAAAACTTCGCCGGAAGAATTGGTCTTATAAAAAGATAGCCGACCACCTGCAATGTTCAAAAACGATGGTTTTCCATGCTGTAAAGCATTTTGCTACGTATCAAACTACTTCAAATGTTCCACGTGTACCTAAACAGAGAAAAACAACTCCTCGAGATGACCGAAACATCGTTCGTATTGCTAAACAAAATCCTTTTAAAGGGTCCAATGAGCTGAGAAAAGAATATTTTGGTGAAAACAACCCTTCAGCAATCTCAGCACGCACTATTCGAAGACGTTTAGTAGAAGAAAAATTGCTCGGTAGGATAGCAAGAAAGGTACCCATGTTGAAACTTTGTCACAGGCAAGCCCGTCTTGCATTTGCGAGGAAGTATGAAAACTGGACTTTGCGACAGTGGAAAAATGTACTTTTTTCTGACGAGACGAAAATAAACAGAGTATGTTCTGATGGGAAACGATATGTACGACGTCCCCCGAATACAGCATTTGACCCTAAGTACACGAAAGTTACCTTAAAGCACGGTGGTGGAAATGTGAAAATTTGGGGGTGCTTTTCCGGACATGGTGTTGGACCTGTAAAATTGATAGAAGGTAACATGGATCAGTTCCAGTACAAAAATATACTGGAAGAAACAATGTTACCTTATGCTGAAGACGTTCTACCGGTTACTTGGACATTCCAACATGACAATGATCCAAAACACACCGCGCGAACCGTAAAGGAATTTCTTACAGCGCAATCAGTTTCAGTCTTAGACTGGCCAGCTAACAGCCCAGATCTAAACCCAATAGAGAATCTGTGGTTCGAAGTAAAGAAAAAGGTTTCAAATACACAGTGTGGGAATTTAAGAGAGCTGTACGTCGTTTTTTTAGAAGAATGGAACTCTATTTCTGTTGCCAAATGTCAAAAATTAATAGAGTCAATGCCTCGCCGGTGTAAAGCAGTAATCAAAAGCCGTGGATATGCTATTCACTATTAATTTTAGTGAAAAATTTATGAAATAGATTTTAAAAGTCTCTTCGCTACATATTGCTCAGATTTTTTTAATGTAAGTTTCAAACAAAATAATTACCGAGCACTTTAATAAATCGTTCTTAATTATTTGTCTAGCTTCAGTACTATTTGAATGTGATACTTTGGTAAAATAAATAATATGTAAAAAAAATGGTTAGCGATTTTATTCTTCATTCCTAAGCAACGTTGCTCTATTAATGTGGCTATTTAATAACATAACTAGTTGCTCCTTAGAAGGTCCACATCTCTGTGTATACCACGATTTAAATAAATAACTTCTATAATTTCAAATCGTTCTTAATTATATGACCACCACTGTATTTTCATAAATTCCATTTAAAACATCTACAGTTGGCAGACTGCTTGTAGTCTGTTGCATCTAAAGCCAAGTCGGAAACCCATAACCTGCAACAGCGGTTCCGGTGTACCTCGGGGATCTCCTCGGAGCCCACTTCTTTATTTTCTCTATGCCAATATTCTTTTCTCAATTTCAACAGTGTTTTTTTTTAGATTGTGGCAGTTTACTTATTTTTTTTACATTATTGCATTTCGAATATGATTCTGCCCGCGGCTTCTCACATTTTGCAGAGTATATTTTCTTTCTATTTTTTCAACATTTACATTTGCCTTCTAGATTAAATTAAAACTGAGTAAAAAGATGAGTACATAATGTTTTTTTTCTCATTAACATAACAGTGTAGTATGTACAGGGTATGTTTATAGTCTCACCCGTGATCACAGCCGCACTGGAAGCCGGTGGGCGTGTCGTGGCAGGTGCCTGGCTTGCAGAGCGTCGGCATGATGTCGCACTCGTTGATGGAGCTCGTCTCGTTGGTCATCGGGTTGATGTACTCCCCGGGCTTCTCTCCGCAGAGCGCTATGTGCTCCTGTGCACAAACAAACATCTCGTTACAATGGGAGGACTTTGTACAGGCAGGACCATAAGGAGTCCCCGGGTATGAGTCAGCGATTTAATCGGGCAGTGGTTAATTTCTATAATATTGTCGGTCGATTCAGATCTGTGGTTTGAGATACCTGAGAGCCCTTGTCGGGACAGGCCTCGCAGGGCGCCCCCCAGGCGCGGCCCACGGAGCAGCAGCACAGGTAGCGCGTCTGCGGCACGCCCACGGCGCCGCCGCACTCGCGCTCCGCCGCGTCCCACTCCATGTAGCACTGCCGCTGCCGCACGTCCACGCATTCCTCTGCAACCAGATCAGGGGTCGGGTTACTTCTGGAAGCTTCTATTTGGTACCACCAGTGTGGGTAGATATAATAAATCATTATAAAATGTAGGTAGTTATAAGAATGAAGTTACTGAATAGAGGATGGCTACCACGTCTGTTGTTTTGATTGTGACCTCCCTATAAAATAATACATTTACAACCAGTACATACAAATCTATATATCGTCTAGGAAATGAGGTCTAGAAATGCAGCGATCTGCGACATATATTACTATGAACCGTAGAATAAGTTAAATAAGATAGGTTATGTCAAATAAATGATTAGTATGATGATAGTACTGACTTCCGTTAGGCATGGCGACGTATCCCTCTGGACAGAGGCAGACGTAGGAGCCGGGCAGGTTGCGGCAGACGCCGGGCCCGCAGCGGTCCGGTCGCGCGCACTCGTCCACGTCCTCGCAGCGCAGCGCGGCCGCGTCCAGCGCCCAGCCCTCCCCGCACGTGCACACGAACGACCCGAACGTGTTCGTGCACGTGCCGTGCGCGCACAGCTCCCCGTGCGCCAAGCACTCGTCGATGTCGGCCAGCGTCACCACGTAGGACGGCTACAAACACACAATATGTTTTACATTCTTCTAGAGACCTGTAGCATGACGTGAGCTCAACTACAAATGTTTAACAAAAATTCGGAGGTAAAAAAGTAGATCACGTGATCCATAATCTTAGATCGCGCAAACGCTGTTGTCAAAAACATCAGATTTATACAGAACTCCGACATAAACTGCCGGTAGTAAGACCCTAGGTTTGCGGGGCAATCGGACCAACCCGGTACGGGGAAGATCATCCCTGTAACAATTTGGGAGAATACCACCTTTACCCCCAAAATTCTTATGGTGGCCTATTGGACTTTCTGTGTAAATAAAGTGAACACATAAAGAAACAGACGTACCGGTTCCAACACCGGCTGGTATCCGGGTCCTCCGGGACACAGCTGGCGGTAGGCCTCGGAGCCCGGCTCGGGGCACGCGTCGCAGTAGTTGCCCCAGGCAGCACCTGCAACGGGATCCAACACTGTACACCAGATACTCCTGAGAACCTGAAGGGTCAAACCCCAGTCTCTCTTTTTACCAGTTGCACTGCTGCTACTGCACTGCCAGCTCCACCCATATTGTGGTCGAGTTTAGCACGACAAAGTAGAAGTGAAGTATAACTTCAGATAATATACACAAAATTAAAGAACCTTTATACCTGCTACACATTTTCAACATTTTAGCCCGCATGATTGTATATTGTTACGATTTACGGTTTCTGAGGTTCATTTCTGGGTCTATTATCTATTCGTTAGCGCTATTTGGAGTGTTTAGTGGTTAATGAAAAAAGGGGCTCCCACCACCTTCCCATAATCTGATAGGATTAGATTATGAACCTTGCAGTTATACGGACCGAAGCTGTGAGAAATGAGCCACGCGGGTGACTCAAGACTCTACAAATCCTACGCTCATAGTCCGTAAAAAGGGGCTGCTTAAAATCATGAATAGTTACAATGATAGTGTTAAGAGCGGTATTGTATTGAGGATGTGCTCACCGACGGAGCAGCAGCAGGCGGCCATGGAGCCGTCGTCGGAGAGCTGGTCGGCGTCGCGGCAGTACTCGGAGCCGGCGCGCAGGTCCACCCGCCCGTAGCAGCGCGCCTTGCGAGAGTCTGCAATACAAACACTTTGATAAACTCACATTAAGAAGTCCTAGTTCATTTAGAACTGCCGCAGAAGAGATTTAAAACCTGAGACTTTCTGACTGATGTCTAATTTGAAATAAATTATCAGTTAAATTCAAATGTCAACAAGCGGTACAATCAAAGTCCAGTCTAGGTTTCAAATGTCAAAAATGAATCGATCTCGATTATCAGTTTAGTTAGACAATAAGGCCCCAGTGCCCCAGCACAACGCATAGCTGGGTTTGCAACGTGCGTCACTAATAAGCTACTCAAGTACCTAGTTCTTAAGTGTACAATTACCACAAAACTTAATAAGCCAGGGGCTCAAACGATTCACCTTTTCCAATAAAAGAAGAGCTCTCTCACAGTGATCCTAAATGCAAAATGTCGGCAGCATATCAAGACAGAAAGACATGCATTGTGAAACCGCAACGGGTCTATCACCGAAGCACATAGCCACCTGATACACATGTCGCACTGTAAAGGAGTCATTACAGTGCTACACACTCACCGAAGCAGGCGGTGCCGTCCGAGACGAGGTCGTAGTTGGGCGGGCAGCGGCACTCGTAGGAGCCCTGCGTGTTGTGGCACTGCCCGTACTGGCAGGACTGCGGCGACTTGCACTCGTCCACGTCCGTGCAGTTGAAGCCGGGCATCACTGCAATTATACAATGTGTCATACTTCTGTGTCCGCATACATTACACCAGAGGAAGAGCCGAGAGAATCTACAAACAGGAAGCGAAATATCGTCAGATATTTTTCACTTATATTATATACAAAAATACTTAATTACACATAAAAAAAAAATTAAACAATTAACAACAAAGCGTTAATTGGCGGTCATATCGCTCAAAAATTATTACTACTAGAGAACATTGAAGAATAATAAGGTATGTAAAACAAAATACCCTCAAAGGAAGAGGTCGGTGGTCGAGATTCAACGCCCATGAATAAAAACATCGCAACAACTAAATAGAAACGAATAAAATCCATCTGCATTCATTCACACTGCACTTTTGCCAATAATTAGCAAACAAGCGTTTCACAGAAATGTTATCATGAGTTAGATACAGCGAGTGTGTGACATTTGAACTGGTGCAGTTGTCGCGCTTCGATAGCTAAACTAATACAACTATGTTGTAAGAGAGCAGCGAACCAGGCAGTTATGGATCAGCGCGCCTACTCGACCGCGACGGAAAGGATAAAGAAAGTGATCGTCCTTTAAATATAGCGAGGGGCTTCATTACTCTAAATAATAATGAATAAACATATAATGCTGGATAATTCATGTTCCTTTGAAATCTGATCCAAGTGAAATTTAAAATCTAGTCTAGAACAGTTCCGAGGAGACTGGTAATAAAAGTATTTATACCATATTTGGGAACAATAAAAAAACGAGTGTGTGACTTGTATCGTTTATATCCAAGTGTTTGGTATAGGAGAGTGTATGTGGAGAGGTAGGTATACTCACAGTCATCGATACTGTCCGACTGGTATCCTTTATCACAGATGCACTTGAACATGCCGTACGTATTCACGCAGCGACCGAACACGCACACGTTGTCAAAGGTAGCGCATTCATCCATGTCTGGAACAAAAGTATCGTATTGTACGGAACCATTCGGTGCTCTGATAGAAGCGCCCACTCATTTTTCTAAAGGAGGCATTCACTCACATAAAATATCAACTGACAAGTATCAACTTCCCCTCAACTCAATTCAGGATTCTTGTTTCAGACTTCTTATTACAAAAAAACGCCTAACAGCTTCGTCAACAATAATTACAAGCGAAGGTCTGCGCTTGAAATTTTTGTTTTGAGACAGACTTAGGCATAACAGCAAGGTTTAGAAAACTAATAATGTATACATAGATAAGATGTCATGTTAAAGATAGTAACTGACCGAGACAAGATTTGCCGTCGGGCGACCTGGTGAAGCCGACGTCGCAGTCGCACTCGTACCCGCCGGCCGTGTTCCCGCAGTGCCCGTTCTCGCACAGAGTGGGGTCGTTCGCGCACTCGTCTATGTCCACGCAAGAGTATCTATAACGAACACATTACATATCACTAACTAGGAGTTCTACATTACATAGGTATACAGCTTAAATTGCATTGGAGACAATGGAGAGCCTTGCGGACCGGCTTACATAAATTTTCATGCTGACAGTAGCTGTTTTACATTGTGGGTATAGTGCAACAATAATGTTGGACAAGATACAGAACCTTGCTGGGGTCCTGGCAACCTAGGGAAGATCTTATGATTATGTAAGAGCTGTCTTCATTAATCGTACATGATTGCTGGCAAAAATGGAATTTTAAATAAAACGACCTTTGTTTACGGATATAGAGTATAGTGTTTAGAGCGGAACTCAGTAAAAGGCGTTTTCTACACTTGGTTAAACAGTCCAAACCAATGAAAATAAACTGAACCAATATAAAACAACAGGAGGTAATTTAACAGAGATAATAAGATACACAGAGAACTTAAATGATAGATATACAGAGTGTCCCGAAACTCAACGTCAAGCCGAAACAAAGGACAGGTAGGTTCACGACAACCAAAAAAAAACCCAAAAAATCAGGGGTCTATCTTCAATGGTTTCCGAGTTATAGGATTTTTACTGAAAATCATAAATTTTCTGTCCGGTGCCAAACTTTTTGATGTTGTGACCACAGATGTCAATATTTTGTGATTTTCATTTTTCTATTACAAAGTCAAATAGCACATTAATTTATGAAGGTGCAAAATTTAAACACTATGTTTAACATTTTGTTGAAAAAAAATAAAGTCGGTTATTGCATCGATGATTTTCAATGCATTAACTTTGACTAGTCATACTGAAAAAAAAATGCACTACGATAGGTCGGCATGTTCTGTGAAAAGTTGGCATAGTTATCCTACATAGATTTCAAAATGGTATCATACGTTACACTTTTTTGTCAGCAAATAATAAAAAAAAATATTTTCTGAAGAAAGACCTTGATTCAAAATAGTTTTACGCCTTTACAACGGTACATTTAAGCTATTGATATTGAATTTAACAAGTGCAAAAGAGACAGGAATGTTTTTGAAATTAATTGAAGACGCGATCTGAAGTGAGTAAGAGTGTGACAGGTAAAGATGCCAAGACTATGACATGGGGTTCTTCAAACATTTTTAAGACATTTAAAGGGTCGACGAATTTTTGTTCTATCGATTTTCCTACACAACAAATTAATAGACATGACACGTACACACATAACTCAGAAACCATTGAAGATAGACCCCTGATTTTATGGTTTTTCTGGGTCGTCGTGAACCCACCTGTCCTCTGTTTTCTGCTCGACACTGAGTTTCGGGACACTCTGTATAAGGGTAAGTAGTAATGAGTAGTTACCCGTCTCCTTTGTATCCGGTGTCGCAGAGACACTTGAAGGAGCCGTCGGTGTTGAGGAGGCGCGCGGGTGGCAGCCGCCGTTGTTGGTGACGCACTCGTCCACGTCCTCGCACTCGGCGGTAAGTAGTAATGAGTAGTTACCCGTCTCCTTTGTATCCGGTGTCGCAGAGACACTTGAAGGAGCCGTCGGTGTTGAGGCAGGAGGCGCGCGGGTGGCAGCCGCCGTTGTTGGTGACGCACTCGTCCACGTCCTCGCACTCGGCGCCGTCGCCGCGCCATCCGTCGCGGCACCGGCATTGGAACGAGCCCTGCAACCACACACTCATTACATACGAAACAACACTAAGACCACGGAGTTGAAAAAAAGAGGAAGTGCCCTAGGCAACTCGGCCTCGGGATTCTCAACTAGGCCCTGACGTCATCAAAGTAGGCAGTACAACAGTATATCTTCCAACCAATCGTGTTGTATACTATATGGTGAAGTAGTATATAGTAGTGTGTACCGGGAGGTTGATGCAGTCTGCGGCGGGATGGCAGTCGCAGGTGCCGAGCTCGCACTCGTCGTCGTCGGAGCAGGTGGGCCCCTGGTCCGGCTTCACGCTGTACCCGTCGGGGCAGCGGCACACGAAGCTGCCGATCGTGTTGCGGCACTCGCCCGCGCCGCACAGCTCCGGGATCTGACAAACAAACGACATGGTGCCTTATTGTACAACTCTACTGGTCATCGAGATCGACTTCATTTTTGACACTCCAATTGAAATCCTTATACAATACCGACAATACCTTAGACAATACCGAAAATATTATGACTGCGTCGACCACTGGTAATCGTTTTCAAGTTAGACAATAAAGCATCTGCTGCCCTTTTATCTAACTTCAAATTGATTATCAATTTAATTCTAATAGATTACCGGGGTACAATCGAAGTCCAGGCTAGGCTACAAATATCAAAGTTAATCGTAAATCAGTAAGTCAATATCTTTATTTCTTTACGCTTACAAAATAAGCACTTAGACAAGTCTTTAATACTATAGGTACATAATTATCAAAATAATAAAACAAATAAAGTGATAACTGATTTTCCCTTCGCTTCAATCTTTTGTCCACTAGTGGAAGAAGCGAAACAGAAAATCGAAATCCATCTCGATTATCAGTTGAGTTACACAAGAAGGCTCACAAAATTAACATATGAAAGCCATTTCAATGGTCTTCGTTATTTGCAATTGTTTGGATAGGATGGGCGCGATGGCCATTGAAATAACTAACGAAAGCCAATTATGTAAAGGTGGTTTTTTGCGTAATCGCACTGAAGAAATCGGTGGTAGTGAGGGACCGTTATATGTGCCGTCGTCGTTTTGGGGATGCTTATGTTCAACAGTGGACAGAAACGGGATGATGAAATGACTTAACAACATAGCGATGTGATGATTCTCGCATTATATTTTTATTGAAAGACACCTTACAAGCTGACGACCCGTATCTCTAGGACCCAAGTCGCTTGGTATGATGACTTACATCTCACGACAGACAAATCGCGTGCACCGTCTGCACTGTCAGTTGTTACTCACGTCCGCGCACTCGTCGATGTCGATGCAGGTGGGCTTGCGGTCGCTGGGCGCGGGCAGCAGGCCGTCGGAGCAGGCGCACGTGTACCCTCCCGGCGTGTTGGCGCACTGTCAGTTGTTACTCACGTCCGCGCACTCGTCGATGTCGATGCAGGTGGGCTTGCGGTCGCTGGGCGCGGGCAGCAGGCCGTCGGAGCAGGCGCACGTGTACCCTCCCGGCGTGTTGGCGCACTGGCCGCCGCCGCACGGCCGCGCGCCGTGCGCGCACTCGTCGATGTCTCGGCACGTGCGCCCGTCGGCGCGGAGGTGCCAGCCATCTCTGAAGGCAAATCAACAATAAGGCTCCATAACATTACGAAGAAAACTAATGCGAAGGTGGAGAAAACAACATACAAAGAGTTATTAATTCATACAAAGCACAATGCATCAAGAAGACACATCCCATTTATAAGCGTTCTCGTGATTCAACAGGAGTGTTCGATTGTGTTCAAGTTGAATCATCTTTATGGAAACTTTTATCACATATGTGTATTGTGTTAAAGGCATACCGCAAGGATCGACTTTTAGCCCATTCCTTTTCGTAATTTTCATAAATGACTCTTGAGTGAACAATGACCTGCATGTACAATGATAAGATCCAGGCGTATTGACACAGTCGTGCTGGCATCGGGTAGGATCCTCCGAACACTCGTCGATGTCCTCGCAGTGAGACTTGACCGAGGACTGCGCGTAGCCCTCGTCGCACACGCACTGGTACGTGCCCATTTGGTTCTCGCAAGCGCCGTTACTGCAGATTCCTGGGAATATGAAAAAACAAAATAATATAGTAAATTTCTCACACCATTAACCAACCGCAACGTGAGCTAAGCTAGATATCGATACAATTACTATTCAGGAGAAGGTGATCTCGCGCTAAAATATTTATCAAGTAAACATGAACCACTTTCTTGAAATAGGAGGATAATTTTTTTTTTATTTTTTTTTTTTTATTTATTTATTCAGGAAAAGCAAACGGCTAGTTTTAAGTAACTAGATTACTAAGATAAACCTAGGTAATAATGTAGCCCACAACGCAATTCACAGATTGCTATACGAGGTATTTATGGTCTTGAAAGCTATAGGTATAGTAAAAACTGGAAGGACGAGAACGCAATGACGCAAATGTTGTTGTAAAAAGAAAACGTCTTTAGCCGGCAATGAGTCGTCAGCCCGCGGATGATCAAGGCGTCTTCTTAGACAGCAAAGAAAAAGAAGAAAGTATAAGTATTAGCAGGTTCAGGTCCTCAACAAAGGAAATAAGTAGTATTTAAAGTAATGTGCTGACCAGAAGTGATGGAGCACTCGTCCACGTCCTTGCAGGAGAGTCTGTCCGGAGACAGCTCCATGCCGTTCCCGCAGGAGCACTTGAAGGAGCCGGGAGTGTTGACGCAGCGCCCGCCGCGGCACAGGGAGGGCTCCTCCTCGCATTCGTTTATATCTGGAAAATACATCGTCATCGTTTTATCATGTTCGCTCAAAAGCGTGCAGACACAACCCCAGCCGGCGACCTATGGCATTCATACAACGTAATGTTGCCATGTCAAAATTGCCCTGTAGTACGGTCACCGACATGATATTTTGTAAAGCCGCCGCTCTGCGGGCTGTGTATTCGTGTCGTTAAGATAGGCTATACTGTCATTAATTACAGCAACATTACCTACTATCCTACTTCTAAATTATTTGATGTTTTTACAATATAAGCTGACGAGTAAAAATAAACTCAAAAACGACTGGTCTGATCTTGATTCGATTAAAATAGGACCCTCGAGAAGAAACGGCATTCAAATAAAAAAAAATCATCAAAATCGGTCCACACTGAAAGTTATATAATAACTACCTAAAACTTTTAAAAAAATTACGAAATGAGAACCTTAATTTGAAGTTGGCTGAAATATTTCGTTCTTTTGACCACTAAAATTCTATTAAACCAGCTTTTGTTTAGGCAAGGTATGCGTAACCTATGACAAGTATAGTAGAGTACAAAACACAAAACAAAACAAAAACTAATGGACCTATGAAGTCTGAAATAAATAAATGTATGATTAAAACTGACCAACACAGAGTTTGGAGAAGTCGTCGGCCTTGTGGCCCGGCTTGCAGAGGCACGTGAAGCTGCCCTCCTTGTTGCGGCACTCGCCCGCGCCGCACACGCCGTCCACTATCTCGCACTCGTCCACGTCCACGCACGTGTGGTTGTTCGAGTCCTATCACAAACGATATAAGGTATATTGTTGAATGACCATTAGGCGCAGTAACATGTTTGTCTTTTATAATAGATTCACTTTTTAGATCGATTCATAAAGAAGGAAGGAAATTTAGTACCTATGAGCAAAACTTCACAACGCCTTAAAATCAACTATTATTTACTCTCCATCGCATTTATTTCTATTTGATCTACAAGTAAAAAGCCTCTCCTTAATCTTTTGGTACGATCTTGAGTGAGTTGGTGACGCTATAGTTTCCCCGGTCTCCCGTAACGCATGTTTCAACTAGCCCCACTCACCCTCTCGTATCCCGGGAAGCAGTCGCACTCGAAGCCCCCGAGCATGTTCTTGCACCGGCCGTGCCCGCAGAGCCCCGGGAACGCCGCGCACTCGTTCACTTCCATCTGTCCTGGGATCAGACCACCTTTGCCGTGGTTCCAGCCGTCGCTTCCGTTCCAACCGCCAGATCCATGGCTGAAATGTAACATGTCTTGAAAACGAGAACCGAAGAAAGAATAGATGACGAGAACGATGCGAGAGACGAGATGAAGACTGATAGAAAAATATCGCGAAAAATAAATACACAACGGGAATCAGAAGGCGTTCACCGTCGGGCAACAGCAATAGTAGACGTGAGATAAGATCCAGAGCTATCTCTGATGACGATAAGTTAGCAAGTGAATGATGCTGATAATTATGACGTACGAGAAATCAAATAGGGGTTGCGGCGTCTCGGAGAAGCAACAAAAGATACACATCAATAGTGAAGTATTACCCGCCATGTCCCCAGTCGCTTCCCCCGTGGTCGTCGCCGCCGGTCTGCGACCAGATGTCGGTTCCGTTGGGCCAGCCGTCGAAGGGCCGGTCCCAGCGCCCCGGCGGCTGGTTCGCCTCCGATATACACAGGTTGCGGTACGCGTCCGTACCTGGAGCCAATCAAAATAGGTTACTTACTAGAATTAAAAGAGATTGTCCAGTGGTGGGCCACACAAGTTTATTGTTACAATCAAGGATAAGAAGCAAAACATACAAGTATTTACAATCGGAACAATTGAGCTCACTGCAGACGGTTGCAAACAATCTATAAGTAGCTGAACTGAATTGAATTTTAGTACAAAAAAATCATTAAAGCATAACTGAGCACTTCGGCTTTTATTTGCAAAACTTTATTTCTTCATGTACATATTTTAATAAATCGCGGCACACTAATACAACGGTACTGATCTTCAAAGGTCAGTCTCCTAAGGGTAATCCAAAACCAGATGAAGATGTTTATAACATACTGACCCTTGGTGGGGCAGAGTTCGCAGCGCTCGGCGCCCCAGGCGCGGCCGAGCGCGCTGCAGCAGCAGACGGCGCGCAGCACGTCGGCGTGCAGCGCGCCGGCGCAGCGCCCGCCCGAGTACTCCGTGTAGCACTGCGACCGACGTGTGTAGATGTTTATAACATACTGACCCTTGGTGGGGCAGAGTTCGCAGCGCTCGGCGCCCCAGGCGCGGCCGAGCGCGCTGCAGCAGCAGACGGCGCGCAGCACGTCGGCGTGCAGCGCGCCGGCGCAGCGCCCGCCCGAGTACTCCGTGTAGCACTGCGACCGACGTGTGTAGATGTTTATAACATACTGACCCTTGGTGGGGCAGAGTTCGCAGCGCTCGGCGCCCCAGGCGCGGCCGAGCGCGCTGCAGCAGCAGACGGCGCGCAGCACGTCGGCGTGCAGCGCGCCGGCGCAGCGCCCGCCCGAGTACTCCGTGTAGCACTGCGACCGACGTGTGTAGATGTTTATAACATACTGACCCTTGGTGGGGCAGAGTTCGCAGCGCTCGGCGCCCCAGGCGCGGCCGAGCGCGCTGCAGCAGCAGACGGCGCGCAGCACGTCGGCGTGCAGCGCGCCGGCGCAGCGCCCGCCCGAGTACTCCGTGTAGCACTGCGACCGACGTGTGTAGATGTTTATAACATACTGACCCTTGGTGGGGCAGAGTTCGCAGCGCTCGGCGCCCCAGGCGCGGCCGAGCGCGCTGCAGCAGCAGACGGCGCGCAGCACGTCGGCGTGCAGCGCGCCGGCGCAGCGCCCGCCCGAGTACTCCGTGTAGCACTGCGACCGACGTGTGTAGATGTTTATAACATACTGACCCTTGGTGGGGCAGAGTTCGCAGCGCTCGGCGCCCCAGGCGCGGCCGAGCGCGCTGCAGCAGCAGACGGCGCGCAGCACGTCGGCGTGCAGCGCGCCGGCGCAGCGCCCGCCCGAGTACTCCGTGTAGCACTGCGACCGACGTGTGTAGATGTTTATAACATACTGACCCTTGGTGGGGCAGAGTTCGCAGCGCTCGGCGCCCCAGGCGCGGCCGAGCGCGCTGCAGCAGCAGACGGCGCGCAGCACGTCGGCGTGCAGCGCGCCGGCGCAGCGCCCGCCCGAGTACTCCGTGTAGCACTGCGACCGACGTGTGTAGATGTTTATAACATACTGACCCTTGGTGGGGCAGAGTTCGCAGCGCTCGGCGCCCCAGGCGCGGCCGAGCGCGCTGCAGCAGCAGACGGCGCGCAGCACGTCGGCGTGCAGCGCGCCGGCGCAGCGCCCGCCCGAGTACTCCGTGTAGCACTGCGACCGACGTGTGTAGATGTTTATAACATACTGACCCTTGGTGGGGCAGAGTTCGCAGCGCTCGGCGCCCCAGGCGCGGCCGAGCGCGCTGCAGCAGCAGACGGCGCGCAGCACGTCGGCGTGCAGCGCGCCGGCGCAGCGCCCGCCCGAGTACTCCGTGTAGCACTGCGACCGACGTGTGTAGATGTTTATAACATACTGACCCTTGGTGGGGCAGAGTTCGCAGCGCTCGGCGCCCCAGGCGCGGCCGAGCGCGCTGCAGCAGCAGACGGCGCGCAGCACGTCGGCGTGCAGCGCGCCGGCGCAGCGCCCGCCCGAGTACTCCGTGTAGCACTGCGACCGACGTGTGTAGATGTTTATAACATACTGACCCTTGGTGGGGCAGAGTTCGCAGCGCTCGGCGCCCCAGGCGCGGCCGAGCGCGCTGCAGCAGCAGACGGCGCGCAGCACGTCGGCGTGCAGCGCGCCGGCGCAGCGCCCGCCCGAGTACTCCGTGTAGCACTGCGACCGACGTGTGTAGATGTTTATAACATACTGACCCTTGGTGGGGCAGAGTTCGCAGCGCTCGGCGCCCCAGGCGCGGCCGAGCGCGCTGCAGCAGCAGACGGCGCGCAGCACGTCGGCGTGCAGCGCGCCGGCGCAGCGCCCGCCCGAGTACTCCGTGTAGCACTGCGACCGACGTGTGTAGATGTTTATAACATACTGACCCTTGGTGGGGCAGAGTTCGCAGCGCTCGGCGCCCCAGGCGCGGCCGAGCGCGCTGCAGCAGCAGACGGCGCGCAGCACGTCGGCGTGCAGCGCGCCGGCGCAGCGCCCGCCCGAGTACTCCGTGTAGCACTGCGACCGACGTGTGTAGATGTTTATAACATACTGACCCTTGGTGGGGCAGAGTTCGCAGCGCTCGGCGCCCCAGGCGCGGCCGAGCGCGCTGCAGCAGCAGACGGCGCGCAGCACGTCGGCGTGCAGCGCGCCGGCGCAGCGCCCGCCCGAGTACTCCGTGTAGCACTGCGACCGACGTGTGTAGATGTTTATAACATACTGACCCTTGGTGGGGCAGAGTTCGCAGCGCTCGGCGCCCCAGGCGCGGCCGAGCGCGCTGCAGCAGCAGACGGCGCGCAGCACGTCGGCGTGCAGCGCGCCGGCGCAGCGCCCGCCCGAGTACTCCGTGTAGCACTGCGACCGACGTGTGTAGATGTTTATAACATACTGACCCTTGGTGGGGCAGAGTTCGCAGCGCTCGGCGCCCCAGGCGCGGCCGAGCGCGCTGCAGCAGCAGACGGCGCGCAGCACGTCGGCGTGCAGCGCGCCGGCGCAGCGCCCGCCCGAGTACTCCGTGTAGCACTGCGACCGACGTGTGTAGATGTTTATAACATACTGACCCTTGGTGGGGCAGAGTTCGCAGCGCTCGGCGCCCCAGGCGCGGCCGAGCGCGCTGCAGCAGCAGACGGCGCGCAGCACGTCGGCGTGCAGCGCGCCGGCGCAGCGCCCGCCCGAGTACTCCGTGTAGCACTGCGACCGACGTGTGTAGATGTTTATAACATACTGACCCTTGGTGGGGCAGAGTTCGCAGCGCTCGGCGCCCCAGGCGCGGCCGAGCGCGCTGCAGCAGCAGACGGCGCGCAGCACGTCGGCGTGCAGCGCGCCGGCGCAGCGCCCGCCCGAGTACTCCGTGTAGCACTGCGACCGACGTGTGTAGATGTTTATAACATACTGACCCTTGGTGGGGCAGAGTTCGCAGCGCTCGGCGCCCCAGGCGCGGCCGAGCGCGCTGCAGCAGCAGACGGCGCGCAGCACGTCGGCGTGCAGCGCGCCGGCGCAGCGCCCGCCCGAGTACTCCGTGTAGCACTGCGACCGACGTGTGTAGATGTTTATAACATACTGACCCTTGGTGGGGCAGAGTTCGCAGCGCTCGGCGCCCCAGGCGCGGCCGAGCGCGCTGCAGCAGCAGACGGCGCGCAGCACGTCGGCGTGCAGCGCGCCGGCGCAGCGCCCGCCCGAGTACTCCGTGTAGCACTGCGACCGACGTGTGTAGATGTTTATAACATACTGACCCTTGGTGGGGCAGAGTTCGCAGCGCTCGGCGCCCCAGGCGCGGCCGAGCGCGCTGCAGCAGCAGACGGCGCGCAGCACGTCGGCGTGCAGCGCGCCGGCGCAGCGCCCGCCCGAGTACTCCGTGTAGCACTGCGACCGACGTGTGTAGATGTTTATAACATACTGACCCTTGGTGGGGCAGAGTTCGCAGCGCTCGGCGCCCCAGGCGCGGCCGAGCGCGCTGCAGCAGCAGACGGCGCGCAGCACGTCGGCGTGCAGCGCGCCGGCGCAGCGCCCGCCCGAGTACTCCGTGTAGCACTGCGACCGACGTGTGTAGATGTTTATAACATACTGACCCTTGGTGGGGCAGAGTTCGCAGCGCTCGGCGCCCCAGGCGCGGCCGAGCGCGCTGCAGCAGCAGACGGCGCGCAGCACGTCGGCGTGCAGCGCGCCGGCGCAGCGCCCGCCCGAGTACTCCGTGTAGCACTGCGACCGACGTGTGTAGATGTTTATAACATACTGACCCTTGGTGGGGCAGAGTTCGCAGCGCTCGGCGCCCCAGGCGCGGCCGAGCGCGCTGCAGCAGCAGACGGCGCGCAGCACGTCGGCGTGCAGCGCGCCGGCGCAGCGCCCGCCCGAGTACTCCGTGTAGCACTGCGACCGACGTGTGTAGATGTTTATAACATACTGACCCTTGGTGGGGCAGAGTTCGCAGCGCTCGGCGCCCCAGGCGCGGCCGAGCGCGCTGCAGCAGCAGACGGCGCGCAGCACGTCGGCGTGCAGCGCGCCGGCGCAGCGCCCGCCCGAGTACTCCGTGTAGCACTGCGACCGACGTGTGTAGATGTTTATAACATACTGACCCTTGGTGGGGCAGAGTTCGCAGCGCTCGGCGCCCCAGGCGCGGCCGAGCGCGCTGCAGCAGCAGACGGCGCGCAGCACGTCGGCGTGCAGCGCGCCGGCGCAGCGCCCGCCCGAGTACTCCGTGTAGCACTGCGACCGACGTGTGTAGATGTTTATAACATACTGACCCTTGGTGGGGCAGAGTTCGCAGCGCTCGGCGCCCCAGGCGCGGCCGAGCGCGCTGCAGCAGCAGACGGCGCGCAGCACGTCGGCGTGCAGCGCGCCGGCGCAGCGCCCGCCCGAGTACTCCGTGTAGCACTGCGACCGACGTGTGTAGATGTTTATAACATACTGACCCTTGGTGGGGCAGAGTTCGCAGCGCTCGGCGCCCCAGGCGCGGCCGAGCGCGCTGCAGCAGCAGACGGCGCGCAGCACGTCGGCGTGCAGCGCGCCGGCGCAGCGCCCGCCCGAGTACTCCGTGTAGCACTGCGACCGACGTGTGTAGATGTTTATAACATACTGACCCTTGGTGGGGCAGAGTTCGCAGCGCTCGGCGCCCCAGGCGCGGCCGAGCGCGCTGCAGCAGCAGACGGCGCGCAGCACGTCGGCGTGCAGCGCGCCGGCGCAGCGCCCGCCCGAGTACTCCGTGTAGCACTGCGACCGACGTGTGTAGATGTTTATAACATACTGACCCTTGGTGGGGCAGAGTTCGCAGCGCTCGGCGCCCCAGGCGCGGCCGAGCGCGCTGCAGCAGCAGACGGCGCGCAGCACGTCGGCGTGCAGCGCGCCGGCGCAGCGCCCGCCCGAGTACTCCGTGTAGCACTGCGACCGACGTGTGTAGATGTTTATAACATACTGACCCTTGGTGGGGCAGAGTTCGCAGCGCTCGGCGCCCCAGGCGCGGCCGAGCGCGCTGCAGCAGCAGACGGCGCGCAGCACGTCGGCGTGCAGCGCGCCGGCGCAGCGCCCGCCCGAGTACTCCGTGTAGCACTGCGACCGACGTGTGTAGATGTTTATAACATACTGACCCTTGGTGGGGCAGAGTTCGCAGCGCTCGGCGCCCCAGGCGCGGCCGAGCGCGCTGCAGCAGCAGACGGCGCGCAGCACGTCGGCGTGCAGCGCGCCGGCGCAGCGCCCGCCCGAGTACTCCGTGTAGCACTGCGACCGACGTGTGTAGATGTTTATAACATACTGACCCTTGGTGGGGCAGAGTTCGCAGCGCTCGGCGCCCCAGGCGCGGCCGAGCGCGCTGCAGCAGCAGACGGCGCGCAGCACGTCGGCGTGCAGCGCGCCGGCGCAGCGCCCGCCCGAGTACTCCGTGTAGCACTGCGACCGACGTGTGTAGATGTTTATAACATACTGACCCTTGGTGGGGCAGAGTTCGCAGCGCTCGGCGCCCCAGGCGCGGCCGAGCGCGCTGCAGCAGCAGACGGCGCGCAGCACGTCGGCGTGCAGCGCGCCGGCGCAGCGCCCGCCCGAGTACTCCGTGTAGCACTGCGACCGACGTGTGTAGATGTTTATAACATACTGACCCTTGGTGGGGCAGAGTTCGCAGCGCTCGGCGCCCCAGGCGCGGCCGAGCGCGCTGCAGCAGCAGACGGCGCGCAGCACGTCGGCGTGCAGCGCGCCGGCGCAGCGCCCGCCCGAGTACTCCGTGTAGCACTGCGACCGACGTGTGTAGATGTTTATAACATACTGACCCTTGGTGGGGCAGAGTTCGCAGCGCTCGGCGCCCCAGGCGCGGCCGAGCGCGCTGCAGCAGCAGACGGCGCGCAGCACGTCGGCGTGCAGCGCGCCGGCGCAGCGCCCGCCCGAGTACTCCGTGTAGCACTGCGACCGACGTGTGTAGATGTTTATAACATACTGACCCTTGGTGGGGCAGAGTTCGCAGCGCTCGGCGCCCCAGGCGCGGCCGAGCGCGCTGCAGCAGCAGACGGCGCGCAGCACGTCGGCGTGCAGCGCGCCGGCGCAGCGCCCGCCCGAGTACTCCGTGTAGCACTGCGACCGACGTGTGTAGATGTTTATAACATACTGACCCTTGGTGGGGCAGAGTTCGCAGCGCTCGGCGCCCCAGGCGCGGCCGAGCGCGCTGCAGCAGCAGACGGCGCGCAGCACGTCGGCGTGCAGCGCGCCGGCGCAGCGCCCGCCCGAGTACTCCGTGTAGCACTGCGACCGACGCCTGTCCACGCAACGATTACCTTCAAACACAACACCTCAATTTCAAACATCATAAAGAAAATTCTTGCCTAGATAACCGAATACGGGATTTGCACCACTCACTTAATTTCTTCTTCGATTATAGTAATCTATTAACCACAGTAAAAACTAAAATTCTAAAAACATGAACGTTATTATGCTTTCATGTTTAGTTTCTTTAGCAATATCTAGTTAAACAGGCAAATACGCCTCTTAACTGGATTTCGCTAGAGCTTAAGAAAGGATCATGTTCGATAAACATAGAACTATTTTGGTATAGATTTAATGAGTAGCAAATTTTTAAAACAGTCCAATGTAAAATTATAAAATTGACTTAAATTGTGTTTGAATATGTATGAATACAAACACTATTTAAGTCGATTTATTGAAAAATTAAGATGGCGTAGGTCAAGGTTCGATATTTGGTCCACTTTTAATATATATTTTTCTAACACTTTTAATACTTCCACTGAAAATAGACCATATAGCTATATCAAAATAAGATAGGTAAATCGGCAAACTTAATTTTGAGATCAATGAGTGTAATGTAGTTCAATCAATAATGTAGTTAATCAAATCAGTATGTAAAATGAATCAACGAAGTTACCAGTAGAATCCAGTGTGAGTCCCGGAGGACAGTCGCACCGGTAGGAGCCGTCAGTGTTGACGCACGTGCCGCCGAGGCATAGGTCGGGCTCCAGCAGGCACTCGTCTACGTCTCGGCAGGTCGCTCCGTCCAACTGTTAGGGGCAAAAAAAACAGTATGATTAAATTTAAGTTTATCACAAGTACTCTTATCCAAATAATTCAGCCCGCTGCATCCCCCGGCCTCGCATTATACTTCTCAAACGTTGCAGTCCTAGTGGAGACTGCGCTGTGAGCACTGTGCGACTATTTCGTCCGGCCATTCGGAGGTTTCGAGTACGTCACAAATCGGGTACAGCAATCGCTGCCATAGACATATCATGTTCAACCATCGGCTGTGTATCCCAGTCCGGTTTGTGACGATACCTTGGCGAATCCCTTAGCGCAAGGGCAATGGTCCTGGTCACAAGGCTCGCAGGGAGAGCCCCAGGCGAGCCCCACGCTGCAGCAGCATTCCTGCCTCAGCAGCGGCGTGCCTCCGGCGGCCTCGCACTGACCGTCCACCACGCGCCGCCAGCAAGAACCTCGTCGGTTGTCTGGGAGAGAGCAAAGATTTTGTGC
This sequence comes from Eupithecia centaureata, assembly GCA_944547425.1. Taxonomy (NCBI): domain Eukaryota; kingdom Metazoa; phylum Arthropoda; class Insecta; order Lepidoptera; family Geometridae; genus Eupithecia; species Eupithecia centaureata. The sequence continues at coordinate 911,561 of OX155689.1, forward strand.
TATACTACCAGCTGTTCAGAAATACATGACTCGTGTCCAAACTGTCCATCGGAGCTGGGGTGAAGCAGTCTGGCAATTAAGTCTGTGAGGTGGCATGACCCAGAACGGGATATTGTTCGGGAAAAATTGTGTAGGATTTGTAGAGTTGAGAGTTGAGTCACCCGAGTGGCTCAATTCTCACAATTTTGGTCCGTATAACCGCAAGGTTAACAGGAACACGGGAAGGTGGAGTGATTGTCCATAGTTTAGATTATCTTAGTCGTTTTTAATAAGAATCAAAATACTACTTGCGAATCTGTGGACAAGTTAAACTTAAAAAACTTTTTTGTATCAGGAATTAAAATTTGTAACATTGGGTATCAGGAAGTCAAAACTTCCATTTAAAGCCGAGGTCGAAACACAATACAGAAGAGCATTTCTAATAAATTAATAGGTGAAAACTTTTCGTCGTTTCACCGAAGATTCTCTTAATTGAGTCAAATAAATTGCAAAAGTGAACTCACCAAGACAATGCGACGCCGTCGGATCCAGCACGAACCCGTGTTCGCACTCGCACTCGTAGCTCCCGTGCGTGTTGATGCAGCGTCCGTTGTCGCAAGGGTTTGCCTGCTCTGTAAAGCACACATTACATTATATATTGCGCTTTTCATTACCCTCATCAGTATCATAACTTCAGACCATTTGTAAGCCTACAGCAGTGGTTTATTTATTTTTTGTCCGATCCTTTGCGAGTCGTATCCAATCACAAACTATGTCTGTGGTCAGACTTACCGGTCTGTCTCGCGGTTCTTGTGATTGGAATGTATCATCAGGAATCATTTAAAAAATCCACTGATTTTAGTGGTATTTGATCACTCAGGATGGCCAATGTTATTATTTCTTTGAATTAGGTTTAGTTTAAATAATATATGTAAGCTGTGCAATGAATTCGATTTGCGTGCAAATTTTTTAATGCAGTTTAGATTAATTATATTTCAGCGGCTAATGAAAAAGATACCTATACAATTTTGAATAAGATTTCTCATGCTTAGATCCGAAAAATATTGCAGCGGTCATTAAAGACAGACTAACTACTTAGAAGCTAAACAGCAGACGATTCAAACATAACATTCAACATGTCAATGTGGTTTGACTCCCCAAAGCTCTAAGTAATTTAAGCAATGTCCTGTTTGATGTCACGTTTCTCAATAATTGCTTTTTCATTTATTGTCGGAGAGAAAATAGGTGTGTTTGAGTAAGTGTGGGAGGTTTGTGCGAGTATCTGCTGCTTTAAATTCCGTGTGTCCAGTGCTTGTATGGATCTCACGCAAGCATAGTCCGACATCCCCTATAACCCCTTTAGTGTAACCTGTAGTTTATTGTATATGCTGAGCGGGATATCTCCCCGGTTGCTGTGAAACTTGGGCATTATGAGTTACATGTCTCGTGCTTGTATGGGTATAACGCAAGCATGGTCCGACATCCCCTATAACCCCTAAAGTGTAACCTGTAGTGTATATGCTGAGCGGGATATCCCCCCGGTTGCTGTGTACATGGCGGGCGGTCTCACCGGCGCACTCGTCGACGTCGCGGCAGATCTGCGCCTCGGGCTCGTAGCGCGTGCCGGCCGGGCACACGCACGTGAAGCTGCCCACCGTGTTGCGACATTGCCCGCCTTTGCAGAACTACAAGAACAACAAGTTACCCTTGTTCATACATACAATATTTCAAAGATGTTTGATCGTGACTGTACAGCTATTGTTCTTCCACTTGTTTGTTTTTCCGTGAACTTGGAACTGATGCCAGGATCGCAGATGCAGCGGTAGCCGGCGCCGGGGAGGCTGTGCATTGTGACTCACCGACTGCTGCATCTCGCACTCGTCTATATCCTTGCAGGTGGTGTCGTGCGCGGGGTGGAAGCCCGGGTCGCAGATGCAGCGGTAGCCGGGCTCCAGGTTCTCGCAGGTGCCGTGCGCGCAGGCGCCGGGCAGCGCGGTGCACTCGTTGATGTCGGCGCCGCCGTTGTCCCGCCCCGGCCCCTCCGCGCACAGGGCCGAGTACTCCTCGCTGTTCGGCGCGGGGCACGCCTTGCACGAGACGCCCCACCCGAGACTCAGACCTGGATCAAATATTATCAAATATTCTCACAATAAACCTCCCATAATTAGCGTCTATTGGGTTCTGCCATCCGACCAGGCAAACCAAGGCAGAGACTGCGGGATGTCATCTTTGTGCACATTCTAGACTAATCTATTATATAGATAGAGGGACCGAGAGAACAGGAAACCCACGTTTTCCCACTCCAAAGCAGGGGCCTCTCTGGGGCTTTGGAGTGGGAAAACGTGAGTTAGATAAAGAACAATTCCAATAACAGTGATGATAAGATCAGTAAAGTCAGAACGTATACGCAAAGACAAGATATAAGAAAAGGTGTACAATATAGACAGAGGTTTACCTTTCGAGGAACTGCAACAACATTGTGACCGAGTGACAGGGTTCTGTCCGGGGCCTGTGCAGTGGCCTTCTTCGTACTTCTCGTAGCACAAGTCCTGAACCTCATCTGAAAATATTTTGGAAATTTAATTTGGTTGTTACCCCAGGCGTTCAATATTTCATAAGATTGATTCTTTTAGTGTGTACATGATATTGTTGTCAGCAAAGATTCAGTTCAGTCCTAAACCTCATCTGAAAGTATTTTAGAGAGCTCATTTGCTTGTAACCCCGAGCGTTCAATATTGTTGTTACTCAAGTCTTTTAGTGTGTACATGATATTGTAGTGAGAGTTCGTTGAGTTACCGAGACAAGTCCTGCCGTCGTTGCTGAGCGTGAAGCCGGGGCGGCACTCGCAGCGGAAGGAGCCGGGCGCGTTGTGGCAGCGTCCGTTGCGGCAGACGCGCTGCTCGGCGCACTCGTCCACGTCGACGCAGGCGCCGCGCGCCGCCGTCGCGCGGTACCCCGCCTCGCACACGCACTGGAACGAACCTTCGCTGTTCACGCACCTACCGCCCTGGAATTACACAACTCTTATTTAGCCGCTGTCTTAAAGAAAACAGTAAGGAGCATGACGAAGAAAAATCCTCTGTACACTTTTAAGAATAAGAATCATTTATTTGCTTAAAACATGAGTATTAACATGGTGTGAGCATGCAATTATGGTATAATAAATATATTACGTTCTACATGTTTTGCCACTGCTGGCGTGCAAATAGGAGAGAGAACTCTGCGGATTTAAAAGGGGTGAACTCGAGCAGAGTTGACGTCACTATCAACCTCGTTCTGGTGGCGATCTATTCGAACTCCATTTAGGTTCTTCTTTGAATGACTATGTATTGATCGGAAATGAAGGAGGTGACGACAATCAGTCCCCAATCGCTTCCGATCAGCAGAACTAACCCGGGGTTAGCGGCGGTGACTGGGTCAACGGGGTCGCCGAGAACGTATTTCGGTCTGGTGAGCGGTACGGAGGAGGTGCATGCTACTCGTGGGAGAATCATCAATGGAATAAAAGGGTATCGTAGAAATGAGAGGGATGGGATAATCAAATAATCACTACACCACAAAATAATGTCTTTTTTCCGTCGAAGTTAATAAGAGTACTTACCTAACGAAAACAGAATTCAAATTTTATTATTCAGAATAAATACTATCAACAGGATTACTTGTTCACTATGCCAAACGTTCTATAGCCTCGCTAGATCCTCCACCGACAGCAACTGGGGTTGTCGAGATTCCCCACAGTCTAATCTACATTGAACCTTATCCCTCACCTTACAGACGCTCTTGTCGGCACACTCGTCGACATCGACGCAGTAGCCCCTGGCCGACCACTGGAAGCCGCTGTCGCACTGGCACTCGTAGGAGCCGGGCTTGTTGCGGCAGCGGCCGCGCCGACACACGCGCGGGTTGTCGGCGCACTCGTCCACGTCGACGCAGGCCGCGCCCGACTCGGTGGCCAGGTAGCCGGGGTTGCACGTGCATTCGTACCTGTGGATCGAACGCTGGTGTTACAACGTTTTGTGGTATACTTGGAGTCGATTTTAGATTCAAACATGATTAAAGCGAAAGCAAGTGATTATATAGCCTTAGTGGCTAAAAAAGGTGAAGGAAATTCAAACAAATCTACTGTCGATGCTCAACATTTTCAAAAATATTTTGAGATTCTGAGGACTCCTTTGGAAATAATAAAAATTACTGCCAAAGGATTATGAGATTGAATTTAAAACCTCGTGCATATTTTGATATGCGGTTTTTTTTTCAGGATCCTTATAAAGAGCTCGTCTTCGAAATTCGAACAAACTTTTTTTTAGAAACTGGAAACAAATGTATGCCGCGAAACAATTTATAGAATAGAAGAATAGAAATAGCCTTTATTCACTGACCAATTATAAAACATTTATGATATACATAACTACTTAAAACTAATTTAGGTGTAATTTAAATATAATCTAAAAACTAATAACTAACATTCTTCATCAACCAGTATAAGGTCAGGTTGTCCTTCGACATAGGCCTCCCCTAGTTTTTTCCACCCGTCTCTATCACGAGCTAACCTTCTCCATCCCTTTGGTAGGTCATCTTCCCACCTTTTGTTTTGACGTCCTTTTCGTCTTTTTCCATTCCTGGGATACCACTCCATTACGTCTTTTGTCCACTTTTCTTTATTTGTTCGCATAATGTGGCCAGTCCAGTTCCATTTTAGTTTTTTTATTTGTAGGAGAACATCACTTACTTTTGTTCTCTTTCTTATTTTTGATGTTGTCCATCTGTCACGAAGGCGTATATTAAGCATGCTTCGTTCCATGTTGCGTTGGCAAACTATTAGTTTTTGGTAGCTTTTGCTGGTACCAGGCCAAGTTTGACATCCGTAAGTGAGACATGGTAAAATGCACATGTTATACAGTTTGCTTTTTATGGACATTGGTACCGTTTCACTTTTTACAATTTCTTTTAGAGACCAGTAACGTTTCCAGGTGTTACTTATTCTTCTTTCAATTTCCTTCGAGTGTTGGTCTTTTATTGATATTAATTGTCCCAAATAAATATATTCATCTACGTATTCTATAGTTTCTTGTCCTATTTTTATTTTCTCCTTTATTCCATTCGTCATCAATTTAGTCTTCGCTGGGTTCATTGACAAGCCGGCTTTCTGGCTTTCTACATCTAGTTGCTGTAACATAGTCTGTAGGATATCAGGGCTTTTGGCGAATATAACAATGTCATCAGCGAACCTAAGATGATTGAGGTTTGTTCCGTTTACATTTATTCCGAAATCTTTCCAATCTAAATTTCTAAATATGTTCTCTAGCACTGCCGTGAATAGTTTCGGTGAAAGCGGGTCACCCTGCCGAACTCCCTTCTGGATACTAAATTCTTCTCCTTTCTGTTCAAGTTGGATCTTTGCAGTGGATTTTTTGTATATTTCTCGTAAAATTTTTATATACTTTCTGTCTACGCCCTGGCTTTTAAGTGTCTTCCAGATGTATTTATGACTCAAGGAATCGAAAGCCTTATTATAGTCAACGAATGCCATATTGTATTGTTGGCCATATTCATTGTGTTTTTCGATGATTTGTTTCACAACGTGAATATGGTCGATGGTAGAGTAATCGGCGCGAAACCCCGCTTGTTCTCTAGGTTGGTTTTCTTCTAATTGTTTCGTTATTCGGCCCAGTATTATTTTTGAGAACACTTTGTAAAGATTGGACATAAGACTTATGGGTCTGTAATTATTTATTTCGTTTTTATCTCCCTTTTTATGTAGCAGGACAATGGTTGATTTCGTCCATTGACTTGGTATTTGTTCAGTAGCCAGTATTTCATTGAATAATTGCATCACAGGTTTAGATATAACGTTTATGGTATCCTTCAGTATTTCGTTTGAGATATTATCGTCTCCAGTTGCTTTGCCAATTTTTTGTGTTTTTATAGCTTTAATTACTTCAGATTCTAGTATTAAAGGTGCTTCTTCTTCATAAGTCTCGTTTTCTGTGTCTATTGATGTTGTTTTGTCTGTTTCCGTGTATAGTCTCTCATAGAATTCTGTCGCAATTTTTGATATCGATGATCTTTTGTTTGTCTTTTTCTTGTTTTTGTTCTTCATGTTAGGTATCCATTGTGTGTATTCTTTTAATTGCTTTAAACCTTTTTTAATCCCTCCTGTATTTTCGATTTGCTCTTTTAACACCTTCAGTCTCTCTGATTTTCTGTGTTTTCGTATAGATGCTTGGATGTTTTTGCTAATCTTCATGATATTTTGACGGTTCTCTTGTCGGTTCTTCAACATTATATTCCTTTCATTCATTAATTGTAATGTTTCTTCTCCTAGTTTACTTTTCTTGTCTGCTTTAGTTTGCAATTTTTTTACGTTCATCAGCGCTACCTCCATTAAATCATACTTTTCTTGCAGCGTTTTGTGTCTTTCAATTTCTTCTAATGTATTTCCTAATTTTATTAGTTCACTTTGTGGTATAGGCGATGTTATCATTGTATTTCTACTTGATGGGGTAAAATATTTTCTTGCTATATTATTTTTACATTGTACAACGCCCCTTACCATTCTATGATCTGTGTTAAAATTTAGGTTATTTACAACATCGATGTCACTAAATATATTTTTTTCTCTGGTCAAGATAAAATCGATTTCGTTTCTAACTCTGCCGTTTGGAGACATCCATGTCCACTTTCTATTAGTTCCTTTTTTGAAGAAACTGTTCAATATTTTAAGATTATTTGCAAAAGAAAACTCTATAAGTCGTTGTCCGTTGTCATTCCTTTCTCCACTGCTGTATTCACCTAATACAAATTCATCAGTATTAGATTTTTTGCCTACCTTGGCATTAAGGTCTCCCATCAGGATTATATTTTTGTTTGTATTTTGCAGTACTTCTGTTAGATTCTTATAAAATTTATCTTTCGCTATCTTCGTATCTTGTTCTGTAGGTGCATGGACTTGGATAATCGTCGATGGTTGTTTAAATTCAGGCAATTGTATATTGAGAACAACAATTCTCTCTGATATTCCTTGAAAGCTGATTATTTTGTCCTTGAGATGTTTTTTTATTAGGAAACCTACTCCGTATATACCTTGTTTTTCACCGTAGTAGTAAAAGATAAATTCATTATATTCTCTTATTTCTTCTCCTATTCTTCTTACTTCACAAAGACCGATTATATCCCACTTTATAAATCTTATGGCTTCTTCCAATTCTTCTAGTTTGTTATCTGTCATGAGCGTTCTGGCGTTTAAAGTTGCGACATATATTTTTATGTTTATATTTTTTCTTAAGGATTGCTTTCTAGGGGGCGATGGTCTGACAACCCCACGGGGACCAGCCGGATTGGGGTTGTTCTGCTTCTGGTTGCTGATGTTTAGTTGCTACTTGTTTTGGTTTGGTTTTGTATTCGAAAATGAGTTTGCTTTCGGTCTCATCATATCGAAAGCATTCTTCCTACTTTCTTTTATTGCTGAAGAGTTACTCACTAACTTTTTGGCTTGGTTCTGTTCTTTTGGCGAAGTTGAAAGGTCCCTTTTTCTTGTTTCTTTGGTAAAATTTGCCTCCTTAACTATTAATTTATCATATTTTATGTATGCAAATTTGCCTTTCGAGCGTTCTTCTATTAGCTTCGGTATCAGTTCCTTTCGTTTTTCAGATACTTCCTTTGGAAAATCTTCGGTGATGTATCCTTCTTTTAAATTCTTTTTGATTTTTAATATCTCGATTCTTTTCCAGGTGTTTGCAAAGACAATGAGTATAGGTCGTGTTTTGTTTTCTTTGTTGGTACCGATACGATGAATCTTTGATACATCTCTTGATTCCAAAGTTATCTTTAAATCTCGTTTAATAATTTCCTGTACACGTTGTAATAACTCCAGAGTTGTTTTTTCTTTTTCTTCCAAACCAAAAAACAAGATATTGTTAATTTTCTTATCTTTCTCTAAATATTCAATCTTCTTTTCCAACATTTCAATTTTATTTTTCAAAATTTTGTTATCTTCTATCAGTGGTTCTAATTTTTCATTCATTTTTTCAAATATTGAATTTGTTTGTTTTTCCATCTCAATTTTCATTTTGTCAAAAAGTATTTGGAATTGTTCTTCCATTTCGGAGCTTTTTCTTTGTATAGTAGTGGCAACACCGGCGCGTACCTTTTTGACGTGACTTTGACTTTTGACGTCGCTTGAGTTCACGTACGTCACTGTCACTAACACTGTTCGGCAGTTGCGCCAACAAATAAAGAAGTTGAAGTTGTAGCCGAACTAACCTCAAATGTAAACTCCAGAATGATGATTTTTCTTGATGTTTTCACGATTTTCTTCACTATTTTTATTCACCACAGTGTTTTAGGCCACCTAACACTTCTGATTACTACGGCAAATGTCTTAAAAGCGTTGAAAAACCAATGATTTGCAATTGTTTTCGACGGATAAGTTGTTCTGTAGTGTTCACTGTTCGGCAACCGGAAGCGGAAAAATTTACCAAACTTTTAACTATTTCCTCGCAGAAAGTGTGAAAAGTAGAGAATTCTCTTCGTGCATGAAGCGGTCTTCGTCTTGGATAGAATTAAATTCATCTCGCACTCAGGATTCTAGTAACCCACCAGCGAACTGATTTATACCCTCGGTGCATAACCTACTATTTTATATGATATCATGTCACAAAGTTATACAAAGAGCTGCTTAATTTCTGATCACCAAAATGCAATGATGGTTGTCCTGTTGGTTGAACTGTAGTGCAGTGAGACTCACCCGCCGTCGATGTTGGTGCAGACGCCGTTGGTGCACATCTCTCCGTCCGTGAGCTCGCACTCATTGGTGTCGCTGCAGCGCAGACCGTTCTCCACGGGGTCGAACCCGGGCGGACATCTGCACACATTGCAACCTTATTGTAATGACACGGAGATACATTTTACTTTAACACAAGGAACAGTTCTCTGAATCCAAGTCTTAACTGACAACATTCTAATTAAACTAAAATTCAAGTGTTTTATTTCCTTTTAACTTTACCCGACTTTTGGAGACGTCGACGTCGATGCAGGTCGGGTTGTCGAGTATAGGAACGTGTAGGTACCTGCAGTCGAATCCTCCCGGTTTGTTGATGCAGGTGCCTCCCTTGCAGTACTGCAGCGCGCACTCGTCGACGTCGATGCAGGTCGGGTTGTCGAGTATAGGAACGTGTAGGTACCTGCAGTCGAATCCTCCCGGTTTGTTGATGCAGGTGCCTCCCTTGCAGTACTGCAGCGCGCACTCGTCGACGTCGATGCAGGTCGGGTTGTCGAGTATAGGAACGTGTAGGTACCTGCAGTCGAATCCTCCCGGTTTGTTGATGCAGGTGCCTCCCTTGCAGTACTGCAGCGCGCACTCGTCGACGTCGATGCAGGTCGGGTTGTCGAGTATAGGAACGTGTAGGTACCTGCAGTCGAATCCTCCCGGTTTGTTGATGCAGGTGCCTCCCTTGCAGTACTGCAGCGCGCACTCGTCGACGTCGATGCAGGTCGGGTTGTCGAGTATAGGAACGTGTAGGTACCTGCAGTCGAATCCTCCCGGTTTGTTGATGCAGGTGCCTCCCTTGCAGTACTGCAGCGCGCACTCGTCGACGTCGATGCAGGTCGGGTTGTCGAGTATAGGAACGTGTAGGTACCTGCAGTCGAATCCTCCCGGTTTGTTGATGCAGGTGCCTCCCTTGCAGTACTGCAGCGCGCACTCGTCGACGTCGATGCAGGTCGGGTTGTCGAGTATAGGAACGTGTAGGTACCTGCAGTCGAATCCTCCCGGTTTGTTGATGCAGGTGCCTCCCTTGCAGTACTGCAGCGCGCACTCGTCGACGTCGATACAGGTCGGGTTGTCGTCCACCTCCGCGGCCTCCGCGCCCGCCCAGCACTCGCACTGGTAGCTGCGGAAGATACTCTCATATAGAGGTACATAGACATACATATATTGGGTCTGACGCATCCACATTAGCTTCATTGAATTTGAGCGCCCTTGAAGTCATCGTTATAGGTATGTCTAAACAAGCTGTCCACTCTTCACCCGCGTGAACATTTATGAATAAAGTAATTCCAGGCCTAGAACTGTTGAATACACGTAGTATTCAACATTTCAGCCTGATCCGTTCAGTAGTTTTGGCGTGAAGATCTAACAAACATCCATCCACTTTCCCATTTATAATATGTGTGTGACGTGAGTGTCGCTCACCCGATATCCTTATCGATACAGTCCCCCAGTCCGCAGATGCCGCTCCGCAGCATGCACTCGTTGATCTTGGCGATGGCGGGCGGCTCGTACCCCCCTCCCCCTCCCTCTCCGCCGCCCCCCTCGCCCCCCTGCTCCCCGCCCGTCACGTTGCGCCGCCAGTCGGGCGGGATCACGCCGCCGCCGCACAGGTGCGTCCATTCCGCTGTCACAAACAAATACTTAGATTGACCACATAGATACATTGTTTATGAAATTTAGTGAGCAATTATATTATTATACAATCGAGATACGTAGACAATTTAGTTTTTGGGGTAATTTCGAGGAATGAACACGAATGGCCTCCACTGGCATTGATTCGATACGTTATGGGCAGAGATACACTTGAGGTAGTATTGAGGCAGTACTCACTGGCCCCCCTCGGGGGGCAGGGGGTGCACATGTCCCCCCAGGCTCGCCCCATGTTGTACCCGCAGCAGCAGTCTCTGTTCGAGAGCGGGACGGACAACTTGTCGGAGCACTCTCCCGTCTCGCTCATGTACGTGAAGCAACTGCCTACTCGTCCGTCTGGAAAGATCACACACAATAAACTCAACGGTGTAGGTACTTCCTTAAAGGTCCTGCGTTAGTAGGCCTGGTTTTGGCGATGCTTGTGTAGGAGACACCAGCATAGTCATCACCAGGCCAGCGTCACACACATTGTACAAACTTACTAGCACTTAAAAAAGTAAATCACAACTTATTTGAACTTCGTTAATAACCGAGAGAAAACATAAAATGACTTTATTTTGGATTCATAAAAGACCTTAGCTTCATAAACCGTTAGAGACTTGATGGTTACAATTAAAAATGTAGGAGTTCACACGAGGTATATTCTATAATTGTTGACCCAGTTCTAGTTACCAAGATATTGTATAAACAATAGAGAACTCACCAATACAAAACTTCTTGTCGGGACTGGGTATGAAGTGGGGATTGCACAGGCAGTAGTAATCGCCTTCAGTGTTCACGCACTTCCCGTTCTGTAACCACACAGTACCACTTTACACACACGGCTCACACGTGAACTCTCACTTTGGTGGAGTCTTTCTAACAATGTCCGGATCCCAAGCAGCAATAAGGGCTTTACTTATACATTATAGTGGACATAAACAGGTATTTAAAAAATAGGCTGATTTACAACAAGCTTAGAAACAAAAGGAAAGAAAAGGATACATAACATTATTGTCATACTCATTATCGGTCATTATCTTTCAATTATATTTATTTTTTTAGCTAATCGAGAGGTCTTTTCTCTCTACGTCCGCTCTATGTTTGATGCCTATGGTTATCCTGTGTGCGTGTTGCTGTGAACGACATGCCATAACGAGAGAGAGCGAGAGAAGCTAGTTTCTGTTTTTAGTGTCATTATATTTTTATATTATTATTTTTTAGTTTTCGTATTTTTAGTTTTCAGTTTTTAATGAGTGCTGCTCTATATCAACAAGATGAAGATGAAACAAGATTTCACATACTCCACTGCGGCTGCGTCCCTGGTACAGGCAGCTTGATCACCAGGCTTGGCAGGCGTTCAAAATAAATGCTAATAATGTATTTAGACTGTAGTCCGCTGTAGTGTGGTGTTATAAAGGATGTATAACTCACGGGACAGATATCTGGGTCCTCGCACTCGTCGATGTCCTCGCAGTTGTTGGAGAGGCGGTGGCGGCGCTGTCCGCGCGGGCACTCGCACGCGAACGAACCCACAGAGTTGATGCAGCGCCCGCCCGCGCACAGACCGGGGATCGCCGCGCACTCGTCTATGTCCTGCAACACAAGCAATGCTGCTACATGCTACTGCTGCGACACTTCTACTGCTGCAACACATCTACTGATGCAACATAATTACTTCTGCATCATATCTACTGCTGCAACAGTCTACTGCTACAACACATCTACTGCTGCAACACAATTATTGCTGCAATACATCTACTACTGCAACACATATACTGCTGCAACGCAACCACTGCTGCTACATGCTACTGCTACAACACCTCTACTGCTACAACACATCTACTACTGCTACACATCTACTGCTGCAACACACACACCGCTGCTACACGTCTACTGCTGCAACACATCTACTGATGCAAAACATCTACTGCTGCAACACTATCACTTCTGCATCACATCTACTGCAGCAACACATCTACTGTTGCAACACAAGCACTGCCGCTACATGCTACTGCTGCAACACATCTACTGCTGCAACACATCTACTGCTGCAACACATCTACTGCTGCAACACATCTACTGATGCAAAACATCTACTGCTGCAACACTATCACTTCTGCATCACATCTACTTCTGCATCACATCTACTGCAGCAACACATCTACTGTTGCAACACAAGCACTGCCGCTACATGCTACTGCTGCAACACATCTACTGCTGCACCATCTACGGCATCGACCAGACTTAACTGATCTCACACTCGTACTGGTATCATTAGCTGAGAGAGCCAACGAGAGAAAAATCTTAGCTTAGACTCTACGGTTTCACTGTCCCCCTTAAAGGGACTGTATTCGACTTGGAAAGTCTTTAATGGTGTAGAAATTAAACTGGAAAAGTGTATTTTTTTCTATCGAAACCAAGAAGGAGAAAATCTAATAAGTCATACGTTAAATAAATATAGACAATTCATATAGCACCATCTAGCCCGAAGCAATAAAAAAAAACAACAGGCATCATTCAAAGAAGCGACCTCACGCGAGGCACACAGAGTAGTCTCCGCGTGTTACCTGACACTCCTTAGTGATCAAGTTCCTGAGGTGTCCCTGCTGACAGTCCAGGTCGCCGCACCGCTCGCACGGGTGGCCCCACGCGAGGCACGTAGCGGTGTACAGAGTAGTCTCCGCGTGTTACCTGACACTCCTTAGTGATCAAGTTCCTGAGGTGTCCCTGCTGACAGTCCAGGTCGCCGCACCGCTCGCACGGGTGGCCCCACGCGAGGCACGTAGCGGTGTACAGAGTAGTCTCCGCGTGTTACCTGACACTCCTTAGTGATCAAGTTCCTGAGGTGTCCCTGCTGACAGTCCAGGTCGCCGCACCGCTCGCACGGGTGGCCCCACGCGAGGCACGTAGCGGTGTACAGAGTAGCCTCCGCGTGTTACCTGCCTCTCCTTAGTGATCAAGTTCCTGAGGTGTCCCTGCTGACAGTCCAGGTCGCCGCACCGCTCGCATGGGTGGCCCCACGCGAGGCACGTAGCGGTGTACAGAGTAGTCTCCGCGTGTTACCTGACACTCCTTAGTGATCAAGTTCCTGAGGTGTCCCTGCTGACAGTCCAGGTCGCCGCACCGCTCGCACGGGTGGCCCCACGCGAGGCACGTAGCGGTGTACAGAGTAGTCTCCGCGTGTTACCTGACACTCCTTAGTGATCAAGTTCCTGAGGTGTCCCTGCTGACAGTCCAGGTCGCCGCACCGCTCGCACGGGTGGCCCCACGCGAGGCACGTAGCGGTGTACAGAGTAGTCTCCGCGTGTTACCTGACACTCCTTAGTGATCAAGTTCCTGAGGTGTCCCTGCTGACAGTCCAGGTCGCCGCACCGCTCGCACGGGTGGCCCCACGCGAGGCACGTAGCGGTGTACAGAGTAGTCTCCGCGTGTTACCTGACACTCCTTAGTGATCAAGTTCCAGAGGTGTCCCTGCTGACAGTCCAGGTCGCCGCACCGCTCGCACGGGTGGCCCCACGCGAGGCACGTAGCGGTGTACAGAGTAGTCTCCGCGTGTTACCTGACACTCCTTAGTGATCAAGTTCCTGAGGTGTCCCTGCTGACAGTCCAGGTCGCCGCACCGCTCGCACGGGTGGCCCCACGCGAGGCACGTAGCGGTGTACAGAGTAGTCTCCGCGTGTTACCTGACACTCCTTAGTGATCAAGTTCCTGAGGTGTCCCTGCTGACAGTCCAGGTCGCCGCACCGCTCGCACGGGTGGCCCCACGCGAGGCACGTAGCGGTGTACAGAGTAGTCTCCGCGTGTTACCTGACACTCCTTAGTGATCAAGTTCCTGAGGTGTCCCTGCTGACAGTCCAGGTCGCCGCACCGCTCGCACGGGTGGCCCCACGCGAGGCACGTAGCGGTGTACAGAGTAGTCTCCGCGTGTTACCTGACACTCCTTAGTGATCAAGTTCCTGAGGTGTCCCTGCTGACAGTCCAGGTCGCCGCACCGCTCGCACGGGTGGCCCCACGCGAGGCACGTAGCGGTGTACAGAGTAGTCTCCGCGTGTTACCTGACACTCCTTAGTGATCAAGTTCCTGAGGTGTCCCTGCTGACAGTCCAGGTCGCCGCACCGCTCGCACGGGTGGCCCCACGCGAGGCACGTAGCGGTGTACAGAGTAGTCTCCGCGTGTTACCTGACACTCCTTAGTGATCAAGTTCCTGAGGTGTCCCTGCTGACAGTCCAGGTCGCCGCACCGCTCGCACGGGTGGCCCCACGCGAGGCACGTAGCGGTGTACAGAGTAGTCTCCGCGTGTTACCTGACACTCCTTAGTGATCAAGTTCCTGAGGTGTCCCTGCTGACAGTCCAGGTCGCCGCACCGCTCGCACGGGTGGCCCCACGCGAGGCACGTAGCGGTGTACAGAGTAGTCTCCGCGTGTTACCTGACACTCCTTAGTGATCAAGTTCCTGAGGTGTCCCTGCTGACAGTCCAGGTCGCCGCACCGCTCGCACGGGTGGCCCCACGCGAGGCACGTAGCGGTGTACAGAGTAGTCTCCGCGTGTTACCTGACACTCCTTAGTGATCAAGTTCCTGAGGTGTCCCTGCTGACAGTCCAGGTCGCCGCACCGCTCGCACGGGTGGCCCCACGCGAGGCACGTAGCGGTGTACAGAGTAGTCTCCGCGTGTTACCTGACACTCCTTAGTGATCAAGTTCCTGAGGTGTCCCTGCTGACAGTCCAGGTCGCCGCACCGCTCGCACGGATGGCCCCACGCGAGGCACGTAGCGGTGTACAGAGTAGTCTCCGCGTGTTACCTGACACTCCTTAGTGATCAAGTTCCTGAGGTGTCCCTGCTGACAGTCCAGGTCGCCGCACCGCTCGCACGGGTGGCCCCACGCGAGCCCCACCGTCGCGCAGCACAGCTGTCTCGTGCACACGACGCCTTCCAGCGCGCCCGTGCACAGCGCGCCGCGCCGCTCTGTGTAGCATGGCCCTGGAATAAAGAAAAATATGAGTCATCATCTAAAACTGTAAAAAAATGTTCAAGGTTCCCGAACAATATCAAAAACATACATCTAACAATGTTACTTATTCAGGAGAATTCAAAACAAAAGCAATTAAAATGGTTTCCGAACTGACCCGTCCTCCTGTCGATCTCGCACCTCGTGCCGGACAGGCCGTGGAAGCAGACGCAGCGGTCGGGCGCGATGCACCGGCCGCCGTGCAGGCACGGCTCACGACAAATGGCTGGAAATAATTCAAATTCATAAATAACTATTCAGAAATATGTATTCAATAAGTACTAGAAAACCACCCGACTGCGCCAAGTATAATTTTGAAAGAATTTTCAAACGATTATAATCTTATTAGAAATGAAATAATATTTCATTCGAATTTTCGACTTGGGCGGGACTTGAACTCGCGAAATTTCCTTAGTACAGGAATGCGGGTTAAAACTCCATCGAAATCGATTTTTTTTAGAATATTATTTAATCTCCTAACATTCGCACACTTAGGGTCATTTCTAAGAAATTATGCATTCAATGTGAATTTCTAAGGGTTCCAATCTGTAACATTAGAACAAAAATTATGGCTTGGCATTGACATTTGAGGAACTTGATCTTGTAAACACGACTTTTTGAAAACAATCTATAGCCGAATTTCGATAGCACAAGTGCACAATGAAGGGAGATTGAACTTGTTTTGTTTGATTGAATGATTAAAAAAACTGAAGTTCTCCATTATTCACAATTAATTAGAAGTAGTAAAAATCAGTCAAAGGCTATGTGGAGGATAGTGAACAAAGAAAGGGGGAAAGAGATGAGAGATTTAGGAGACGTAAAGTGCGTAGATACTCACGTTCAGTGCAGAACTCCCCGCTCCAGCCGGGCGCGCAGGCGCAGCTGCCGTTGGCGCACGTGCCGCCGTTCATGCAGATGCGCCGGCAGCCGCCCGGCGTGCGCACTGGAACAAACCCCTTCACTTACTTTACCATTCATTATTTGACTTTTAGTTTTTTTTTTTCGTGCATGCAGTTTTACAATTATTATTTTTTCTTATCTAGTTTTACACTTTGTTTTGTAGTTCTGTACTAATTTTACTTTTCTCTGTTTTCTTAAAATACCTATGTAATTAGTCCGAATCTTCATACTAGTTAATTCAAACAACTGCACTAGGCAAAGCCTGTATCGTGGAGACCGCAGGTAAACTGTCCATGAAATGTGTTTATATACCTAATAAATATAATTTCATTTTTCATTACTGTATGCGCTTCTATTCCACTGATTGGTGGCGAGCATTGGCTAAAGCCGTATAGCGTCACTTTTGGGCACAAAGTTATAAGTAGGTACATTAATTATTATTATTTGACATGTCTGTTTTCATTGTACATTATCATTTTCTTAAAAAGCTATTTATAATGTTGTTTACCTGACACTGGATTCATTAATTATTAATCATTTTGTTATTGCATGTTAATGTTGTATGCGCCTTACCATAGCAGACGGTCATTACATAAAATACAATAATACAATTTCTGCCTTCTTACATGCAATATAAAAAAATATATTCTTCAATAACAAATAATATAAAAAACAGAATAAAAAGTCATTTTGAGATTATCATCTCATCATAACTATAAAAGGCTTGCTCCATAAGTCAAGGTTTGAGGCGATGGTGTCTAAAATATTATGGCTTGCAGCTACCTTAATAAAGTCTGTCTCAGCGCGTGACACGCCCTGCCCTGCCGTCATCACAGCACATCGACTAGTCGCACTCATCAGCCCCCAATCTATCTGGAATCCTGAAAACCCTGTGCACTTAACTCGTCCAATAGCCTAGTCGTATACGGTTACAGCCAGCGCCTTAACGAATTCCCCGAGATCCGGAACTGAATCAACTGGGTTTTATTTTACGTTGAGAGCGAGCAGCCGTTTTACTCTAAATCACACAGCAAGCCGTGCCGCCACGGAAATGAGCTGAATTTCCAGTGTAGTAAGTGTATAGACAGTAGCATACAGTACCTGGGTAAGGATAGACAGAGCCGCCGCAAGAGGGCGCCTCCAGCCCGCCCGGGCAGCGGCACATGTTGGGCGCCACGCACGACCCGGGCCCGCCGCAGTCGGGCCGGCACAGAGCTACGGACAAACACACCACAAGTGAACACATGCACGAGACAAACTTTTAAGTACGAAACACATAGAAGCCGGAGGCGGAGCGGAGGCGAAGGCGTGCGAGTTGTATTCTATTGAATCATATGAAAGCCTACACACACACGGTGACGGCGCGGTGCCATAGGAAAAACCGGCACGCCTTCACCTCCGCTCCGCCTCCGGCTTCTGTGTGTTTCGAGCTTTAGATAGAACAAAAGTAAATATATATGGATTGCTACGCTATTCACGGAAACGGTTTGCGCAAAACCGACCGTAGTAGATAGCAAAAACTTTGGAAGTCTGTAAAATTTAAAATGAAGATGACGAAAAGTTTATGGAAACCTAAGGTAAAGCTTATGGTGCACGAATGTGACAGTGTACAGAGTGGATTGGATTGGAATCCAACCTTAAACTGAACCGATACTGTTACAAAAAAAACCTTTCCTAGGAGCAAAACCTCAGTCGGTCCAATAGAGACTTTTGATCTTTATAAGAATTAGGATCGATAGGTATCAAACTAAGTTTTAAAAATAACAGATGCGTCAATCATCATCATCAGCCTATATTAGTCCACTGCTGAACAATATAGGATGCGTCAATAATAAATACTTATTCTTGAATCATACCTAACGATCTTATAGGAACTCTACAAATGTTAAGCATGCCTAAAACCTATCAATGATAGTTTGTAAAGAATACTTACGGACGATACACAGTAAGGAGTTGGGTCTGGAGGTCCAGCCGGGACAGCAATGCGTGCTGTTCCTGCTCCGACACACGTGCGGCCTGCGGACAAGGGAGGGAATACAATACAAAACTCTTTATTATACTTAAACTCACCACACAATCAAAGAAAATACATTAAAATACTGCATACTAAGACTTTTTATAAAGGGCGGCGGAGGGATAGAAATTTTATAGCAGTGTACGTACACTGTACGTATACATGACACCTTATCATAATAAAGAAAGCTTAACAACAGGTGGAAAGCAGTCCTATAGTGAGTAGCTAGAATGTCACGTAAAAGCGACAAGAAACCGATATAATTTCCGTCGCTTGTTCTTTGGGATCCTATACTTAAGAAATCACTGAACCTATTCAGTTAATTTGCATGCTCATGGCTCAAATTAAAATGATGTTATACAAACATTTGCAAATCGCTAAAATCCTGAAATCTCACAAACATATGGTTTCATAGCCTACAATCAAAACAGCAATTAAACCCCAACATCCGTCCAGAAGCTCTAAACCGATTCCAATGAATGACGTCAAACTGAACATAACTCATAGCCCCCGAGTTAGTGCGTCCATGGGCGAGTTTATGAAAAATAATTAATAATCGGAATGAACGGCGCGCAGATTTACATAAACAATATCACGCATCTAGCATCCGTTTGTGATTCACACCAGTACAAGGTACATTGTGTTCCCTTCAATTGTAATAATATTCGCGTTAAGAGTCACTAACGTAGAGAAAAATTGGAGTTGCATTAGTACATTTTTTTTACAAAACTGAGAAGCGTTGAAGGTATGGAACTTATGGAAATTAGGATGTTATGGAGCAATCCGAAACTAACGGATCATCATCAACATCATCAACCTATACTGGTCCACAGCTGGACATAGGCCTCCTATCCCATTATTATTCAATATTTGCCCTCTAATAAGCGCCATAGCACCATAATTGATAATTCGAAATAACTATATCCGAAACCGATATCATTTTATTCCGAAGTATATCCGTATCCAGATCCGAAATATCATATATCAAAACATACCTGAATGGAACCTCCATCTCAACCCGTGGTCTCGGCTTAAGACACGTGTTTGCTGACAAAGTACTAAAATCAACATCTGATGCGTGTAGGTTTCTGCTCAAAGCAAACTTCATTCTATTCATTCAAACTGCGTAGTCTTATCTTTAAACTTTTGACATTAGCAACCTTGGAGAATAAGTGAATCTAAGTGCAATTGGTCTCGCTTATTCGAAACTAGACTAATTCCCGGCGGGTCAGAGAGTATCGCGCGTCCTTACACTTAGCTAAACAGACCTTGTACAAAATGTGGAGTCGATGCATTCGCAGTGAGGTCCCGCCGAGCTCAATATTTATCGGCAAGTGCCTCAAGTCACTGGTCACTCTTATCCGAGTGTTTATCGTGACGTAACACTGATTTATTTTCCTACTGACACATTTTTATGAACCTAATAATCGGAATTCTGATATAAACAACTTTATTTCTTTAGGCTTACAAAATAGGCAATAAGACAAGTCAAATGATAAATTATAAATCAACCTGCAATAAACACACTAAAAAGTTTGTGTGATCTACACACGCTGAGTGGTAAACATTTTTGTTACGTTTCCTATATTTTATTTTCTAATATTGTGTCGAATTTGTTTTATATAATTTTTATTTTTAACTTACTCTACCTACTCTACTTATTTTTATCTACAGCAGTATTCCCGAAAATGGTATTAGAGAAGGGCGCATTTTGCCCTGGCGTATGACATGGCAGTAAAACAATGTCAATAATCACCAAATACATGTTTCATATGGCATTTTCTACAGATCGCGTAATATTATCTTCCGCGCGGGAAGTACTACGATAGTACTAAGGTCTCAGCAGAGTCGTGAGAACGCTGCGCGATGCAAGGACCTTGGCTCCTGAAAGCGCCTCGTCACTGCCCCAGTGATCCCGCGGTCGGTTCCGCCTGTGAGCTGGTCAACTGCCGAATTATAAGCGTGAAAACCACCCACGCGTGCCTTCCTACACGTGCCACGGACATGTCAACACTCCATCTAACTACCCAGCTTTAACTGCTTAGGTACTATCACAGTATCTCAGATCTAACTTCACAATTTCGTTAAAATTTGTGGAAATCTATTGGTTCCTATTGACGACCGATATGGCGCGGCGGGCGAAGATCTGCCTGCGACGGAGTTTGCGGTTTCCATTTCCGCTTTGGGACAAATGTTTGTACGATCTATAGATATTTGTTGATGGATGTTTCTTCTCATGTTATGATGTTGGAGTTCTGGATGTTTTCTATGAATATTAATATATCTATCCAATTAATGTATGCCATCTAGTACCCATAACACAAGCACTGGCTAGGTTGAGGTAGCTAGATGATTCTGTGGTTTGTCCAGCATTATTTATTATTATTAAATTATTTTTACTATCCCACATTTCGTTACCGAACATTCTATCTAACTTGTTCTTTTATTCCTGTCTAGATGGTTAATACTATTTATCTAGTTGATTGGGTTGAAAAAGCGAAGCAAAACTCTTATTTAGTGTACAACCCGAATAATAAAAGGGATCCCGTCTGGTGCTTTTAGATTTTTGCACAATTCAGACAATAGAACACAATGGACCCTCCGATTACGTCAGGGGTCCGATTGATTCAAATTACAGGCTCAATAGGACGCCGTTTGAAATGGAAAACTATCGAGAAGGCATAAGAATGCTAGAAATGTAAATGTAATCCTGGGAGCATCGCTCCTAGCTCCCTGGAACGGACGTGGGTCGAATACATTGATACCAATCGTGCGCTTTACTTCACGCCTTAAACTGCCTATTGGAGGAAATCGCAAGCCTTTTGTACTGTTCTTACTTTAGTAGAGCTTTTGTTCGAATTGCTGATGTATCGGAAAGGTTAACAAATCCGAAGGCCCACCGACTTAAGAATCCTTTTTCGAGGACATCGGAAATTCGTTTGAATCTAAATGTTAGTTTGAAATAGTCATAGTGCTTGATTCCTAAACAACAAGCGAGGGTAGAACTGTCAAATCGGTAAAGGTATTATATCCCCAACTCTAGGAAACGGGTTTGTGATAAGTAGACTGTATCAACATTCAATTAGGGCGTTTGGCGCTTCGCTTAAACTGTAAACGAAACCAAACATGCCACGAGTATGAGAACTTTGTTACTTTTCATTCATCTTGCAATCTCATTTTTATAGTCATAGGTACAAGTCATTGATACAAACAGCATTCATAGAGTTAAAAGAAGAATAGAAAAAAATTAAAATGATCTTTCATGATTGTAATTTGCTTCGTTTTTTTCTTTGCATACATAACTAGCTTATTTACGGCCACAATCCAACAATCCTAATTTTTGAACAATGTTTTCGCTGTAAGTTTTTCTGTAATATTTGCTAGATGTCATTCTCACAGATGTAAGTACATAATTAATGACTTCCGATGAGACGTTTGTTTATCTTCTAACCAAATGTTTTCCTTCTATCGTTTTTAACACCAGGAACTTGGCATGCCTGACGCCTATAATTCCTTTAACACTTTACTGTTACAATTTACGTCAACAGCCCCGAAAAAACTTAGCATTAACGTATAGTGTTGGGATCACGTAGGAAAAATCTTAGTTTTCTGATTAAGTAATTGAATAAAATTTATAACTAAACAAAATACGAAATTAACGAGAAATTTTGTAAACTAAAATCAATTATTTTTATGTTAAAGGGTTTGAACCTGCGTGCTACTGAATGGCACTACTACATATTCTGTGAGGGGGATACCAATTAGTGAAGCTTGAGTGAATTGTGGTAGGAGTGGAGTTGATCAGCTTCTGTACAAAGGGTCTCACCCGACGAAGTGCTGCGGCGTCCTCTCGTCCAGCGTCCGGGGCCCGCGCTGCCAGAGGCGCGGGCGCGGCGAGCCGGCCCGGGAGCTGGCCTGCGCGCCCAGCACCAGCAGCGCCACCACCATCCGCCGGAATGTCATTGTGGCACCATCACCCTGCAACACAGGCCTCTCTTCAGCTTCATTGACCCCATTAAATCCTACATGTGAGTCAGTTAGTCAGTCTTGTTGACTGACATCAGCTTTTGTCGATCAACTGGTCTGTCGTGTTATATTTTTTATTATGTTATCGGTTCTGCACTACTCTGAGTATTTTAAGGTCTTGCGGATATGACGACACATCGTCCAATGGTCTTTCCCCACTCCTAGATCCGTCATCGGAAAAAATGTATTAAACAAACTATAACGGATAAATATGTTACACATATCTGAAAAACAAAACAAATCAGGCCAAC
This sequence comes from Eupithecia centaureata, assembly GCA_944547425.1. Taxonomy (NCBI): domain Eukaryota; kingdom Metazoa; phylum Arthropoda; class Insecta; order Lepidoptera; family Geometridae; genus Eupithecia; species Eupithecia centaureata. Next base: position 934,139 of record OX155689.1, read on the forward strand.
TTTTTACAGGTCTGTTATCCAAAGACCTTCAAAAGAAAGAGATGGAAATTTCATCTTTTTACAATAACAAAGTTGTACGACAGAGATGGCTATAGTCAGATAGAGGGACGTTCCGGGGCGGGGGGTCAAGGAATCTGTGCCGAAATGATAACGAGGGCCGACGACCCGCCACTATTGCACTCCATTACACTCAGTGCTATAATTAGTGAAAACAAACGCAAAGAATCGTAACAGTACCTAATGCTTCAACTTTACACAACAACGACGGGAAGCGGCTTCAACAAATCGAAGTAATCAAATTGTTAGTGAATAAGACGCACAGGAAATATTTCTCAGAGGATAGTCTAGAGCGCATAAATACAGCTAGACTATGCTATGATAGTCGGGAGCCTAGAAAACTGGCTCGCAACAATGCAAATAAGGAACACGACGATCATTCAACCAGAAATGCAGCAAAACTACTGACCTAATAGATCAAGGAATCGTGACTACAAATTCTAAGCTCTAGAGACGATGACTACAGGGCTTTAGGTAAATGATACTTTGAGCAGTTTTATGACTTAAATAGAGAGAATAAACACAATATGTACCGACAGAAAAGGCGCAGAGTCGAAGAGATACCCCTCTAATTGGTTGATTGAATAGAGGAACGCGATTTAGATAAGATAGTTAAAGTGAATCAAGATTTCCCGGTGCGGCCAGCAGCTCAAGACAACACAAAGTAAGCTGTCTCACATGATAGAGATGCGGTTCACGATTACCAATAACATTTTTTGAACCGTATGACAGCACAAGAGCCAGTGAGTCACGGAGTCTGAATGCTGCCGCCCACGGCGCGCCTTCCTTACTATCTGTCGCTCCTAGTAGTAACTGTATCTTTATTAATCAAATTGAGATTTCAAGTGGAACGCTCACGATCTTTAGGTAAACCATACTTTGGAACTACATGAACAATAACTCATTATTTCAACACTAGATGAACTTTTTGAGTTACGGTTGATATCATGCTTCATCTCTTCAATCTTATGAATCTTATCTTAATTAATTATCAATTTATCACATTTGCCCTTTCACCATCATCATCATCAGCCTATTTGCCTTTAGCTCCATTTGCCTTTTCATTTACTAAAATTTTCTAAAATATCTTCCATTGTACCTGTACTCACAATAGTCTGTAGCAATAATATCGGTATCGACGTCATGGGAATGTTATTTATAAAATATATGATCAAAGTATCTAAGGTCAGTCCCCGTAGTTGACCCACATTTAAATCTTATTACATAATAGTCCAATCAAAGCGGGAGTCCTTCAACAATAACGTCCTGACATGAATGAACTCTAATGAATGAGCTTTCTCCGAACACTTCACGAAATGTGGGTTAAGTTAACAAAATAAAGCCATGTTGTTGATAGGCCGCTAGATAAAAATATGAGTAAAATCCGGATAAAAATAAGATGTAGAAAAAAAACGTCTTCCTAGCCAAAGCTTATAAAAATAAAACCCCGCAGCCTTTTAAATGTAACCACATTATGTGTTGCCTTTTGAGGAGTTATAACGCCGCGGCGAACCGCTCACTTCTAACGACGAAAGTGTATACAAACAACATACTGTAATGATGGGAAAACACAAAGAGGCATGTATCAAAATCATAAAGATTTATTTTGGACTACATCAGATAGTAACTATGGCATGACATTCCGATATGAATATAAATCTAAACCTGCTTGTTTTTCGATTTGTTACAGTATCGTTAACCGTTGGAGAGTAATGGTATTAATTAAAAAAGTTAATCACTTGCGGCAATGGACATTATTATAATTACTAAACTTTTAAAGGACAATAAATTTATTAGATCGTTTAGAAGCTTATAAGGTCACTGGGAGTTTTTAAATACTAATTAGAAATAATTATAATTATGAGATGAAGTTTTTTATAAGTAAGAAGAACTGTATAATATGCATTGCATAAGAAATGAATTTAAAGTTTGACAAAACAATAGTAACCGAACGTAAAGTCAACGACCGCTGCCGCTTGAATACAGACAGCAAGGCGCCAAAACATGACATGACAGCTAATGATTGATCCGCCGATAAATGCCAAGATCCCATGAGCCCTTCAACAAACTAGTTTCGGTGAATGATGTAACTGTAAGAAGCTGCATCGAAGCTTATCAATTAGGGAGTTTAGAAATAATGACGAGTAGCATTTAGCTAACACGTTAATGTTTATTAGCTTTGAAAACATTTCTATAGTGGTATGCTCGTTAGCAGATGTTCAAAACGTAGGTAGTTAAAAACGTACAATGAATGAGTATTTTTTTAAACCTAGAAGTTTAAAAAAGTTTACTTAATATTCGCTATGAGCTTTTACAATAAACAGATATACTTAATACATAAGATACTAGATCCATAAAAATTAAAAAATCTTTTATATGAACCATAAATAATCTTGATAGACAATGAGTGAAGCACGGTAAACAAACTGTAGTTGTACGGTACTGACAACTCCGATTTGGTAGGTTATACCACCTGTGCAATAGCAGGGTCGCTACAATGCTACTGAGGATTACTTACTTTTATAGGGTAAGTAGAGCAACCTCAGGGTTTGTTTCTAGGACTTTATATCAATAGGTAAAATAAACGTAATGAGAGATTGAGGAATGTTGCCGTTTATTTGATCATGAACCATGTTTATATTTAGAATCAACCTAGTTTGCGAAGTGACTAACTGAGCATTTACATAATTCTCTAACATTTAACAAAAAACCTGAACTTATTTGAATCGCGTAACAAACTGAAATAGGACGTTACATAAGTTCAAGTGGCTACTTACGGTTATTGGTTACATTATAGGGCTCTACAATTTGGAGTATTTTACAACAAACAAGAGATAAGAACAGATTTGCGAGTGTGTGGCGAACAGCGCGGGTCATATATTCTCGGATAAACTCCGCAAGGCGTTATCGCTTCTCGCTCTTAAATATAGGTACGGGAATGACGAAACTGAACCCATATTAAATCTTCGTTTTCTTGAATGTAGGTCAAGGCCATTTTATTAAAAAAGTTATTGACATTACCTACTTAGTAAGCAAGAATCCAGAGTCAAGAAGGTTCGTATAAATCCTTTGCCACGAAATTCAATAACTCTTGTATTTAATATACATAATAAGTACTTAGGTATTTTAAAGTAAAATGAGCCTGCCTCTAGATGTAATTTTTTGCCTCCTGTTTTGTCTAGGATCTACAACTCTACCAGGAGATAGAAGCACCCAGTTATCGAGTTACAATGGTTTATTTTACGTTTATTCGAAGGAGGCACAAAGCTAGGGTTTCAAATTTCCACGAAAAATCACGAGAGCGGAAATCAAAGCGCGCCGTGACTTCAGTCCCCGGTGGTACCAGGTTAAAGTACACTACTTATGTGTGACTGTGAACTACTTCCGACACGGATTTAATTTCTACGGATTCGTCTGAATTGAGTTCACAGCTATCGATTTAAAAACTACAATTCATTAACACTGTAATGGCGTCACATCCGACGTCACCAATGATTGTTTTGTTTTTGTTAAAATAAAGGGATACGTGAGTTATTAAATGGAGGCTGAAAAAGTAGTAATTATAATAAATTAGGGAGTATCACAAACCGAGCAGAATTGAATCACGGAAACGTATGGATGAAACTTACGCCTATCTCTGAATGTTTTCAGCATGTTTCGTGCCATATCATTTCATAACCATCAGGCTATCCTGACATAAGGAGGCCATTTATCCACCACCAGGAAGCGGTGTTCGTTTCATTATGATCAAAGGGGCACTCAGATCGATGCACTCGTTGGGCATCAAGTGTTTGCTTTCGCTAGTCTAGATTGGAGAGGGTGTTTAAATGAGAAAATAGACAAAACAAGGCATGGCAGGTATGTAGTGGAAGACACAAATAGCAAGGGGTAAAAAAAGACTACTTTATGGCTAAGTGATCATGTTTCAGAAAAGTCCAAACCTCGAAGTCCAGACCACGTGAAACAAAAATATCTCATGTGTGGATTGTCCAGCATTATTTATTTATTTGTGACAAGTTGATCGTAGTTATCGTGGGCCTAGTTACAGATGAGAGAGATGGACGAAGTACAAAGTAAACACTTTAATTGATGCGCTCACGCCTCACATCAAGCTCATAATGAAAGAGGGCAGAGCTTTAAACAACTGAAGATACAATAATTATAAGGGCCAAAAGTTATTTCAGTCAAAGAAATTAATCTAGATAAGTACTAGCAAAATGGATCCGATTTATATTTTTTAAATGTACTCTAATGTTGAACAATGTTAAACGAATAAAATAGACACGATTTTCAGAAGTGACAGATTATTATGATGATAAATACGTAAGCGTTACGAAATATCTAATAGGTATGAATATTACGTTATCGCCAAACAAATGTTAGAATTAGAATTTATGTCTGAAATTAAGACTCTGTAAACATAACTACTATTTTATCTACTAACTTCTCCAAACATTTGCCTGTTATAATGAATCGTTCTCTTGGTAACACAATGACTCCGAATTATTATTCCCTTAAAAATTTTTAAACTAATGACTTTATTCCATAGGTAATAAACCTTTGATCATATTTGAATACATAGTTGAACTACACAGTACAGAAGGTGCTCGAAAACAAGCGCGACTCCTGAAAAAGTTATTAGAGGAGAAGTTAATTTAGCGGTGGTGGGCTCAGACTATAGAACTGTGGTGGGATCAAAATAAAAAGGAAATAGTTTTAAGTAATCCGATAGCGGAACTAGAATTGACCTAAACGACACATGCAGTAACTATGTCAGCAGCAGACGCAGACGAAACACCATCTGTGCAGACAAACCCAAACAATGTATTGATACGAATATTTTAATAGCCTATTTAAAACTTCAAAGGAACGAAGAATGCAAGCAATATGCTAGATTAAATTGTAATAACGGGTACATAATGTTAATGTAAAACTAATAAGATATGGCGGTACACATCCACACAATCCCTATTTTGTTAATAAGACACCGATAAACGTGGCGAATTATTAAACACCATCAAATGAAACAACGATTCGGAATGCGTTAAACACTATAACATATAAATAGTTCTGAGAGCAAAATCGATGCAAATTCCTGACCTCCATCTAGTTCTATGGTAACAGGCGTGAAATTACATGTTTGTACATAAGCCATTAAAATCTATGAAGGCACAAGAAACTGCCAAAGGCCCTGTAATCTCAAGCTCCTAAAAGTTTATAGTTGCTGACAATTGTGTTTGTAGCGACACTTACGACCGGTTGTTAGTCATAACGACTGCCAATAAAGTGCAGTACAATAGGGAATTAGTTTGCAATGCATTAGGTGCAGAGGGCCAATGTCAACCACTCTGTCACCACGGCGCTATTGCAGAGTCCTTGCGAAATGATCCATCACTAGGAAAACATAAAGCGTGAAGAGCTTAAGGAAAGCTTGGGGATGAGATATTGATATTCGATACAGATGTACAAAAAGAGAACGGTTCTTATAGTTTAACCAGTCCTTCTATTTGGACTTATTTTGTAACTGGAAAAAAACATCATCATGTTAGTTTTTATATCTCTACTGCGGACGATAAAAAAGGCTTGTAGTAGCAAAGTCTTCTTCAAGCTCAAAATCAAAATGCATGCTTCTTTAAATTAATACTTAAACAATATTATGTAACCTAAATCTAGGATCAGCATCAAAGGGCACATTAATTATCCCACTAAATTTATCGATGCACGTGAGGCACTAGCGTATAATAACAATGTTTTTGTGAATAACGGTGGTCTTAGAGGAGGAATTAATCATAGTGTTCCGGTACTTGATCCCGCCGAGCGCGCACCTACTCAAGGAGGTACCTACTCTCTGGAACAAGGATCGTTAGATATAATAAATTGTTCAATAAGCTGATAAACCTGTCTACATGTGAATACTGCATACTGCTAGTTTTAAACCCGAAATATCACATAGTAATATGAGAGGCTTAGTAAAAGGAGAGACTACGAGTACCTAGTTTCAATTGAACTAAATGATTATGTATCAGAATTTAATTTATAATCGTTCGTTTTAATTATTTTGTTTCTATTTCTTGCTTGCAAACTGATTGTGAATTCGTTAGAAATAATTTGACTAGAAAAATTTTTGATTCATAACTAGAATCGAAAAAACGTTACCGACATTTACAGAAAAAATGAAACGTATGAAAATTACTTATATGTATGAATGTAATTAGTTAGCTCAATAGTTCAATTGAACCTTTTTTTATTTGTTTCTATTCATTGTTTGTAACTTTCGTTGTTAATAAAGTTTATAATACTTTTATATCCATTAACATATGAGTAGTATACATATATTCTATTGTTTAAATAAATTTAGTAATAAATTAAGTATATTTAATTATGTTAATATCATAACTACTAGCGTTGTTAGTTACCTAATGCTGAAATGTAAACTTATTTAATTTAAGAAAAACTAAATGAAAAATGGAATATTTTTTTTAAAATACTCCATAATGTTTAATTTTATACCTATTAATGGTTCCTCGCACAGCATCCATAACGATGGAGTACATTGTTCCTCTACCATTATTATAACATTACAGCAAATTATGGTTGTAGAAAAATTGCGTGCATCATTTTAGCACGACCTTTTTTGCGATTATATTTTAATGCAGAACGAAATGGATTGATTTCTTTGTGTAAGTAGGTACCTACCTATATTTAAAAGCAAATCATCTCTTTGTGTTCCGCACCGACAAACGCATACACTAGTTAGCGCATACATTTTAGTTTATCACTATCGTATTTTTACTAAAATGTAAATGACAGATTGATGTTTTACCAAAAAATCTCAAGATATAAAAAATATTTTGGCTTAGAAGCATAAACTAGTAAATTCATAAATTAACTAAATTGTTTCTCATAATTCAAGAGTCACGTTATAGTTGTAGAAAAATTGCATGCATCGTTTTCGCAACTCTTTTTTTGAGATAATCGAAATGGATTTTTGTTACTATTAGATATCACAATGAAGGCGTTATAGTTTCAAGTAAAAAAAAAAAGAAAAGAGCGTAGAAGTCATCGGTCCAGCAAGTACAAAGCAGTATAGATCACAATAAAGGCGACGTGAGGATTCCCACACGCTTGAATTTAGCCGCGGACGTGATACGAGATTGCGCAAAATCAGCCTTCAGTTCCTCCTGCGATAAGGGACTACTGACCAACATTTAACCCTGGCACTATTATGGACAAATAATCAGCGCAAAGTTGAACCATTTGCGGCAGGAAGAGGATGGCCGAGGATCGCACTGAAGCGACGACGTGGGCCGATGTTTAATGTTCACAGAACAAGGGAATTTTAGTTGGATTGTTGCGCGCCAATTGGAAGCTATCCTGGTAGCTTTACTTTGATTTTTACATTAATGACTAAACGATGGTGTTAAATAAGTCACGTCAAACTCAACCGGACAGAATGTGTTTTTTAAACTTAAAATAAAATGTACGTGAACTAGCTTTAATCTTGATTATTAACCTATCAACGCACCATTTAGCAAGAGTAGGTGCAGTGCTCAAAAAAAGGGGGGTCAAAAAAAAACTTCTTCCTTATCCTACGCTAGGTAGAGTCTGCTCTACCAGCAGTCAAAAAACCATAAAATATAAAAAAAAATGACCCAAACGATACGATACCAAATTTTTCGATATCCAGTGACACCGTCCAACACAATATTTAGATTTACCATGCCACAGGATTATCAGCTGGTGCGGGATGTAGCGCGCCGGGTGCGCTCTGACACCTCGACCTGACCACTGTCTGACTGGGCTCGGACCTCGCGCGGAGTGCACCGACCACTCGCTGGCACTCTCGACGAGTGACTGACTGTACAAGTGCTCACGCGGTTCGCGCGCACACGACTGAAGTCGCAAGCTTTGCCTCACTCGGCCGTTACAATTACAGTGTTTGATCAACGGCTAATGAGCTTCATATAAAGCTGCATCTCCACTTGACATGTGCAGAGATACTTCATAATGAATTTAAGTGAAAAACACTTTTCTAATTTGAAGTTTTCTCTTTGTATGCAATAAAAGTTAGGTAGGCATAGTAATATAGCATAAAATAAAGCAACAAGGAAGAGTGAAGAACATCTTTGTTTAAATGTTGTGCCTCGACTTTTCTCTGTGGAAACGCGGCTTTAAATTGCTCATCTCGGCTCATCGGCATGGTTTTCAGGGAATTATAAAAAATAAGGAAAACTTAGAGACAGAGTGGGTGGATAAGTGCGCAAGCTTACTGTTACTTACTTAGCTTACCTGCCTAGTAAGCAATTACAGCCATAAGCTTGAAATTAAATAAAAAACCCTTTCTTTGGAAAACCTGACAACAACTACCAAGGAATAGAATTTGCACTTCGAAAGTTGAATTTAGCTTTCTAATTGTTACTGTTCAATATATCCTAGTGTACCTAATTGGTTATAGCGTAGTTATCATAGAGTAGTTACACTGACCTATAAAAGTTAAGGCTACGAACCTATGGACATTAAAATCATATTGACTATGAAGAAATTATCGATCAGTGGTAAAGGGGTATTTTGCAATTTGAATTTATTTTCATCTGCTCATGTCATTGCTTTATTTTTGTCTCTATGTATAGGCAAAATTGGATCATCATCTTCATCGTCATCAGCCTATATTAATCCAAAATTGGAAAAACCATCATCAAATTTCATTATCCATAGTAATCCATACATAACATGCTCAAGGCTCGTATTTATGAGAAGGTATTTCCAGGGCATCTTAATTGTGTCTACTGTGGTAGGTACAACAGTTTGTTATCAAAAACCTGTCACTTGACAGATAAATTAGATCGTTACCGTGAGTTACGGCTACACGGCCGAGCGCCGGCTAACAACCGATCGGCACAGCACAACGCGACGGCGCGAGGCGGCGGCGGCCAGCCATTGACGCCCCACTGATAATTAAATGGCTTCATTTACATAAACATATAAATTGTGGCCCGTGCCCGTATCGACAATATTTTGATTATAATAATATCTATGCCAGTCGTGTATTATAAAAAATCGGGCCAATCGAATATCGGACAAGACCATGACTAAGTTTAATGAGAAGATAATGAAGCCTTATCTATATATATTCTCTAGATAGTTAACTCTAGAAAAAGGGGAAGACAGGGAATTTCGCAAATTTTATAACGATAGGAGACTTCGTCGCAAATAGACTCCTACAATTGTTCCTTCGTTATGTCAAATTATACAAATCTTTATTCTTTGCAAATGAAGCCTATCTTAGGTAAATTATTTGATAGTCAGCCAGTGTCTCTTTATGGAGATTTTATGGTTTTTATAGTATATTGTTGTATCAATGTAGGCATGTCCTTGATGAATGTTGTAGGTTATAGGTACTTACATAGGTACATAGGTGCATTCCAACCTCCCATAGAGTTTAATGCACGGGATCTGTTCACGCAATAAAATTTATTGATGCTCTACATTTTCCTATCGTAGAACTCACTTGCTGTTGTTTTTTTATTACACACCACAATTAAATTCAAACGGTGATATACCATAAAAATAAAGGATTATACTTAGTGACAGTCAGCTTTTAATTATGTCCCACGAGTACCTATCTCAACTTCAAGTCATGTCACGCAAGTATAAATTCAAATATTACACTAAACAACCGAAAATACGAGATTACTGACAATAAAAAGTACTGAAAAGTTATTATGAGGCACACTTGTGAGGTCTGATAATAAAAAATAATATCCGCCTACCAATCACTTACTTATATCCTTACGGTAGCTTATCCCAAAATAACGAACGAACGAATGTCGTTCAAAAAATAGGGTCCAAGACCAAGAGGTGGGTAGGTAATAGGGTGTTACATCACAAGCCTGCGACAGATTTATTAGGATTCTTTATGATTTCTATTGAAACCAGCAATTAGTCTGACAAGAGATTGATGGGGCTCACAATACCGGCTTCCATTTTAGTGTTTCAAATGCCTCACTTGCCCAAACATGGGACGCGGCCCAGCCTGTGTGGGAGTCGCTTTGGTAATGTTTTTGGAAAAGGCGTATTTGTCAGTTTCAAAACTGAGCTTTGTCTAGGTTTAACGAGTTTATTCATTGCTTATCAATGACTTATTGTAATTGCGATCGCCATCAATGGCCCATGACCAATAATGACCATGGATATTGTCCATGTTAATCATCTTTAGATACAAAAGGTCTGAAAAAACCTACAAACTCAAAACTTAAAGTGCTATAATTCCATTAGTCCTTACAGGATTCATGGACTCGTCAGAAAGTTACATAATTATATTAAAATAATCGACCTTTATAACTAGAAAATAAAGTGATCATTTTGATGTTATTCATATTAATATTTTAAAGATTTTTAAAAGAAGCGGAAAAGAAACCTTTTACTCGTTTGGTTTGGTTTTCGAGTTGGAGCAAAACTCGTCCTAAGTTCTTTAATCCGAGTAACAAACTGATATTTTGTATTAAGTAAGCCTTATTACAAAGATTGATTTTGACAATTTGTTTGATATTATGTACTAATATTTTTTTTCATGCATTTTCAACTCATTTTTCGTCAATGTACCTACATACAAATACGCAAAGTTTTAAAGTTACCTAGGTTAATGTAGTTAAGCCTAGTTGTGGGAAAAGCGAGTTTAGTATCATTTCTAGTAAGTAGTATTAGATATTTAAAAAAATTCGTAGATAGACAAATACAAATGCGATAAATAAATAAAAACCTAAGTACAACAGTTTAGCCTGAACTAGTCAATCCTGTGTTTCAGGCGTATTCGTAGTAAATGATAGATGGCATCAAACATATCAATAAATCAACGGTGGCGTGCTCCTAAAACAAGCTCCATAAAATATTGCAGGCGTTAAAATACCACATAAATTGGGTTATCATCAGCGAACGAATTTTCGTCTGAGTGAAAAACAGTGGGTTCACAATTGGGTCAGTCGTAAGGAGGCTGCAAACACAGATTAGATACCGAGCTCAAACATACTCTACACACAGGCAGTACGGTCGCACAGAACTGATCACAACTGCAACCTCATTACCTATCTATCGTATTACTGATGGAATTCATTACAAATATAGAAATCTTAAAGAAATTCAAATTATTAACAACTAGCGACCCGCCCTGGCTTCGCATGGGTGTAGGTTTTAAATACATATAGGTTTTTAGGTACAGGCAGCGGGAAGCTGCTTTTTTATACTATGTAGTGAAGTTCCATGTCAGTCCAAGACAGCGCCATGACCGAGCGGATTCTCAAATGAGATGTAAAAACTACCTATATATATTAAGAATTTTGTATTCTATTATAACTACAGCAGACTATTGAATAAATTTCGGAGTTATTCAAGAAAGCTTTTAAGTCAAATGGAGCAAAACGCATTTATGAGAAAACATGTACTTATTACAATTCACCGTTGCCAGGCCAATATCACCAGGTCATAAAGATCTCAGCCTAGAACAAGTTACTTAACCCCCACATTCCTGAGAAGCCTCCGTAGAAACAAGCCTTATCTAGCATGCTGGTAATCCTGTGACAAGCGAATTGAACGCGTAAGCGCCGAAATATGTGAAAATAATGATAACGTTTGTTTATGAAATGTTACTGCGTAATTTGAGTTTAAATTTGACAAGAATTTGGGAGATTTGAGGCGAAAAAATCTGGTCTCAACTCGATTACTCCAGTTTCATTTTTTAATCAACAATCACAAAATTCTGATAAATTATAGTCAAGTCTCTTTTGTACAAAGTTTTCCTGAAATGTTCAGGTAAACTTTAAACAAGAGAAAGTTTAAATTTTTGGACGCAGTCATTTCGGTAGAACAGTAAGTATATTTAGTCGGCAAAGCATGGGATAGGAGGCACGTCATCGTTCCTACAGCGGGTGCAGGCAAACATCTCATGCAGCCCATCATTCAAAATGCAGAAGGTCACTAGCCGACCCTAATTAGTTACTATGATAGATTGTGATAAATCTTTTATCAGTTAGCGAACCGCGGAATGTTAGGCACTAGCAAATATGTATAGTTTTATCAAACAAACGCTAGGTAGAGGTGAATGACTTTCTAACTTTTCATAACTCAGAGCTGGAGTCACTTTTCTACATTTCTACAATCATATAGAAAAGCAACGTATGTTATAAGGATATAACGTATGGAACCCCGTTTGTCTAGCAAGACAATCAATATGCACAGTTTTAATGATTCCAGTAAGAAGTTATATCTAAAAGTTAACAGTCTCTCGGACTACGGTGACTAAAATCAGAAGCACCTGTGTACACAGGTAGCACTGAAATGCGATCGATTTATACGCATTCGATATTTCACAACCACAATCGTGGAATGCGTAGGTGATGCATCTACTTATTATAACTATTCAACAGGTATTATTTAAACCAATTTTTCCCGACGACTGCATTTCGACAGGTTTACGCTCTTTTATAGGTAAACTAACGCCATTAAAAAATAATTATAACAATGTGTTCTGTTCTGATCGTGTAAGTTTAAAAATTAATTAGTACGTATCGGTATACTGAGTCTAACAATATATCTTCTAAGGCAGGTAGTTTTTATAAGATAAACGAACAATATGCAGCTTTGATGCAAAATGTATGAAAAAATCTGTCAAAAACGTCAATCTTATATCAAAACTTATATTTCATTGTCTGATTAGAGAAAAAAAATTATGTTATATTTATACACCCCGTTATATTTGCGGGTTAAATTTGAACATACATAAAAGCTTAATTATTCTAAGCATAAAACCACGCTCATCGGAATGGGTCCAGGAGAATCCTGTTCTGAATAAGGCTCTTCATTTCTTTGCATCTCTGAACCCTCAAACAATAAGCTAGTACTCGTACGTATATGAAAAAAAATCGCTAATATCAGAAGTTCACGACCAGATCAGATTGTAAGCTTAAAGAACACAATGATCTCATAACCCAGCACATGTTCAACATAATTGTGGGTCGCGATGCGAATATTAAAAACAAGTGAATAAATAAATGAATAAAAGTAAACAATCGTGTCTGGCTGCCATACTCTGTCATATCTGGATTTACCAAATGAGGCATGAAAACGAAACAGCTATTTTCAGTCGTGAAAACCACATTGCTAGGAATTCAATTAAATATTCGGTTATCAAAATGTTACCCAAATATTAAAACGTTAAAGCGTTAGTACATCTTCCATAGTGGTCTGTTGCAGCGATAGAGTGAAGAGCGGAAGGAAAAATGGAGGACTTTACTCAGCAGTATGTAATAGCTCAAAACAAATATATTTATAATTTGATATTTGTTGATGACATCACAATTTTGCCGCCACAATCACCTGCTTTGCTTCGCGAACGATATGTAGATCTTCAGGATCTCAAAAGTACCTGAAGACGTGATTATACTTCTGACGGATCTGAATTTTACTTATTGTAATGCTAATAAGCTGTACCTACCCAACTAAATGTTCCGTATTTACATGGAAAAATTAATTACCTATAACATCTACTATTTGTTCCGGGTTTCTGGGTGTTGTCTATGTAGGAATTATAAATATATATGTAACTAGCTGGTGCCCGCGACTTCGTCTGCGCATGATTAGTATTTGGAGTACTCGCGATTTTACTTGCGTAATTCCTTTCACGTGGGATTTTCGCGATAAAATAAAGCCTATTTCTTATTCCAGCTTATAATCTATCTCTGTGCCAAATTTCATCCAAATCCGTTCAGCAGTTTTTGCGTAAAAGAGTAACAAACATCCATCCATCTATCCATTCATACTTACAAACTTTCGCATTTATCAGTTCAATTCAGTTTGGTTTGGTGGCTATAAGGGTTTTCAAAAATTTTTAAAACCCGTATAGCCCAGGGGAACCAAACTGAATTCCGGGATAAAATGTCTCCCATGTCCAATCGTCCCGAGTTCCATTCGAATTCATTCAATTCCGTCGTGATGCGTGGTTAAAGAATTTTTCTTTCACCCTCTCTCCCAGGGGAACCTTACTGAATTCCGAGATAAAAAGTATCCTATGTCCTTCCTCGTAGTATGACCTATAATCATGCCGAGTTTCATTTCAATCCAGCAAGTAGTTTCGGCGTGATGCGCGTTTACGATACAGACAGACAGACAGACAGACAGACAGACAGACATGAATGAAAAAAATTACAGTTTTGGCTTGAGTATCGACAATAGAGTGCCCTCCAAAAAAAAATTTCAAAATATCTTCAATGTACAGAATTTGACCTGTTACAGTTTTATTATAAGTATAGATGTATTTTATTATCTATATCAGTCACCTATTACTTACCTATAATAAAAATATATCAATCTAGGTATGCAATGTGTTGTATTACCTAAGTAAATCAGTCACCTATTAGTTTTTAGGTAAGTACCTATGTAAAGTAAATCAATACCTTTATTTCTTTAGGCTTACAAAATAAGCACGTCAAATTTAGTTCTCTAGGGCAGCGATTCCGGAAAGGTGGTCCGCGGAACCCTGGGGTTCCGTGGAAGAGTCACAGGGGTTCCGCGGTCTGACCGAGACTTAAATAAAACGTTCGTGGAAAAGACTCATACCAACCTTCCTACATTGTATTTCTCTGTACCTAACAATAAATGTTTTGCAATACTTATAATAATTTTAAAATTTTTCATTTAAAATTTGTTCTTCCTTCTGAGTCTAAAGTGAATATATGAATATAGAGGTATATTTTGGTCTTCAGGTAAACCTAACAAAACACAGGCCATAATTATTGGTAGCACAAGCACTTCTGCTAAAATCGACTGGTCCACTCTCCCTCAATTAGAATTCAATAGCTCATAGTTCCGTTTAGCAGAAGTGTAAAAAATCTTGGAATCTTTATGGATTGTGCCATGTCTTGGGTCCCTCAAATGGAAGCAGTGAATCGCAATGTATTCGCCTGTGCTGCTTCATTGAGAAGGCTTCGTAACTTCCTGCCTACTGCCACTAAAATTGTGCTCGCTCAATCTCTCATTCTTCCCATTCTTTACTATGCCAACGTTTGCTACCTCGACCTAACTGATGAGCAACTTAATAAGGTTGTACGGCTCCAAAACGTGTGTATTCGTTTTGTGTTTGGTCTCCGCAAATCACTACATAGTATAAAACAAAGTCGCTTTTTCTGTCCCTATGTCCTTATGTCCCTTTGAATGCTTAAATCTTTAAAACTACGCAACGGATTTTGATGCGGTTTTTTTAAATAGATAGAATGATTCAAGAGAAATGTTTATATACTTAAAATAAAACCGTGCGAAGCCGGGGCGAGTCACTAGTATATCATATTTCGGAGTTCCGCACAAAACTAAAATGGCTTCCTGTCCGTTTTCGTCGAAATTCCCATATCCTTTCTCTTCTTCATAACATTCTCTTTAACCCTGTCACTCCCTTCTATTTAAAGGAGCGTTTTCATTCCTCCACAGTTCTCATCCTCCCCGTGTCCTTCGGTCGTCAGAAAATCTGGCTTTGAGTACCTATGCCACTTCACAAAACCAGTTTCTACAACAAATCCTTCTCAATCCAAGCCATACGTAATATATATTATATTTAACATTTATTTATCTTTAAATATTCGTTTTATGTTCATAATTATTGTAGCTCTATCCTTGGTACAACCCCTGCCTTTCTTTAATTCACATAATACTTTCCATCCAAAGGTTGCCTGGAAGAGATCGCTTCTAAGCGATAAGGCCGCCGGTACTTGTCACATGTAATGTCTTTCATAATGTTCTGTATCTGGTGTACCTATAATAAAGTATTTTGTATTGTATTGTTTTCAAAATAAGTAAACACTTGAGTTATCAAAACAACCAGCTAGGGTTCCGCCAAAAAAATTACGATCAATTAGGGTTCCGTAGCCAAATAAAATTGGGAACCCCTGCTCTAGGGAGTTACATAATTGTAGGAACATAATAATATGTTGTACCTAGTGTTGTACCTTACTTACCTATGTTATGTAATATTAAATGACGTGTAATTCAAGTAATTTACGAAATAAATGACTATTGACAGCCCATAACATAAGCTCTGCTTAGCTTGGTGAGGCTAGATGATGCTGTGTAGATTGTCCAGCATTATTTATTAATTTATTAATTGCTACCAGATAACTGGCTGAGAGGCTTTTCTCCTAGTTCTCTCGCTCACGCGGCATTTGTTTAAACAAATCCTTATCCATCCGGCCCTTATTATACAAACGTTTGCTTAGCTAAAATTAGGCGTCTATCCATCTTTCTTATCTATCAGGCCCTTTTATGTCACCTTCTGCTCTCGTGACCAGTTAGCCTAATTTCTGTGTTAGCTTTTAATTTAGGTACCTATCATTCGAGCTACATTGCACATCCTAAACTTGGCACTCAACCTACTGCGTCAGGGAGGTCTTTGTCAATTGCAAAGCTTTAAATCCAGTGGTACTTCTCAATTTATCTGTGTTTTATGTTCAGCGGGAAATTTATTGATTATTTTTGGTTGTAGCCCCGTTATATCTTCTCAGATGTGGACTCATACTAATTTTACTAGTGAAGATATGTTTAGTTTCACCGAGGCTTTTGCGCCCAGATGCCTTGTTCAACAAATCGCAAGGAACGGCCTCGTCTCTGTGGGTTTTGCATGCACCGAGTCAATATTTTCATAGATTCTGCCCCACTTGTCTAGATTTAGACGTTGAATTTTATGTGTGCACAAGAGATAATAAAGATCTATTGCATAATGATCCTGTTAGGAGATGAGAACTGTTCGACCAAACTAGAGCCAGAGAGATTACTGCTTACGGACGGATATTTAATTTCAAGAGGAAAGAACTGTTCAGTAGCTGTAAGTAGGTACAGAATTTGAAGAAGTCACGTGTTTCTCCGATTTTTTTACATCTGCGTCAATTTAAAATGTTATTTATGATTTGCCAGTGAAAAGAAAAGCTCACCCTAATACCTACTCTATTTACAAACACCAAATTATAGGTATATTGTGCAGGGTCGGTTTAAGTCCTGAAGTCTGAAGTTGTGGCCGCAAAAGCAATAAAGTTCCCCAAACTCAAATTCCCACACTTTTAAAAAGCTAAGTACCTACAATAACATACCATAATGAGATCATCAGCTTCTTAATGCATCCACACGTGTTGCTTGCGCGATTCATAACTAAACAAATATTTTATCTCGTCTCTTTACACAAATTACATAACTGAAATTAACTGTGTTACTGTAGAAACAAGTTGAGTATGTAAATTGCCAAATGAAACTCAAAATTCTGTTTGAATTAATGAGAGGGCCTAGACAGAGGATATGAGCGTAAGAGACCATAAACTGTTTCATCATTATTTTCCTCGTCGACCCTTATCAACAAAAGGCTGGGCATCACACCACCAACCTCCCTCTTTGCTGTTGCGGATGTTTTTGTGACAACTGCACATACGTAGGCCTCCCCCAAATACGGTCCTGAGCCGCTTCCATCCACCCGCTCCCTGCGAACGCCGCTATTGTCATCGGTACTTCAATTCGTCTACTTGATGGACACTTCAGAAGCCTGTCTGTCTCCATCTCTCCATAAGCTCCACAGTTTGTGACCTTCGCCTCAGCCCTGCCTGCACTAGTCCTGTATAAGCTCCGATGACGTCTTCAGCCCTTAACCAGTGCGTGGTATCACGTGAGTCGGGTATCACAAAGCACCGCAAAGTTTCGACAGGCTTGTGATAATAAATCTGCATTAGCGGGCGAGCCTATGACCGCATAGCAATAGAAGCCCAAGGCTGTAGATAACACTATTACAGTTATGGCCAGCTAATTGCCTCAGATAACTGCAATACAATTCTGCTATCTTAATGTGCGCATAATTGATTCAATATTGCGGGATTCTGGGAACGGGCGCTTGAAATTTCAAACGGACTGGAGATTAACTACAATGGCGCCAAGTTGCATATTGTAAAAACAAGAAAGAGAATTTACAAATATTGTTTTTACAATAATCAATTCGAAGCTTACGTTCAGAGGTCTGACCCCTGAACCTGACTAGGTTAATAGACAATTAATTTATTGTTTATTAAATAAAGCACATACGTGTACTAGGTTTATTCATTTTTGATCATTGCTAAATCTTTCATCGTTATCCATCATAAAATAACGATTATGCTAGTTTTCAATTCCTAATTTAAAGACTGCTCAGAGTGTTCTAGTGGAAACCAGCCCCAAGAATAACATAGATGCACCATTACGCTGTTAGTGGTAGGTGCAATTGCATATAAACTGGAATTAGGTACATACGCTACAATTGAAGTTAATATGACTCGTAACATTTTGTTTACTTTGTCATTTACGGCTTTTGAAACGGTACAGTTGCAAATATAGGCACTTGTGATTATTAACTAGCAAATAATATAGGAGGAAGAATCTGGAGAAGTTTTGTAATAAACATTTTTTTCTGAATACATACTAAGTACAATGTAAAAGACAGTTGGGCATGCAACGTGCGACATGTAGGTAAACTGTCACAGGATTGGTAGAGGTTTAAGGGCAGACATTTTGATAAGTAGGAAGCATGAGAAGTAGATAGGTATTTCATTAGTACCTTCCTTCCTTCTGGGGAAGCTTGGTGGTGGTATAAAAAAAAAAAGCGTGCTCTATCTACTCGATCTTCACTTTCTGTGAGGCGGTGGTAAAAAAAATAACTAAACGCATATTAGCCCTACTTGAAAGACAGTATTACCGTACCAAAGTTACCACCGTTCGCTGAAACCATAGTGTAGCTAGCTATCTCCTTCTTTCTAGACTCTGTCGACCATTTAGAAAGATGTACCCTTCAAACCATTTCCTCTTACTTTAGGCAAATCAGATACAGTCGCTGCGGCTTTTGATTCTTCCACCTCATTCGTAGCCGTCCCGTCGGTCTTTGTTTCCCCTTAGTCTCCACACCAACACCACACGAGTTTCCTGCACCATGACGGGCTCTGTGGCTTACCCACTCCCACTTAAGCCTTCCAACTCTCGCACGATGTCAACACGTTGATATTCAGTCGCTAGCTGTTAGCTACAAACATTCATTGGATTATTGCTCATATCTATTAAACGATTCCGATCCACTTGAGACAAATAAAAACGTGACCGCAACGATGCAGTCCTGCCTTATCCCTGCAATGAATGCAATCAGAGATTATACAATGAAGGATACACCCCCGCGGAAGGTCACCTGTGGCCGCTTGTTACCGCGGTCACAATTTACCACTTACGTTCCGTTCCGCTACTTTATACGTTGCTATCCGTATTTTTATAGGCACTTGTTATAAGTCGTTGGAAGACAATTGCCCCTCCGCTGCTTTAGGTACTTCAGCATGTCGGTCGTGGACACCCAAAGTCTTGCGTTTTTGCCAAAGTTTTGCATTTTTATTTTTTTCCTTGGCAGGAAATCCAATCAATCTTTCAACTCCTAACCCGAGAAAAGTACTGAGAACTTTAGTTGGTTACTTTTAACTAGACCAAGATCAGCAAGTCCAAAATTCCATTCACACCTTCCAAGCTAGCCAAACCACCAAGTGAAGCGAAAATACCCAGCAGCAGGACAAAATGCGGGCTATAAATAACTAAGTAGGTAACAGCGACATCATCCATCATTCCAGCGGGTTGCACTTGTCACCAGGAGCCGATTGCATCGCAGTCGGGCCTAGACCTCAATGCGCATCCGATCTGATAATGGAGACGGAGCGGCGAAGGTGATCAGCTCCCGAGGACTGACCTCGTCTCCAGATTAGAATCTCAGGAGGGTGGGCGGCTAATGAACATTTGATCAGTGAGTTATTGTATACGAGTGGTTGCAGAACATAATAGCTTATAGACAATAGGTGTCTATTAACAAACGACATCGAACGTTTGGTGAAAGCTGTATGATCAGCCGGTATCCGACTTCACTGCACTGTGTGTGTACCCTGAAAATGGAAAGGCATTTTCCCCGTTTCCTACAGTATTCCTATCCATTTATCGGCGCTCGTGTGTATATAATGTAAATTGCTCGCGTTGCTTGCAATGGCCAAAAAACACTGAATCAGAAATCAATCAGGCTTACAAAACTAGCTTTGACACAAGTTAAATTTAAAAATGTAAATTTTTATCCAAAAACAAATAAAGTATGATGGTTTTCTCTTCACAATCCAGCTGAGCCACTACAACGGAAGAATTTCTTTGTACGATTCCCTGATGAGCCCCATCCTGCTGTCTAAGATATAAGTGTACATTTGAAATTGCCCTAACTCCCAACTGTGTGTACCACATCATTGCCATGAACGCGCAGCCTCCTCGGGGCTCCAGAAATAGCGGCGTGTTGGCGTGAGACGCTATCTGATGAGATACAGGATCAGCTGGTCAGCTGGTCACGCAACTGCTTACATCATCTTCGCTCACAGGAAACAATCAAGGTCAAAGCAGAGGAATATAGTACTTATATACTGTCCTTTACAGTTCACTTCTATGGAGAATGATATAATGAAGTTTAGTGGTTTAGTTTAAGGGTTTCGCTACATTTAACGACGCAGAATCGTAGCTTAGGCAAGAAACTTATCTTACTTATCGCCCACCGCTGTGTTAGAATGCGTAACTGCCTACTATGCGTGTTACGCTTTAAGCATACCTAGTTAGAGAACCCTAGTATTTAGATAAACCTAACATAGAATTTAAGATACTACTAACTAATTTATGTTTTTTTTTCTGTCAATATATAATATCTATCTATAAGCAAGCCTTAGAATTAATAAATAAATAAATAAATAATTCTGGACAGTCCACACAGCATCATCTAGCCCCAAGCTAAGCAGAGCTTGTCTTATGGGTACTAGAGGTAGATGACTGATATACTTAATACGATACATTACATAAATAGATATTTTTTTATTATACATAGAAAACACCCAGACCAACGGAACAAATTTCTGCAGATCGTACACAAATTTGTTCCGAGGCGGGAATCGAACCCGCAACCTCCTGCGTCGCAGGCGGACCTTCGCCCACCGCGCCACATCGGTCGTCAATTAAAAGGATTTAGGTTTTTTATAGTTCAACTCATAAAGGTAAGAGATAAGTTAGCTAAGGCCCTCAGGTCAGATTTAAATTAGATGTGTTGTTTTCAGAATAAAAACTAAGGTTTGCAAATTTTGCCACGAATATTATGATTAAGGTAGGTATATATCACAGATCAAGCGAAGCAAGCCTACCGTCATTTAATTATTTGGATTTTAGCAAGGAATGAGAAATAAAGAAAATACAGCTCTAATTAAAAAAGTAATGATGTGTAGGATTGATTGAAAGAAGACAAAATTCTGGTTTCACAGACAGTTTATTAGGTTGATTATAAAACCTATATTGAATTCGGAACTTACCTTACAATAATTACTTGTACAAAGATCATAGAATACTTTGACTTATTACATAGGTACATGTGGAAAGAGCTTTCCATAGAGAATGGTTAACAAATACATGTGTCGATAGATATGGTTCAGTACAAGTATCAATAGCCATACTACACTTACTATTGATATTATATCTATTATATTGATAGATAGGTACTATTCACGTATAGCTGTTTCCATTTGAATGTAGAGACAGAAGTTACAGCTTCAAAACGAAACCAAATATCCGAGTGTGTTTCCAACTAATGACACTTTACAGTGTGTTTACAGAATGCGTGGTGTACCTTGAAACTCGATACACACAGAAGCCGGAGGCGGAGCGGAGGCGAAGGCGTGCGAGTTGTATTCTATGGAATCCTATGAAAACCTACACGCACACCGTAGGCCGGGGCGACGCGGTGCCATTGGAAAAACCGCCACGCCGTTCCGCCTCCGGCTTCAGTGTGTTTCGAACTTAAAAGTGTATCCGCAGCTCGTCCCGCGGCGGTCGCGCGTCCCTGAGCGCGTCCGCCGCGCCGAAGTCCACGAAGGGTCGCAGCACGCTCATCTCGTTCCCCTTGTACAGGTACGCCTTGAAGTTGCCGACCTTGCGGCCGTCCACGTACATGTAGCTGAAGAAGCAGGTGTCGCAGAAGAAGGCGGGGTCGAAGGGCACGGCCTCGGCTCCGGTGACTATCCAACGAGCCGCGAACTCCGCGCACGTGCTGCAGTATAACGTCTGGTGCTGCGAGGCGGCCGTGTGGCACGGGTAGTTGGACCGCTGCAGCGGGTCCGCATGCGACAGGAGACGCACCTCAGAGAATTGGAACAGGTGCTCGCACTCCCCTTGGTGCACGTACACCTGACACAGTAATCATTACTAACGCATTACGCTTTATCAACCCCATCCACACCCACAGAAAAGCTGAAACTTAGCTGTCAATCACCAAGAGTCCTGCTCCGGTTTTTCAAGGAGCTGGGCTGGTTAGGGCCTGGTTAGGCAGGGGGATAATGCACAATACACTCCTATGCGAGATGTCAGTGCAGATCACAGTTCCCCCACTTAGAATTAGAATTAGATTACGCTTTATCTATGCTTATTTTTTCTTTATTAAATACCAACAAAATTAATTGATATGCAGGGTGTATGTGTAAACAGTCTTGTCCTTGAAAACTGAGGTTAAGTATCATGAGTGGATCCCACAACCGATTAGAAAAGTGAAAATTTATTTTAGTTTTTCTGGATTTTCATAATTCGTTTCTTGCTTGTTAATTGATGAAAGGTAGCCTATGTTTTTACCAGTCTAAGTACTACGTCTATTCAGAATGTAAGCACCTTTCAGTAGTTTTGGCGTGAGAGTAACAAACATACATCCAAACTTTGGCATTCATAATTTAGTACATATTTATTTTAACATATTTGCTGTTGTAAAGTAGCATTATCGAACCAAGAATGACCCACACTTGTTTTTAATTTTTAAACTTTTTTGTATTTTATGTTTTTTGTTATTTTTACAGAGCCATTTTGTTATAGATTTACACTTCGTATTTTAGCCTAAATTTAAGTATGTAAGTGTATCTTGTGTAAGTTTATTACTCGTAACAAATAAATGAATATTCTATTCTATTCATATATAAATAATAATAAAATGTACACTTAATTTCAATATAAAAGTGCATGTCGATTAAGATAAAACAATACACATTTGAGAAGCTGTCAGTGAGACAGATAACTCTAAGAGATAGTAAATATGCAAACATACTGCAACTTACATCAGCTGTTTTCCTCCAAGGTCCGAAGAGGGTGTAACTCTTTCTCACGAGTATAACTTTCAGTTTTATTTTATATGATAAGAAATTATGGTATTTTATTTCGTCACTTAGTTTGTTGAACATTTTTATGCACAACTTCTTTGAACATTTTTGTGAACTTAAAATAAATCCTAATAATATTATAAACGCAAAAGTTTCTAGGTATGGATGTTTGTTACTCTTTCACGCAAAAACTACTGAACGGATATGGATGAAATTTGGCACAGAAATAGATTATAGTCTGGAATAACACAGACTATATTCTATCCCGGAATTCCCACGGGAACGAGAATTACGCGGGTGAAAACGGGAGGCGTTGCTAGTAATTCATAAATGAAACGCTGGTACGTCAGCTGCGCGGCGGCCCTAGTACTTTCAACGATGTCAGTGCTTTGTAAAAGTTTAAAGATGAAATAAATGACTTTATGGCGTTAGCGGTGACAAATGCCCGCCGGATGATGCTAAGCCGGCGGCCGAATACTTTCATAATGAATTCTGAAAACTACTATATTTTTATGGTAAAATAGTAATTTATAGGAATGAGTGTTGTATTACCTCCGGGTGAGCCAGCCGCACCTGTATCTCGGCCAGCGTGGTGGAGCACATGTCCCGCACCTCGAAGCGGCCGATGCCTTGCTGCTCCGCGAAGGCGCGCACCTCGCGCGTCAGGTCTTTGCAGTGCGGCCGCGTGTCCGTGTAGAACACGTTGTTTATGAACATGAAGTTCGAAGGGAACGATTCCTGGAAACATGGGAATTGAACTGGTTAACACGTTGTAAGGGAAGTGGTGGGTAAAAATAGGTGAGTAAGTAAAGTATACTTACCTGTTCAGTTTACGTATTTTATCGAGTTTTATATGTTTTTAGGACACAATGAATATTGATTACCTACTCATATGCGCAAATTGTAAGGCTAAAGTAAATCATAAGTTACAACTATTATTGTTGAATAAGCTGTTTGTTTTGCAAATAAAACAAATAAAATAAAAATTAAATTAAAAGTTATTTTAATGTAGCATAAAGCAGCTTCCTACTGTGTTAACACCTCTACTGCGATCGCCAATCCACCTGCCAGACGTAGTGATTAGGCAAAATCGCCCTTATTTGTAGCAGCGTCACGTCACAGTTGAAGTGACTATGAAATTTCCTTGAACCGGATACTCGCAGAAAAGCGACAAACCAGACACAAGTTGCACCAACAAAGAAGTCAAGTGATTGCTCCACTCTATGAGACTAATTATTAGTAAGTATATTGATTGAGTGCATTGACAAAGACTCAGATATACACGCATCAGTTTAAGAGCTGCCTATGTATCACAAATAATAATAATCACTACATAGTATAAAACAAAGTCGCTTTCTCTATCCCTATGTCCCTTTGTATGCTTAAATCTTTAAAACTACACAACGGGTTTTGATGCGTTTTTTTTAATAAATAGAGCGATTCAAGAGGAAGGCATATACGTATATTAAAACCGTACGGGGCGGGTCGCTAGTAACTAGACTATACCTTAGAGTTGGCGGGCGCGGGTAGAGTGGGGTGCTCGGAGACGTCGAGCCGCAGGTCCAGGTCGTTGCGGCACACGATGCGGTCGCGCAGCGCCGACAGCGGCTGGCGGCCCAGCAGCATCACGTCGCAGTTGAACACCGAGTGGCGCCCGCGGAACTGGGGAGTTGCCACTCTCACCTCATTACTTGCTCTATGTAACCGGACTGACCTAACCAGTGCAATGGCTTGACAGCTATGATAAAGCATGGATCCAATGGCTCAGAATTGAGATTTGCAGAGGTAGGGTCCAGCGGAGGCCTTTGCCTAAATACAATACAAACACAATGCAATCATTTATTTGCAAACAAGAGTCACAAGTTAGCCCTAGCAGTGAGATACTTAATGAACAAATAATTCTGGACAATCCACACAGCACTATCTAGCCCCAAAGTAAGCTACTCAAAGCTTGTATTATGAGTGCACTAACATAGTGATAACTGATATATTTCATACTTTATATACACAGATAGATGGTACTTGTCTTGGTCTACTTATGTGTTTAGTGTCAAAATAAATGTCTACTGTTAGTATTGTAGTACTGTCTATGTTAGTATTGTCTACGCTTAGAGCAGTGTAGTAGTTACTTGCTGTCCGTCGGAGGCGCCGGCGCGGCGGCGGAGGCCCGGCTTGGCGAAGGTGAAGGGGCGGAAGAGGCGCACGCGGAACAGCAGGTCGTGGCCGGGCGCCAGGTCCGGCGGCAGCGTCTCGGGCTCCAGCGCTTTCTCCTGCACACATCACACGCTTCTATACAACCTACATAGTGATCCAACAATGTTTCGGTTTCACTGCGCTAGATGATTACCAGCTCCTCTAGACTGTTTTCAACAGTTTGCAGTAAGCTCAATGGTGTCAATCGGAAATGCTAGTTTTACATTGTTTCAATTCTTTCATTGTAAATATTCTCTAGTTTATTTATTATTGTTTTATAATTTAAAAAAAAAAATTTGAATCAAAATAGCAAGATTTAGAGAGAAAACGGCACCGAAGCTCGTTTAAATTCAGCTGAAAATCTAGTGTTACTTGGACACTCGCCCCCTTATTCGTAATAGTATAATAAGTTAAAGCATTGTCATTTCTCACTCATGGACTAATTAGGTTGATGATAATTGACTGACAAAAGTCAGTGAGAAATAAAATAACACTGCTTAGCAACTGTTTTAATAGTCCATTGAAAAGTTACATTTGGGGTTGCGTTTTTTATAGGACGCAATTTTATTTTTTTGATGTGTAGGGGGGGTCAGTGTAAAGCTAAAACCAAGTTTGTGGGGTCGCAACCCTTGTCCCACGGCCGCCATCTTGAAAATAGGGGTTGAAATGGTTTTTACGATATATCTCTTAAACTATTTATTTGATAAAAAAAAATCTTAGACATTTTTTGTTGCAAATTAAATTCTCTACAACTTTAGTCTAGTAACTTTTTGTCGTAGAACTAAAAATAAAAAAGTTATAAGCGAAAATCAAAAAAAAGTCCCATCTCTCCGCTTTCTATGAAAGAGGATATGATTTCTTCTCTTTTACTGTACAAGCTACTCCTCTATGATATGCTCTTCCCCTGGACATCAGACGTGCGAAAACACTTACTACTTTTAAAAAACTGCTTCACCAACATTATTTATCAATGTAACGTTAGATGTTTATGTAAGTTTATTATAATACTAGCTGCGCCCCGCAGCGTCGCCCGCGGGGAAATTTATTTATTTGTCAAATATCATATTTTTCTCGCCGTAAAAACCATCCTTGAACTTCAACGAACATTTTAAAAAAAGATTTGGCCAAATTGGTCCAGGCGTTGTTGAGTTATGCGCTTACCAACACATTTTGCGATTCATTTTTATATTATAGATTGGTAGGTTATATCTTATGTATTTAATTTCTTTTCCATTTCTCTACGTAGATATATTATAACTGCCATCGTCTATATTGTTCTTTTATATCCAGTCCATCCAAAGGTTGCCTGGAAGAGATCGCTTTTAGCGATAAGGCCGCCCTTTATACTTAGTCTTAGTTTGCAGTATTTTATGTATTATTTTCTTTATTTGTGTGGTAGGTTTAAGTATAATAAAAAGTTTTCATTCATTCATTCGTATCTAAAATCATTCGGAATCGTCTTCACAGTTAAAAACAGAATAAAATACATCCGCACGTGGAGAAATATGTAGCATAACTAAAAGACATGGGTTAAACGACAACTTCAACACAATGTTATGAGCTATTCTTACAATAAATAAATAAATAAAATAAATAAATAATTCCGGACAGTCCACACAGCATCATCTAGCCCCAAGCTAAGCAGAGCTTGTGTTATGGGTACTAGATGACTGATATACTTAATACAATATACTACATAGATAGATATTTTTTTTTTATTATACATATTAAACATCCAGACCAACGAAATAAATTTCTGCAGATCGTGCACAAATTTGTTCCGCGGCGGGAATCGAACCCGCAACCTCCTGCGTCGCAGGCGGACCTTCGCCCACCGCGCCACATCGGTCGTCAATAACAGAGGTTAGGAATAATAATAACAATTTTCGCTTATAACTTTTTTATTTTTAGTTCTACGACAAAAAGTTACTGGGCTAAAGTTGTAGAGAATTTAATTTGCAACAAAAAATGTTAATCATGTTTTTTTTACCAAATAAATAGTTTAAGAGATATATCGTAAAAACCATTTCAACCCCTATTTTCAAGATGGCGGCCGTGGGACAAGGGTGGCGACCCCACAAACTTGGTTTTAGCTTTACACTGACCCCCCCTACACATCAAAAAAATAAAATTGCGTCCTCTAAAAAACGCAAGGTAAGGCCTAAAAAATGTAACATTTCAATGGACTATAAGTAAACAGACCATCACTACATAGTATAAATCAAAGTCACTTTCTCTGTCCCTATATCCCTGTCCCTTTGTATGCTTAAATCTTTAAAACTACGCAAGGGATTTTGATGCGGTTTTTTTTAATAGATAGAGTGATTCAAGAGGAAGGTTTATACGTATAATAAAACCGTGCGAAGCCGGGGCGGGTCGCTAGTTATGAATAAAGGCGTTACACTAGAAATAAGGTTTGTGAAATCGGTAGATGTTAATACCTATACACTAGCCAAACTCGATGTAGAATGTTTGTAAACAAACCACGACACAAAAAACTAAAATTCACTTACTTGGCGTTGAATTTTAGATATGAGTGTACGAAATATTTAGTGAAGGAAGGGTCTTAAATCGACAAGTAATGTAAATTGCGTATAAAAAGGCGCGGCAACAGAGTGTATTTTAGGTTAAGTATGGGCGGTTTGTTTACAAACATTCTACATCGAGTTTGGCTGATGTATAGGTTCTCTTTTCACATGCATTCTTACACTGATTGCTAGGAATTTGTTTTATTCTGACAACAACAGCACAGAAGTGAGTCAGTACTTGGATTATGTATTTGAATGCAACATAAACTTAAGCTCAGTTTTGTTTGTACCTGATTTTGTAGGGAGAGAAGCCTAACTCCCCGGTACTTCAACTTCCTTGAATACAATTTATTGATGTCCAATTTAACCCTAGTGTTGAGCTTTTTGAGCGTGTGCAGAGGATTGTTGTCCGGCACGGGCGCGCGCTCCTCGGCCCGCAGCGCCGTCGACGACGAGAGCGCGCCCGTCATTGGACGAGGACTTGACATTTTTATTTCATTACCAGTAAACAGTAAGTCAGGGCTGAAAGTAAAACATTAGATTAAGGGAATGATTTTCAGGCAAATGCAAACCTCATTGAGATGATGAATTGAACTCAACATTACCTGCACAAATCTTTCAGTTTGTCATACTCATCATCCGAAACTCCAACAAAATCTTGAACAAGTTGATCTTGGAAACGGGGCAAATCTGCTCTGTTTTTGGGGACACCAAATAAAGGAAAATCATGAAATGCTTTTGGCAAATTTTGTGATATGATAGGATCAGTCAGCATATCGTTACTCTGAGCGTACCACTCCGGTCCAGTGTGCTTGGTAAATATCTTGACATCTGCAGGCTTCACGCCAGGTTCTAGTTGGGGCCTCCTCATGGTAATTGGCACCCTCGGCTCTTTCTTTACTGTTTTTTTCTTTGGTGAGGTGACTTTTAAGACATTACTAAATGCACCACTTGCAATGACAGTCTGGCCTGTGTTGAGTGGTAATGCTCGTCTTGTTTTAAGTAGTTCATTAATTTTTTCCGTGTGTTTTGGTAATAACTGGCCTGTTCTGTTCAGAGGTAGTATCTGGCTGGAATCATTCATTGTCACCTCCACCTTTTGGCTCGCCATCACGAGTTGATTTCTCCTCTGTAAAATATTTGTTTTCTTCCCTTCTTTCAATTCTGTCTTCACAAGTATAGCACCTGATGGTTTTGCTATGGTAATCTGACTTGAGGGTCCCAATTTAATATCTTCAAGAATAGTCACCTTCGAAGGTTTTTTATCTGAAAAACACAAAGTTAAAGTATATGTAGGATAGGTAGGTAGTGTTATGACAAAATTACATTGAGAATACAACAGAATATATTACTTTTTTATTTATTTAACTATTTATTTATTAATCATCAGATTTCTTTTTAGCCCCTGAATATAGTCCGGGTCCGTCCCTTAGGGACCCTAAATCTTATTACTCCACTCTTAGTTATGGTTAGGGTCCCTGAATACCGTGTAGTGTAATACCCCTTTAAGTCCTATGCAGTCCTGGATTTGTAAATAGGATGTATAGGCCGCGGCCTAGGGGCGGCAGCGTCCTATGGGGGCGGCAGCGTCATAAACTCATTTATTCGTGCATAATCAGCATACGTACATTTTACAAGTGTAAACTAAATAAAATGTTTATTAATAAACAACAAAATAACATATAGAGGTAAGTCTTAGTGGTTCGACGGTTTTCTTTGTTTTTTTTGTTTTTGGGCGTCCTAGGGGGACGGCAGATTTCAGAGGATGGTCACTGATTTTGCAATTTTTGTCGCTGTTATTTAATTTTTGGGTTCCTAACAGAGATGTTATTGCCAATTGCATGCAGGAATCGAACCTATGTCTACCGGGGGGGGGGGGGGGTGAAGCTAATAATGAACGGCTCTGTACATGAGGCAGTGGAAAAAAGTGGCCTACACTCATAAAAAATATAAATCCGGCACTGGTCCTATGTGATATCAGCTAGCCAGAGTAGAGCCCGGTAGTTAGAGCAGTGGTTTCAGTAATATCACTTCTCTCTGTTTAATGAAGGGCTGTGAAAAACAGACTTGAAGAATAACCGGGGCCATACCAACCTGCATCAGCAACTGCAACGATTTCCATGTTGCTACCTTGTACAATAACAAGCAAGTCTTTAGTACTACTTATAAATATGTGAGCAAGTCAGTCACGCAAACGAAAATTAGATCGAACGTTTGTTTATGCGTCGCAAAGAGAATTTGTTAAAAATCAAAATAATTACTTCAGCAGTAAATACAATACAAAACTTCAACTTCTTGTTTTAGGGCGCCCGCCTGTAAAATAAGTTTACCATATTTAATAACTAGCTGCGCCCCGCGGCTTCGCCCGCGTGTAAATTTATTTTTCTCAAATGGAGAACAATATGGATATCACAGACAGAGAATAACACGTTTGTTATTTTGTGATGATGGAGCACGTTTTGGATCGCGAAAGCAAATTAGGGCGCGGCAGCGGAAGGAAGCGGACGCGCGCTCTGTGATCTATTATGTGCATAGTTATTTGTTTGTTTGATGAAGCTATATTTTAAAAATATGTACCTACAGAAAGCATTAATTGGTATCCCCCTCACAGAATATGTACTAGTGCCATCCAGTAGCACGCAGGTTCAAACCCTTAAATGGTATATCCAACGGCCTCCGCTCTTTGAAAACATTATTTGGAAAGATCTTTAATATCGTGAAATTCAAACTAGAAATTGTAATACCCTAGGGCTAAGATCAAGTACCTACGTTCCTATAATACATCTTTGCCCTAGGGTATATAATGTTCCTTGGCAATACCTCGGTAACTTAACTACCGATCGTAGAGCACCAACTCGTCCAAGGTCGAGTTTTCATTAGGACGAGGAGCACCCTAAGGGCTCCCACAAAAGTGCGAACTCGCATCGCATCGTAAATATCTGCGAACTAGCACGATAACGTCCGATCTCATTTGCATCTTGCATCGTGCATTCCTGCCTTCTATTTCGTCATACTTGGTGACCACCCTTTTAGTCCGCTCTGAGACAACTTTCTACACCCCGCCAAAAAGTTTGGTCCTTCATTTTTGTTACACCTGTATAATTTCCAAACATACCTAGTCAATTAATTTATTAATTTAAAAATAAGCTTAAAATTTCGAAAAATTATATGTTTATTAAGTATGTTATTATCTATGCCTCCGAAAAAAGGGTTTTTATTGACTTATTCTATTAATATCATGTCCTCGTGTGATGAAAACGGCGCCATTTTGAAAGGCTTCTCACCTGCGCACGACGGCACTGGGTCGCTGCGACCCACGGGTCGCTGGCCACGCCCACCGGTCACGTGACCGCGGTCGCGCCATGTGTTTAGTGCTCCATACAAATTCATACAAAGCAGTGGGTCGCACGACCGCGACCGGGTCGCGGTCGCTAAGAACGGAAGGCTACCTGACATGGGAAAGCTAGTGGTCGCGCCGCGACAGGCGACCTAGGTCGTCGCGGTCGCGCGTCGCGGTCGCTAGGAACAGAAGGCTACCTTTACGCTTCCTAAAAACACGTCCAATACGGCTGACTAAACTTGAAGGTATGGTTACCCTACCAAACGGTTCGCCGCACAAAATCGCATCGCAGAATTTCGCATCTCAAGTTCGTGTGACATCGCATCACATCGCATCGCATCAAATCGCAGTTTTGTGTGGGAGCCCTAACCCCACTCAACCACGCCCACTACGCATCAACTTACTTTGTTATGTGTGAGCATTTTTGATAATGTAGGTACAATTATAACATCGTTTTATAATTCGAAAACTTAGTAAAAGCCAATCCCAAATTGAAAAACCTAGTAAGTAGTAAATCCAAACTCAAACACCTAGTATGAGCACAGAAGCATAGCGTGCCTTGGCGGGGCCCCGTATAAATTTCTTTTGGGGGCCCTTAGAATGGGATTCTCACAAAAGACAATATTTTTCTGTATAAAATTAAAAGATATATTTATTCATCATAATTATCTAGGTATCTCTTTTTCTCCGGTTCTAATATTTCGAACATACCACTCAGGTTGCAAAGGCTCTGAAGTCTATGTTTATTTCGAGTAGGTAATTAATATATCTAAACAGCAAAAAATTTGGGAAGTGTTTATTAATTTTTGTTTACGCACGTTGGGGGCCCCCGTAGCAAGGAGGCCCCGTATAATTGATACGTCAGATACGGCGGTAGCTAAGCCACTCTATGAGCACCATTTACGAGGTATTTGGATTTGGAAATGTTACATGCTAGGATTTTTATTTTGTTTCGCAGTGTAGCAAGTGGAGTTACTAGGATTAGTGTGTCACGTAGCTTTGATTCTAAATGAGATAGAAATACGAGTGTTTTTGCATAACACGCGGCTCAACATTCAAGAAACGGATAACAAAAAAAAGCGTCTGCAAAAAGGTTTTGGTTTGGTGTGGGTACTTAGGTGCTATAGATTTACCTACAGCTATGATTCGTTCTCTCAGCATGAATAACGGATGGAAAGACCGAAGATGCAATAGTACCACTAGTAGGTACTTACTTTATTCGTAGATTTAAACAGTTTAGTACCTATAGTACTTACCTAGAACAAAATCTTTAAGAAGGCTTATTAGGTAGTAGGTACTACTCAATAAATTATTACCTACATCAATGACGCTAATGATTGGCCAGATATCGCTCAGTTCCACACTGACAATAATAGGTATTGTAAGGCAAATACTATAGATAGACACATAATTTATACCTACACGTGTAATGGTTTATTTTTCGCTCCTTCCACAAGTGGACAAAAGATTGAAGCGAAGAGAAAATCAATTATCACTTTATTTCTAATAATATTTTAATAATTTATTATGTTATAGTTTAAAATTTGACTTGTCTAAGTGCTTATTTTGTAAGCCTAACGAAATAAAGATACTGATTTTCTGTTATAACTTACTACTTCGTTGTCGCATGCAACTTTGCGATTTGATTTTTTTCCATAAGACTTGTAGTTCTGCCGGAAATCGAGTTTAACCGTTTTTTACCCCTTCCCGAGCTCAGATCGCCCGTAAGTTAATTTTTCTTAAATTTTTACTATATTCTCCTCATTTTCTAATGGGTTTCATTAAATTATTTTATTTTGTATCAAAAAATCTATCTACCCTGACCCTGGTCTATAAGTTATTGATGATTCATGCTTAGCTTAACAAAAGACAGCGTCGCAGACAGCGCATGGGTAGCATCTCCAAAGCATCTTTAGTACATCTGTGGACCATTCTGAGAGCCTTTCTACAAGAAGATGAAGTCTGTCTGTCTATCTGTCTGTTTCAGGTTAGGGTAGGTTATTTTTTGCCACAATCACAACCTTTCTGTGATCACAACACAAAGTTCTTTATTTTATTTTGCACAATAAAACTAGCCAACTAGGTATTGCTTGTCCATATGCTGTCATAGTTCTTATCAAACAAGGCTCACTTTTTGCGGATAGAGATTATATTATTATTCTCTCTGTTGCAGATAGATACCTAATTTAAAAGGAAAAAATAATTCTTAAACTTCTACAAAATGTCATTTACCTTGTGGAACTTATTCGAAGCTTCTCTACTCTGTCTAAACGCGGTATGCATTCTTCATGAAGAGCGATTTATGCAAAAAAGTAAGTGGGAAAGTGAAAATGCGGACCATTTATTAGGTAGATAAGTTGTTTGTCTAGTGATCTAAACAGCTTATTTGTTTCAGTGGGATGGGGTGCTAATACTCAAAACCAAGGATATACAGACCAATCCTCAGTAAAGTTTCAGATGTTGAACTTGGTGAGATCTATCCGCACAGTAACACGAAGTAAGTAGATGATTATGTGACCAACTACAATAGTGATAGGCACCAGTTGTCTGGATTTGTCCAGGCATGTCAAGTTTTTGAGGCATCTATAAAGGTTCTAGCGGTTTTAAGAACATGTCAGGGTTATTGGTAAAATACCTACAAAATAAGCTAGTATTATTTTATTATGTATACAGATCATCACAAATTTGCTAAAACAGTGAATATATTAAAGTTGCACACTAAACAAAACAAAAAAAATCACTTCTTTTTTTGTTCACTGATATATATGTTGTTTTATCTGATCAGTGATCATGGTTGAGATCTTAACTTAGATTAAGGTTGCTTTACACACTACCATAAATGCAGAATTGTAAATAATTTGGGGGCATCTATCATTCCTGTGTAGGCCTTACAAGCCATCATTGTATACATTCATCGGCTTACTGCAAGAAATCATTAACCAACAAAACCAAAAGTTTGGCAAAAGAAGTTTTAAACTTTTTGTGACTTAAAGAGTCGACGGGCCGCAACCTGCAATACTCTATTTAATCTTACTATCTACCCTAAAAAAGGAATATAAAACGAGCAAGTTTAAAATTTTCAATAGCCTTTATAGGTTTATTTATATTTATAAAATAATTTATTAAAAACCTTACAAAATAAGTACAGGAGCTTGAATCAATGTGCTGTCTATTTTTGCACTGCACTGTTTATTTTTGACAAGTGTATTGATGTTCGGCTTTATTTTTTAAGTTGCAACCTGTAGATTACCTTCCGCATTTGATGGCAATAAGACTTATTTTTTTTTATATTTGTTATTTCGGTGCAACCGCAGAAGCCTTTGTAAAAGCCGCACCGGCACCGGTTAATAAAGGACGCCAATTTCAATTAAATGTACCGACTGGATCCGCGAATAGCGAAATATTTACAGGAAACAAGTCACAATTTTTTACCCCGTAATAGAGAAAACCCGAAAAAGGGAACCGATAATAAGAAGTTATTACTGTAAATAAAATATAATAATTTGCTATGGCCTCCGAGGGCCGCAAGAAAAGACCCGGCGGCGGCGGGCCACGGGTTGAAGACATTTGACCTAGGGCATGACAATAGATAGGATCAAGAGTGAAACAAGGGAGATTTTAGCTTCCTACATAATTTATTGTGATTGTTTGTTTTTCTGACAAGGCTCAGTTTAGAATGTTTCGGCAGTGGGATACCCCTTTTATTTAAATGTTTTACCTAAATATTGTATGTTAATGGTATATTAGATAACTAATACAATTTTTATTATTTGTTTCAGTTCCGTTAATTGTTCTCAATATTCTAACAATAATATTTAAATTATTCCTTGGATGAAGTCTAATTAAGTAGGCAAATGGAGTAAAAGTAATTTTTTACTGTTTTACAGTAAGTTTATTATTTGTATGATTAACCTCCTAAGACTTGAATAACAATAAATATTAAATGGTTAATTCAACCTTATTGCAATGGAGTTTTATTTCATAGGTTAGGTATGATGCCCCTGGCATACAAAATGAAATGGTTGACCGCAAAATATAATTTTTGAGCATATACTTGGCAGTATTGGTATCACAATCAAACTTGACCTTGCAATTTTGGCAAACTCCCAAACATAGTTAGTGTCCGTCAAGTTAGCAGTCCTGCCACAGAAAATTAGTACTTAAAAGTAAGTAGGTACCTATGCCTTTTATCTGTATCATAAAAAGTGTATCCAGTGTCTTGAAACATAAATAGTGCTCCAGTACAAGGAGATATTCTGTATGTATTTCATGAGATATCGGTATGTATTTCAATGTGTCTGCTATCTAAACTTCAAACTGGTAGCCCCATTGATTGTGAGGAAACCGTAATTAGATTTGAATTGTGAACTAAGTATGTAAGGTATGCAAAACAAACTACCCTATGTGCTATAAAGGTCAGAAATAGGGACCCTGTGATTTATGAAATATGGGCATTTAAAATCTACAGATACAGACACAGTAAGAACCTAGTTATTACAAATGTAAAAACATCATCATCATCAGCCTACAGCTTGGCAAAAAAGTCTTGAAACGGAACTAATTTTTTTGTTTAATGGCAACATTCTTAAAACAATGACGTTTGATGTAAAGCCTCCTCTACACGTCTGCAGATGCGTCTGCAGACGTAATCGGCGGCGGATGCGTCTGCCGACGTGTAGAGGGGGTAATTTGTACGTCTGTTGTAGGTATTTAACGTCCGCAGATGCGTCTGCCACTTATCTGCTTGTTGTCGGTCTTTGTGGCACGGATCAAAGGGTTTTGGCTCGAACGTGCGTCGTCCTGTCCACACGTCTGCAGACGCATCAGTTTGATCGGAGTTGCGATCGAGAGTGCACGCGTGCCTGCGGTTTAATTTACTTTGCGCAGCACTCGTGAAAACGCTTGAAATTGCTAACAATTTGAGCGCTGACGAAACTTTTAAGTTTCTTAACCTATATCAAGCTGAAATTTTTTTTCAATCATATCAACGTAAATTTGATTTGATTTGAACCTGAATAAAAATTCGCTTAAAAATTATTTTTCTATGTATAGCCAGCATCCACCATCTTCTTCTGTTCCATTTCTTTTTAATAACTCTATTGCGATGCACATTCACGTAGTAGTTAACAGTACTACATAAATAAATAGCTGCTGCAGCTACGGTCTCAATATCCATATTTAAATTTTAACGTTGCGTCTGTCGAGATTATTCGCCGTTGTAGGACGTCAACATGAACGCCGAGGGAGTTACGGTCACCGAACGTGACATACTAATAATAATAAATATCTTGGACAATTCACACAGCACCATCTAGCCCCAAGCTAAGCAGAACTTGTCTTATGGGTACTAGATGACTGATACTTAATACAATACATTACATAGATAGGTATTTTTTATTATACATAGAAAACACCCAGACCAACGGAACAAATTTCTGCAGATCGTACACAAATTTGTTCCGAGGCGAGAATCGAACCCGCAACCTCCTGCGTCGCAGGCGGACCTTCGCCCACCGAGCCACATCGGTCGTCAATAATAAAGTTATTTGAACTTTATTAAGACTTTCTCTGTTTGTGGGACTTAAGTCACAAAGATTACGCCAATAGAGATTCCAGAAATCAAGCGTATTTGATTATGCTGGACGTTTTAAAAAAAATAGACAGTGCGGCTACTTTAAAAACGTTGAAAAATATCATGGCATCAGGTGGCAAGACGTCCGTTCACTACTTCATAGCAAAGTCAACTGACGGCTGGAAGGCCAACCGTCGGACAATCTGTAGCAATGTTGGAATGGTTGCTATGTCGGTTCCGATATGGCTGGCACCAACCAAATCGGAGCGTCTGTACGAGCTATTAGCTGGTACAGACGCTCCGATTCGGTTGGAGCCAACCATCCGACCACGACCAAATCGGAACGTGAGGAGAGCGGTCGGTCCGACATATAGCTTGGCAAAAAAGAGTAGAAAATAATGGGGGCGCCACTGTAGGTCCTTATGGCAACACCTATAGCGCACCAAGCTAGTCTTGATACTTAGGTGTATATTTCTGTTATACGTACATTTATTTCCACACATAGTATACTAGTATCAGTAAATATTGTTTAATTGAGCAAGGTTCTCGTTATGTAAGTATATAAAGAAAAAAATATAAAGTAAATTAAAATTTAATACATTGTTATTAATACATTGTAGGTTCTCTCTCACAGTATTCCTTTTCTATTTTTATTACGTGCTAGCACGAATTCTTCCAATCCTCCTCCATAATAGCTTGGAACCGTTCCGTTTTAGCACGCTCAGCTGCTTCCTACAAAGAAGAAACTTTCTATGATACCTTTATGTTACCTTTTTCAGTTTATTATTTAGGCACCTAATTTCTAGACCATTTAAAATACAAACGCTATAGTAACTTTATTACAAAGAAATAACACAACATTTAAATTATGTAGAAATAGATTTACATATTATAGTCTTTTTCACATAGGAAGCGTTCCCTGACAGATGGAATGCGTTTCATTTCAATTGACTAGGATTTTGGCAATTTGAAATTTCGAAAATTCAAACAATTTTTATTTCATTTCAAACATATGAATTAAGCTACAGAAGTATAGCACGACACACAAATTATCCAAAAATAAATTTATTTTAGCCTCCACGCGTAATAAAAAATAGAAATCAATAATTTTATGAAATCCGAGGCAATTTGTTTTGCGTAGAACAGAACGTAATAGAGTTGAGGCAAACAAATATTATTCCAGCAAATCTATAAATCGATTATCGCAAAATAAAATCGTAACTTTCAACATCATCATTTTAAAATTTTATCACGGAAGTACATACCAATGATTATTGCTGATTATTTGTTATTCATTTTCAATTACCTACCTGTCTGCTGATATTATTACCGTCCTATTTGTAGGTTATGACGTATTACCTATTGGAAATGCAGATTTTTACTATTGTTTTTATTTATACAGACCTAATTTAATGTTTTACTTTGTTAAAGTCATTTAAAATTAATGAAAATATTTTACGAATAATCGATTTTCGTTACTAAATCAAGTCAAAAATCGAATAAAATTTTTACGATTACACTTAGCTCATTTCTCTATCTGTCAAACTGAAACGTCACGGAACGCTTCCTAGGTGAAAAAGACTATAGCTAGTCTAGCTCAAGTATGTATCAAATTCTATGCCCGCGCTATAGCAGAGTACGCAGAACAAACGTAAACATAACCTAACTGCCCGATGTTTATTGTTGAATATTTCACTTGTTCCGTGGAACTTTAATTTAATCCTGCTTTAGGACCATCAAGTTACCTTTGATTCAACTTAAAATTACAAAACAAACTCTCACAAACCTGTCATATCAGCGGTTCTTTGAAAAACATTGTTGAGATCTGAAAGAATAGCTCTGGCCTCAAATTCTGCCAGACATCGCCTGTATACCCTATAAATAACCTCCCTGGCAGCACTTCTAACTGTTTTATTCATTATTTTTCACTTTTCGTCACTGTAACACCACCGCTTGACCGATCGAAGTAAAAAATCCGAGAATTCGTAATCTTTGTTTACAATTTTACATCAAACGTCATTGTTTTAAGAATGTTGCCATTAAACAAAAAAATTAGTTCCGTTTCAAGACTTTTTTGCCAAGCTGTAATTATTATTAATATTGGTTGGACGGTAGTCGGATGCGCCGGCGATCCGACCAAACCAAATTGTCAGTCGGTCCAACCAAATCGGAACGTATGGAAGCTTTGTTCCGACCAAATCGGCTCAGTCGCATTCGCAACGCCGCCGTTGTAGGACGTCAACATGAACGCCGAGGGAGTTACGGTCACCGAACGTGACATAATAATAAAGTTACTTGAACTCTAAAAAGACTTTGTTCCTTTTGTAGCGGTTCTGTAGCAACAATGGTGGCTGCAACCAACGCTATTTTAACATTTTTAGATAATACCGGTGGTATGATGTATAACACTACATAGTATAAAATAAAGTCGCTTTCTCTGTCCCTATGTC
Source organism: Eupithecia centaureata (assembly GCA_944547425.1). Lineage (NCBI taxonomy): Eukaryota > Metazoa > Arthropoda > Insecta > Lepidoptera > Geometridae > Eupithecia > Eupithecia centaureata. The sequence goes on from OX155689.1 coordinate 973,498, forward strand.
CCTTTGTATGCTTAAATCTTTAAAACTACGCAACGGATTTTGATGAGGTTTTTTTAAATATATACCTAGAGTGATTCAAGAGGAAGGTTTATGCGTATAACAAAACCGTGCGAAGCCGGGGCGGGTCGCTAGTACTTAATAATATAATAAATTTGTTTATTTCAGACTACATAGGTCCATAATTTACATTACATAGGTACTTAATTAATACATCGTCGATCGACGGCATCAGGTGGCAAGACGTCCGTTCACTACTTCATAGCAAAGTCAACTGACGGCTGGAAGGCCAACCGTCGGACAATCTGTAGCAATGTTGGAATGGTTGCTATGTCGGTTCCGATATGGCTGGCACCAACCAAATCGGAGCGTCTGTACGAGCTAATAGTTAGGGCATAAGAATAGACAAAAACCAAAGAGAATATAAATACACAAAAACAGTGTAGAAGGGAAACTTCGCTCCGAACGCGTTCAAGTTCACGATATTAGCCTACGCGATTCTGCACGTTAAACGTGCGGCGGGCGTATCCATTCAGTAGGGCTGTCACCGCCGGCGACGACGCCGCACGCGGATTTTAATGTTTGTGTAGGTACCTACCTCTATAATATGACGTCACGGTCGTTATTGTACTGTGAATGTGATAGGTTGTAACAATAACTCAAAAACTAAACCAAATTAAAGTTTTTTTTAGATTGCTAAATGATAATGAGATGTAGATATGTAAGTAATATTTTCTAAATATTATTTTGTTTTTATTTGTAGGTTCCTATCTAACTAATTAAGTAGGTACCTAATCAAAGGAACGTGAACATCGTTCGTTGACCTTTTCTCATAAGCCTGGCCTCTCGCGGCGGCGCGGCGCGCGGCGGTACAGTGCAGTAGCAACCCTGGCAACACGCTTGGACGACAGAGGGGCGTAACGAGGTGAAGGGGGAAGTAGGTTTATAAATGGTGGCATTTGGGACTTGATCAAAGAAGAGTCCCTTCTATTCAGTTATTATTTATTGTTATGGTTAAGGTAAGGGTCCCTGAATATCGTGTACTGGAACCGCTTTATGACGTTATGATGACAACATAATTATGTTCTCTACTGCCAGTGCCAACATGACGGCATAGGAACTTTATGATGAGCCGCACTATAAGTACAGCAAACTGTACTAAAAATAGGTATAAAATTTACCACGCCGCCACCGCCTGCGGTGTGTGTATAGGCTTCAGTGTGTGGACACTTTAAAACTTTTTTTACTCGATTTCAACTTCTTGATTGTGGCTTTTTTTACTCCGTTAAGTTGAAAACACACTCAAGCCGGAGGCGGAGCGGAGGCGTGCGAGTTGTATTCTATTGAATCATATGAAAGCCTACACACACATCGCAGGCGGTGGCAGTGCGGTGCGGTGCCATAAGAAAAACCGCCACGCCTTCGCCTCCGCTCCGCCTCCGGCTTCTGTGTGTTTTCAACTTTATGATTGCAGCATATTTTCACCTGGCAGCCCTATTTGTCTGTCTGTTCTGTCTGTTTAGTTGTCAAAAAGTGAGTGGGCAAGCAAAACGCCTGCCGGCCTTCTTTTTCCGTGTTTTCCGCTTCGAAGCGTTTGTTTCTACGCGGATTATTGGTGAAATATGGCAGCAAATAATTATTTTGGGTTTACTCATGGAGGAACCCAATACGGGTGAGTAGATAATATAATACCGAACCTGATAAATTTGACACAGTGCGTTGGAAAAGAGAAATAAAACCAGTGCGACTGAAGTGCCTTGTGCTCGTGTTTGACCTAATCAAAATGGCGTCTTCGGACTATTGATCATGGTTGGTAGGTTTCCATGTTCTCGTGAGAATGTAATTATTCTGTAATTTCTAGCGCTGCGACAGCTAGTGCCGCATATGGAGGTCAAACAGGGTATGCGGTAGCGCCTGCGGCCACTGCTGCCACCTACGGGACCCAGCGCGCCGCCGCTACAGGCTACGACACCGCTTACCAGGCGGCCGCAGCCACTCAAGGTACGTTCAAGACTCGCAGTCGATTCTCATATTGCATGTCGAATGCTGATTGGGTTTCAAATATGAGATTTATCATTGGTCGTATCCTACCTTCTCACAGTTATGAACAAATGAAATGTAAAGTAGGTATGCTGAAATGGTGTAGTAAATTGGTCCAATTATGTCACAACACAAAATTTACCTAACTATTATATGTAAATAGTTGAAACCAACATAGAATTTATATGGAAACCAAACCAATAAAATTACAGGCAAACTAACAATTTTTTTGTAATAGATGTCTTTGCATAATGAGTAGGTAGAGTATGTTATTTGCAAAGATTCTTGTATGACTATGTTCCGTTACCATAGTGAATTAGAGCACAAAAAGGGTATTTAACACCCTAACACCAGAAAGCCTTAAGAAGGTATTTGAGAAGATAATACAACAAACTTATTACAGATTTAGATCTTGTAGAACTGTACGTACAACAAAAAAATAGAGGTAAATAAAAGTTCTTAATATGTACTACACTACACAAATCTAACTAACTACATAAGATTTGTCTTGCATAGTATGCTGTGGAAAATTCTCTAGCAACAGTGGTGGCATACAAGTAGTGATCATAAAAATGGACCTAGTATGGCTGCTTTGACATCAAAACTGGATAGAAGATATAACAAAAGCACCTAGAATGATGAGGATAAAGTAATAATGCCCTGTTGTGTGGCGTTAGCAGCGGCGGCGGCGCACGCGCATGCCCACGCGGCGGCCGCGGCGGCGTCCGCCTACGACGCCTCCAAGTCTGCCTACTACCAGCAAGCAGCCGCTTACCCCACGGCGCAGCCTCCGCAGCCACAGGCCTCCTATGACCAGACTGCGGCCAAGCCAGCCTACTCCACCACAGCTACATATGCTCAGGTTAGATGAAACTCCTTATTTCATTCTGTCCTTATCTGTATGCTTTAGTACAAGGCCATGACATGAGTCTACACTTCCTGCTGGTGTCGAGTGCATGTCCCTTGTCTGTTACCCACTGGCTGTCAGCCTGGTGACACAGCTCGGCACCAGCAACATTACACATTATGAGTTGACAACTTTAACTAGTTTAATTTAAATAGTAGGTTTTTATCAGTCATAACTAGATTTCATGTAATAATTTGAACATAAAAACAAACATTAGCTGCAAATATCAATTGTTTTTGGAAATCTGCCAATGCTCATTAAACAAGCTTGGATACTTCCACATTTATTGGCTGAGTTTCATACAAAGCTGTTGATTGTTTTGATCTAGCTAGGCTATCATAAATATAAAGGACCTGCCTGCTATTAAATTTATCAAATTTAGAGTTTATCTTTGGGCTGCATTACGATCATACATTGTATTAGAGTCCTTTTGAGACATTTTTTATCTCCCTAGCATGTTGTATATGTACCAATCACAACAGTATGATTTACCACCCTATAAAGTGCATCCATAACGGAGATCAAGGAAGGCACATATTGATGAACTTTTAATATGCCTTGATCCTCATTCCAGCCTATGACTATTTATTTGTACATCAGCCAGTAACTTCAGTACTTTACAAAGTGGACTTGTCCTCATTATGAAGCAAGTCTATTGAAAACCATGAACAGTTTCGCTTTACTATCTCTATACCTTTATTAAGTCCTTTTAAGCACTTTTTTACCTACTAGCTTATAGATCAAGTTCTTAGTAAAGCGAGTAAGTCAAATAATGAGAGCCGGCTCTCGGGCACGGGCAGGGCATGCTTGCTTAGTCAGCTTACTGACACGGTTCCCCTTGCATTAGAACTTGATCATGGTGCAGGGCGGCGCGCGGCAGACGGCCGCGGCCAAGCCCGCGTACGGCGGCGTCTACACGGCCACCACGCCCGCCTCCTCTTACCAGCAACAGTACCAACAGCCCCAGCAGACGCACCAGCCTAAACGTGAGTAACTACATCTACACAGAAGCCGGCGGCGCCTTCTAAAAAACAAGCTCCGCCAAACTAGTAACGAGAGGTATAATTTTATGAGACGGGATCTCAGGTTCTTCTGTCCTAAAAATCTTCATTTCTAGTAGTTTTCGAAATCCGGGACAATTAGGCCATATTACTGGACACGGGACAAGACGCAAAAATCCGGGACACCTACAACATATGCTGCTTCATTAAAAAATACAAACAAAAACAAACACACAGACTTATCAAGACACGAAAAAAGAAACTCAAAATCACAAGTAAAATTAAAGAAGGTCCCAAATACGTAAATAAGACCATAAGTTTTAAGGGACCACAACTACATAACAAACTTTCAAATTCGAATAAAATAATCCACAAGCATTCTTTTTTTAAACCAAGAAAGTGTGTTACTAAATTCTTCTACAACCTACTAACATTATAATTTTAAATTAATAAAGGTTAGTAAGAGAAATTTTACTGATAAATAGAGTAAAGTTTTGCATTAATTACAAATACAGTAGTACAAATGAAAGCAAAAATTTACACTATAAGTAAGTGAACGTTCTTTGAAAAGTAAATATTAATATTATTTGTTGCCTTGGAGTTATTAGAGGCGTTCGAGAGGCTCACCTGTCCAGTCCTCGCTGACGACTTGGCAATATGTTCTGAGCTCAGATAATTCGCAGCTAAACCATACTGGATTTCAAATGCTGCTTACTTGACATGTTCCATAAAATGATAGACTTCAGTGAGCAGCAAATAGTTGCATGCTCAATGATGATTTGGAATGAATACATATTATCTGTGCAGAACAAGCCACGTCGAGAGGCAACACAGCTTATGATACCGCTCTGTATAACGCAGCCAGCATGTACGTCGCGCAGCAGACCAAGGGCGGCGGCGGGGCCGGCGCCACCTCAGCCTCCGGGTTAGTACCACTTTATTATCTTTCATTCATTACCATTTTTAAACTAAATTAATATAGACTCTTGAAGGGGTCCAAGAGTATACAAAAAATGCATGATTAATTTTGTTTCAAAAATCCTAATCACTCTAGGTACTTTTTCACTTTACTTAAGCAGCATTGACATCTTAGACCAAGAACAAGTTTCAATTTACGGAAAAATCTTATCAGAAATTCCCTAGTAAAAACCCCAAATTCAATCTTGCTCTGAGATTTTGTACTAAAATTACATGTTCAATATTCGGGGCTTCAGGGATTCCATCAGGCCTGTTAAAATCAACATTAATGCCTGTAATGATTGTATAGTGATTGTATAAGCATGACTAAGTGGAGGTTGTATTGTTTAGTGGGTGGAAGAACTACAACAAAGGCGGCGTGAGCGCGGGCGGAGCGGCGCGCCGGCCCAAGCCGCCGCCCAAGGCGCAGCAGCTGCACTACTGCGACGTCTGCCGCATCTCCTGCGCCGGCCCCCAGGTATCATACTTACTACTCATTTTATATAATGCCTACATCATTACGATCTCTGTGGCGCAGCAAGGTCTGCCTGCTACGCGACGCAGGAGGGCTGGTTTGATTCCGGCCTAGGGACAAATAATTATACGACCTGCAGATATGACTGTTCAGGGAACGTAAAGAAAACAACCAGAACAGGTTGTATAATAAAAAAATATATTTATCTATGCAATGTTTTGTATTAATTATATCGGTATCTCGTACCCAGCAAGCTCTGCTAAGCTTGGAGCTAGATGTTGTTGAATAGTTTAAAAAAACGAACTGATGATTAAGATCAAATCTAACCCACTAGTGACTGAGTGCCACCCTGAGTAAAAACCTCACCTTTGTGTCGTATCAACAAGCCGAGCCAATGCTCTGTCACTAACTCAACAAAGTTCTTACGATGTGTGTATCGGACAGACATACAAGGAGCACCTGGAAGGGCAGAAGCACAAGAAGAAGGAGGCGGGTGTGAAGCTGGCGGCGGCGGGGTGCGCGGGGGCCGGCGGCGCGGGGCGCGGCGCGGGCGGCGGCGCGCTGCGCTGCGAGCTGTGCGACGTGACGTGCACGGGCGCGGACGCGTACGCGGCGCACGTGCGCGGCATCAAGCACCAGAAGGTCGTCAAGCTGCACACCATGCTCGGCAAGCCCATACCCTCCACTGAACCCACTAAGATTGGTGGTAAGTTACTACACGTCTTAAGGTTGCCTTCTGTTCATAGCGACCGCAACCCACTGTTTTGTATGAATTTATATGGAGCACTAAACACATGGCGCGAACGCGGTCGCGGCCGCGGGAACGGAAGGCTACCTTTATATGCATGTCTTAGTAGTGCTCATTTATTGAACATTCAATTAAATTCTTGTAAGATTCTCTAAGAATGGTTTAATAAGTTCTGTAATGGTAATTGTCCAGTAAAGCATGTTCAGTTTTATGTGGTTCCTTATTTTATCACAACTTCACAAGTTGTGGACAGACTCAACTCTCTATCTATTGCATGATATGATAAATAAAAACTGATATAAATCCAAGAATATCAGGTATTGTGATATTTTTGTCTTTATTTTATTAATTTATTTTGAATATGTACTGTTTCTGATGTTTTATTATTACTGTGAACAATATGTAAGCCATGGCGCTCAAATATTCTCTCTCGAGAGCGTATGGTGAGCCGCGCAGACCCGCCACAACGTCATATCTGTATCGCCGCCGCGTTCCTTGGCCGACAGTTCCAACAGTCAAATTTTCTCAATCCAAAACTAACGTAAACTAACAATATACAGATATGGAGTGTGACTTATTTCGTGAGCCTTTTTTATACGTAATTAAACACCAATTTTTTATTTGGGCATGTCAGAAGCTTACGTTTCGATGCTTATGAATTATCCCCAGTAGAAATTAGAAAAAAATTATAATGATATTTAGAAAAGGCTCAAGCCCACTCATCTACCAGATTAGGAAGGCTTGGCAAACGTGACAATGCACTTTAGAGTTAAGTCTCATTTTCAACGTAAAATACTTTTCCAGACATGTATGAAATCACGATTCGAAAAAAATTGTATTGAATTGAATTTGTCATTGTCACGTTTCCTTGCCGGTCCATAAAGAGGAAATTTGACTTTTCGACTAGCCAAGCAAACGGTGGCCGGCACGCCCCGGATCGCGTTCGTGGCGTCGGGGGGTCTGAGCACGGTCGGCGCGCCCGCAGGGGACAAGGAGAAGGAGGAGGACAAGGAGGAGGAGGAGCCCGAGGCGGAGGTGCAGCCCGTGGGGCAGGACTACATCGAGGAGATCCGCGGGGACGACGGGAAGGCCATCTCCTTCAACTGCAAGCTCTGCGACTGCAAGTTCAACGACCCCAACGCCAAGGAGATGCACATGAAGGGACGCAGGCACCGTCTCCAGTATAAGAAGAAGGTTACTATTTTACATATCATTTTAAATTACTACTTTTCACTTTGCTTTTCATCTAATAACTACAAGAAAAGCAAAGTGAAAAGTTGTTACTTAGAATCTAATTCATGTGTCATTCATTATTGTATGACAACTAAAACGCTGATGGATGTAAGTCTTCTGGCTTGTTTGTCAACTGTGATGATAATGCGAAATGAATGGGTTGTTCATACGATATTGAAATTGTAATGAAAGCTACTGATACGAGTGGAAAGAGCATTCAATGATTACTTAGTAAAAGGTTTGAGGCGCGCGTCGAGCCTGGCCCCGCCGCGCCTGCGCCGCGGGAGCCAAGAGATCCGCGCGTCGGATGATTACGGCACTTTATGAGAATGATCTTTCCACAATCTAAACATTAATTATTAACCAAGTGCTCAAAGTTGGGCCATCAAAGTTTACATATCATAGTCAGTTTTTATTATTACAGGCATACGGCTTCAATGTCGTTGTATCTAATCAAACTTAGCCTATAAAAAAACACTGAAAATGTTGCCTCTGAACTGAAATGAGTTTCAATATCTGAACGATTACAACTACCCAGTTGTAATCGTTTTCGTTATTTTTGCTCCAATGTGTTATTTTACAGAAACATTCATTTTTAAAATCCTAACATTCAATACAATAAAAGTGTTTGTATTGTTTTATAGCAAACAATTTTTATATTATTTTCAAAACATTTTCATAGAAAAGTCTACTAGAATTACCTTTGTTACATAATTTGTTGCTTGATAAAAATAAAATCTTTCATGAGACCTGATATTTTCCATAAGCGACAGATTCGCATCCAAAAGTAAAATGCGTGAAATGAGTTACATGCACTAAAGTCATTGAAAACGGGATATTTATCATGATTTGATTTCCTTTGCGTTTTTCGATATTTAGCCACAGTTTCAAACGCCATGATCACGAAAGAACTTCAGTGACTTGAGTGTTGGAAACCATGATAGTTTTAAAAGTTATATCGAGTTACAAGCATGTAATAAGTCAAGTATTGTAATACCAGCTCAGGCCAAAGTTAAATAATAAATAATAATAATAATAAATTTTTATTTTCAAAAACAGTGCATTGTCTTAAGTTACACAATAGATGAGTAAAATGTCAATGGAAAGTAGGTACCTTAACTTAGGCTAAATGCCCGTAGAGTGTGAGTGTAAGAGAGGTTGTGTATTGAGATGCTGTGTGTTGTGTACAGGTGCAGCCCGACCTGGAGGTGAAGGTGAAGCCGTCCATGCACCAGCGCAAGCTCGCGGAGGCCAAGGCTCAACGAATGATGGTGCGTGACGATATGTGGCCGCGTCGCCCGCCGCGCGTACGTATCGCGGTGCACGCGAGCTGTCTACTACCATACACATGCATACCTGCGCCCTTCTATCTGCCAGACATTATATACTAGCAGCGCCGCTTCACCCGCGGTAATTACCGTTTCCGTGGGAATTCCGGGATAAAATGTAGCCTACGTGTTATTCTAGACTATAATCTATCGCCGTGTCAAATTTCATCCATATATTAGTTCAGTAGTTTTTGCGTGAAAGAGTAACAAACATCCATACATACTTACAAACTTTCGCGTTTATAATATTAGTAGGATCCACTCTAAGCTTTTGAGTTGCAAGAACATCAACAACACAATGAATTTTTCAAACTACGAAATTTTTAAACCAAATATTTTAGATTCTACCCTGAACAGAATAAAGTTTGTCTCAGGAACTCGTCATATGAGTCAAGAAAAGTAGCAAGAGAGGGGAAAACGACGTGGTTAGCGCTGGGCGAGCTGAATTGAACTTCGCGTTCGGGCTAGCATCTAAAATAATGTTTTGAAGCTAATTCACGCAGTCGTATTTTGGCAGATAGTTGTAAATAGCGCGGTACAAACTATGCTTATCGAGCAACTCTTGTAATGTTGGACATGATGAGACTTGATGACGAGTCGTAGAGGCCGCTAGTGCGCGCGTCGCGTCCCTCGCGGTCGAGTTATTCGACGCTTGGCGATGCGGCGCCGTGCTTGCTGACTCGATGACGATATGGCACTCTGATCCACCACCTAAAACTCTATATTGGCGTTACCTAAAACTACAAATGTCTGTATAATATAATGATCTCGGCTGAGTGAACTTTAGTGACTCCAACGTGAAATTGATATTTGGGGCCCAATGTCGTCTAATCGTTTATCACTTGTTTATCGTCGCACAATCGCCCCAAATCTGTTACTGAATCCAAATCGTAATTTACTCAAAATCAGCAATGTGAATGATTTTTCTCATGTTTAATTAATTAATTTTGAGTTTCCGCACACAATGTGTATTATGTTGACATGGAATACATAAAAACAAATACTGAAATATGTATATAGTGGCGATACTGCGACAAGACGACGATGGTACCACTACACACTGTGAAGTGATTTTTGCAGTATTAGGCCCCAGGTACTTCGAAATAAGTTTTCCGTGAGTCAGTCGCTAGAGCAGACACACAAAAAACTCATAATGAATACTGTAAGGGTGCCTGTCCATTGGAGCGGAGCGAGCTGGCGGAGCGGAGAAACGAGGAATTATTAACCAATAGGATTGCATGAAAAAGCGGAGCGGAGATTTCATAGCAATCCTATTGGTTAATATTTCTTCGTTTCTCCGTTCCGCTGCCTCTCTCCGCGTCAATGGACAGGCAGCCTTAAGCTTCCTTACTCTATAAGTTTAAGTGAGTATGTAATGCATTGTGTTGAAAGAATATAATCAGCCTGAGTGTCGCAGGGGATGGAGGACGAGGAGCGCATGTACTGGGAGGGCGGCAACGAGCCGTACTGGGGCCGCGGGCCCGTGCCGCCGCCCATGCATCACCACCACGTGAGTACTACCGCCACCACTCATACTTATCTATCTATTACGTTATTACTATCTACCACTAAATCAGCACAATCAGCAGCATATGCAAAATCATGGTTAAAATGATGTCGGTATATCTCGGTAACATACTTCTTCAAAGCATGCTGACGCTTTTGATTTTACGGAGGATTGATTGATTTTGATGTTACTAGAATCCTTCTGCCGATTCGCGAGCCTTCAAGAGATGATGAGACTTGATGACGAGTCGGAGAGGCTGCTGTGCGTCCGTCTCGCGTTCCTCGCTGTCGAGTTATTCGACGGTTTGGAGATGCGAGGCCAAGCTTGCGGGCTCGATGCCGATATGGCACTCTGATCCTACATCCCACGTTAGGGTCGCCGCGCTCTCGCTTACCTCGGAGACCAACGTGCAATGTTGTTGCAGAGCGGCATGGGGTACGGCGGCGTGGGGCGGCGGCCGGAGACGTCGGACGACCGCCACGTGCTGGCCAAGCACGCCGACATCTACCCCACGGAGTCGCAGCTGCAGGACATCCAGCGCGCCGTCTCGCACACAGAGAAGGCGCTCCGCTCGCTCTCGGACGCGCTCACCGACGCCAACAAGCCCAAGGTAACATACACTCCTACACCACGCACACTCAAACATTTACCTTTATCGAGTGCTAAATATATTGCACGTTCGTCTAGGCCCAAAGTAAGCAGACCGTCGTCTATTTCGGCCCGACCCGTTTAGTAGTTTTAGTGTGAAAGTGTAACAAACATCCATAAATACAAACCACATGTCGGCTGTTAGTTGTACTGTTTTGACGCGGGCGAGAGTTGACATTTATAAATCACTGATCAGTTTTCTTATTTGTAACCATATTGTTACGATTGGGTATGTGCTCAGTGGGAAAGCATATGTTTAGCCCAGCCAGTAGTCTTAATGAGATCAGTGATCTGGGATTATTTACCGTGACCGTAAGAATAAAATAGGTGGCAGAGCTACTGTCATTTGGAGTAGCGCCTTAACAACATGGATGTGATGAGACTTGATGACGAGTCGTAGAGGCTGCTAGTGCGCGCGTCGCGTCCCTCGCGGTCGAGTTATTCGACGCTTGGCGATGCGGTGCCGTACTTGCTGACTCGATGACGATATGGCACTCTGATCCTATCAAGGAGATAGTTAAATAGTTAAACGTTCAAAATCACGCATTTCTGATAAATATATTGATTTGTCCAACAGGCTGCAAAAGTAACCATCAAGACTGAAGACAAAAAAGACGAGAAACCTGAAGGCAAAGAAGACGGGCGCGACAACCAACTGTGGGTACCTTCACCTTACTTGTTAACATTCGGTGTACCGTTCTTTTCGTGTCGCTGATAATGTTTAGCTTTATCCCTTGATTTTCTTTTGCACTTATTTGCATTGTGTACAGGGGTGGTATCGCTTGGCGGAACATTAAAGTAGAAGGCATTAAGAAAAACATCAAAAAGGAAACGCCAGATACGAACGCGTCGTGAGTGATTCTCACACTTTATGTAGTTAGATTTAGAAGTAGATTTGATTTCTCAGTAGCAGGTATTAGATTCACTCATCGTGATGGCATTGTAGTATTATAGTATTTATTGTTATTTTTCCACCGCCAAGCAGTATCGCATGTTTTCCGTGTATAATTTTTTGTTTTAGAAGAAAATTTTAGTTGTAGTTTGTTGCCATGGTACAGTAAGGACAAAGTTTCTTGGCAGTTCTGAACATAGGCTCTGCGAACTTTTGCGCATGCACAGTTGCAGAGAAAACTGTTATTGCCATATTAACAAATATACGATCAGAAAATATCTAATACAGGGAGAAAATACTGATTAATAATAATAATGGCATTAAGCCATTATTATTATTCAGTGTTTGTTTTTTTTAATCTTTAAATTGTATCATATCTCAATATTTATTCTATAACTTTGTTTTATTATTTGAAAAAATGAACAAAAACACAACAAACACTTTTGTACGTAACTGTGGTCAAGACAGAGATAGCGTCACAAACACCAAACCAATGCTGACTTGTGACAGAGACAAAAACCTCGTACCGAGTATTGCCGATAAAGATCGAAGTTAACTTTTGGATCCTAAAAAGTGTTGCTGCGCAGCCTTCCGCGCGTAGTTCAGAACTGCCAAGAAACTTTGTCCTTACTGTATTGTTACTAACATATTCATCATCTGTCACTGCTTTTTAACTTAATTTATGTAACAGGGTGTAACAACAATTAGTAGTCAATTGTCTAATCTAGTGGACATTTCGTTTTAAGTATGTAAAAAAACGAAAGTTTGATTTTTTTCTACATTCTGTGATCGAGCTTAAACCCATTGGAAAGCCAGTATAAGTCTGAATTTTTAATTTGGTAACGAGAATAAGGGAATTGATTTTCTTCTTCATCACATTCTCACAATGACCTGATGTGGAATGAAAAGCCATATCTTTTATGACCAGAAACATCACTGTAAAGAACATATCTGATCGATCAGTGATCACTTTACAAGCAGTAGATATTTATTAGCTCATACATTGTAGATTTCATGGTCTCACCTTCTATTGCTAAGATGCGTAGCACATCATTTGCGTGACATTACTGTAGTATTTCCTCGGTTACAAATACTATACTATTTCAATACTCCTTTATCACATAGCCTAGCACCATACAGTTGACGTTAAAATCTTCTCACCTTAGCGTTCACAAGTTGATAGTAATGCTAAGCCAGCAAGTGTTGTTAAAATCACGGCATCTTGTTATAAAAGGGGTTTTGAAATGTTTATTAGTAGGTAGATGAAACTTATGGTAAGGTAAGGGAGCCTATTACGTTTGTGGCGAACACAATAGGCCGCCGTGCTACGTTAGCCACCTTGCGCAAATAAAATAAATAAATAAGGGAACATACCCAAACTGACCCGCCAGGGGGTCTTCAAAATACCACCCTTGGTCACAAGGGCGGGTGGGTCTTAGGTTTTCGTCACGTAGTCAATATCATCTAGGAGTAATCTCGTACTTTTTTATAAAAAATAAAATATAAGTAAAATAAAAATATTTGTGCAACTTTCCTTTTTAATTTTTAAACTTTTTGTCTGCAAAAAATTATTTAAAACCAAATTAATGATTACTACGTGAAAACAAGAGGGTCCTGGTATATACTAGGGATGGTCACCAAAGGGGGAGAGGCATACAATAGGGTCACATAGTATGGTTATGTACCCTAAGGTGAGTAAGGGCTAGTGCGAGCGTGTTATGATTGCAGGTTCTCGTTCATGGGCGAGGGCGAGGCTCTGGGCGGCGGCGGCGTGCGCGCGCTGAAGGGCGTGATGCGCGTGGGGCTGCTGGCCAAGGGGCTGCTGCTGAAGGGAGACCGCGACGTGCGGCTCGTGGTGCTGTGCCACGACCGGCCCACCGTCACGCTGCTCAAGCGGGTCGCCTCGGACCTGCCCGCGCATCTCGCCAAGGTCAAGGTAATGTGAACTGCATCATCCTTACCTCTCCTTACTTCACTGTCACTACATAGTATAAAACAAAATCGTTTTCTCTGTCCTTATGTCTCTATATCCCTTTGCATGCTTAAATCTTTAAAACTACGCAACGGATTTTGATGCGGTTTTTTTATAATAGATAGAGTGATTCAAGAAGAAGGTTTATATCTATAATAAAACCGTGCGAAGCCGGGACGGGTCGCTTTTAAATAATAAGAGATGTAAAAAAGTACAAAGTGAGTTCTTTCGCCAGGGTCCGGGCGAGGAGGCGAAGTACAAGGTGGAGCTGCTGCCGGCCGAGGGCGCCGTGCAGGTGTCGGACGGCGCCGTGGCGGTGCTGGTGTCGCTGACCTCGGCCGTCATGCGCGAGCCCGCAGGTATGTGGGTGTGCCCCCGCCCGTCTCCGGCCGCGCTCCGATGTCGACCCAATTTCACTGACCACCACTCTGTGTACGCTCACTCGCTTGCCCATACAGGCTCCTAACTTTACCGAGACCACGCCTGAGACTGGCGGAAATTGGAAGTCGAAATCGACGATCGTTTTGTACCTACTGCACGCCGACTGGGAACTCATTGTGAGAACAAACTATCTATATTTTATGATTCTTTCTTACGATTCTTTATTTTATCTCTATCTGAATTTGTTTATCTCATTTGATTGATTGCTTGTGCAAAAAAAAAGATAATTTGTTCAATGTTGGTCCGGCGCCCGACGCCGGGCCCTGTGTGTGTTCGATGCTTATTTTTAGGTGTTAGCATAAGACGGCGCGGGAAGAAAAGGATTTTTGATCATCTCCCGAGATATCACTCGGGCTTGGCCTCCGCAGTGGTATATCGTTCTACTGAAACGGAGCAAACATTCTACACTGTCCCCTTTCAATTCCCCTTTCACTGTTCTCTTATCTCCATCATACTTAGGATGCTATCACAATGATTTGCGATGGATGTATGTATGTAGGTATTCAATGAAAGCCCCTCTATATGATGATACAGTAGCTTCACGGCGCGGTGCGGGGCCCGCCCTGCCCCGCGCTAGGGCCCGCTAACATGTTTGCCCCGTTTTCGTCGATATTATGATGGTCAAACACCCTTTGTGTTGTTGTCGCTAGAGGGCGGCGACACTAAGCGCGACGACAAGGACGTGCTCCCGCGGCAGAAGTGTTTGGACGCGTTAGCCGCCCTTCGGCACGCCAAGTGGTTCCAGGTACTGAACCTACTACATTACTGACGAGGGCGCACTCCGCACACCTTCCCCTCCACCCCCCGCCCGCACCCCCGCACTACCAAACGCTACTGGGGACATCACTGGGACGATGGTTTGACTGCGAACTGTCGAGATACTGTCGTACGAGTCCTCTCTCTCCTAGGTAGCGTCTCGGTAACACGGGGCCTCCTCCCCTACCTCCCCCTAACCACCTAGAGGAGTGCGCATCTCTATACTTAGTCACATGTTTGTTTCGTTTCTCACTAAAACTTAGCTTATCTATCAATCATTAGAGAGAGAACTCCCGTGAACATGTGGCTACAAGTGCTCGTAATGTTACGAATCTGCGTTTCCCGACACTTGTGAGCCGTTTATCGGGAGTTGGAACGGAAACGCAGTTTTTTTTTGTGTGCAAGTTGACTTTCGATATTTATTGCTCCGTAGTTGCATAGTATACCTAGTTGTGGAGTAAATGATATCCGGAGCAATAGATAGCCGGGAGCGGGCCCGCGTGACGTGTGGTGTGTGCAGGCGCGCGCCGCCAGCCTGCAGTCGTGCGTCATCATCATCCGCGTGCTGCGAGACCTGTGCCGCCGCATCCCCAACTGGACGCCGCTCAACCCCTACGTGAGTACATACACACACACACTTACTGCTTATGGACCGGGGTAGAAGCCTTTTAAAATGATGTAAAAAGAAATAAAATAATAGTAGGATGAATGAAACCCATTGGAAAAAGAGGAGATTTTTTACGTTTTTTACCCTAAAACACTCACCCTTCCCGACCTCAGATCGCACGTAAATTATTTTTCCTTAAATTTTTACTACATTCTCCTCATTTTCTAATGGGTTTCATCTACTTTCATCTACTATTATTTATTTCAAAAACCTATCTACCCTGGCCTATTACCGTTACTTGTAGTTATAACAACACATTCTATACTCTATCAGTCTAGTCCAGACCACTCTAGTCCAGCTCACTTCAAAAGCAATACACATGAGAGCTCATCCACACATCATGTAGACTGAAGAAGTCCTACCACTTGAGCTCATCTCACATTATACAGAATAAAGATCATGAATTTATACCTCACAGTCTGTATTGGACTAGTAAAGTTAACCCTACTTAAATTAGAATTTTCCTAATAAAAGAACAGTTTTTTACGTCATCATCATCATCATCATCATCAACCTATATTAGTCCACTGCTGGACATAGGCCTCCCCCAATGAGCGCCATAGCGCCCTGTCTTCAGCTTGACGCATCCAGCATCTGCCAGCAGTCTTTCGCAGATCGTCATCCCACCTGGCCGGAGGGCGTCCTACGCTACGTTTACCGAGTCGCGGTCTCCACTCAAGAACACGTTTACCCCAACGGTTGTCGGTTCTTCGCGAGATATGGCCGGCCCATTGCCACTTCAGCTTGCTAATTCTTTGAGCTATGTCGATAACTTTGGTTCTCTGTCGGATGTATTCGTTACGAATTCTATCCTTCAGAGAGACTCCGAGCATAGCTCTTTCCATAGCTCGCTGGGCGACTTTGAACTGGTGGACCAGCCCTACCGTGAGTGTCCACGTCTCAGCTCCGTAGGTCATTACGGGTAGGACGCACTGATTGAAAACTTTCGTTTTCAAACATTGCGGTATGGATGAAGAGAAGACTTGACGTAGTTTCCCAAATGCTGCCCAGCCTAGCTGGATCCTCCTCTTGGCCTCCTTCTCAAAATTGTTTTTACCTAGCTGTACAATCTGCCCAAGGTAAGTATACTCGGAAACAATTTCAAGAAGGTGACCATCTACGACGATCGGTCCCGGAACAATGTGGCCATTGATCATGACTTTGGTTTTATCCAAATTCATGCCAAGACCGATACATCGCGAGGCTGAAGCTAGGCCGTCCAGCATGTGGGTCAGCTCCTCTAGCGACTCCGCCATTACGACTATGTCATCAGCGAATCGCAGGTGTGAGATGTAATCGCCGTTTATGTTAATGCCCTTACCTTTCCAGTCCAGCGTCTTAAACATATCTTCCAATGCGCTCGTGAACAGTTTCGGGGATATGACATCCCCCTGTCTCACTCCTCTGCGCAATTGGATAGGTTTAGACTGCTGGCCCTGTACTTGGACACTCATAGTGGCAGCTTCATAGAGACACCTCAGCACTTCGATGTAACGATAGTCTACTTGGCATCGCTGTAAGGATTCCAGAACAGCCCAGGTTTCGACGGAGTCAAAGGCTTTCTCATAGTCCACAAAAGCGAGACACAGGGGCTGATTATACTCTTCGGACTTCTGTATAATCTGCCTCACTGTGTGTATGTGGTCTATGGTGCCATATCCTCCGCGGAACCCGGCCTGTTCCGGTGGCTGGAACTCGTCAAGTCTCCTGGCGAGACGATTCGTGATCACTCGTGAGAACAGCTTATAGATGTGGCTCAGGAGTGTGATGGGTCTGTAATTTTTAAGGAGAGTTTTATCACCCTTCTTAAAAAAGAGCACCACCAAACTCCCGCTCCACGCCTTAGGAGTTCTCCCACTGTGGAGGACGGTATTGAAGAGGTGTTGTAGCTCCTGTATAACGGAGGCTCCTCCTGCCTTCAGAAGCTCTGAAGTTATACCGTCCTTACCGGGGGCTTTTCCATTTTTAAGCTGCCTCAAAGCTAACACGATTTCGTCTTGACTGATGTCTGGCAGTTCGTCGGTGTAGTGGCGTGTCAGGGTGGCTCTAGAATCAAGGTCATCTCGTCGGGAACGAGGGGCATGTGCAGTGTACAGACGGCCATAAAAATCCTCTATCTCGGCTGAAATCTCCGGTTTCGACAGTACGGTCCTCCCATCGCGCGTTTTAAGCTTCGTTAGGTGGCTCCTGCCAAGCTGCTGAGTGAATACTTTGGACCCTCGGTTTCGCTCTATCGCCTCTTCAATGAGGCGTGTGTTGGAGCTCCGAAGGTCGCGCCGTACCATCTTCGCAATTCGCTTGTTCAGGTCTGACCTCTCTGCCGAAGACACTTGGGTGGTTTCCCGTCTTCTTGTCATCAGATCCAGAGTCTCATCCGAGAGTTTGGACTTCTTGCCAGTTCGCTGTTTTTTGCAGAACTTGATGCCCTCATCCCTCAACGTTTCGACCAGATTGTGTAGGCTCTCGTCAGCGTCATCAGTGGGTTCCAAGGCAACAAATCTGTCTCCGAGTAGCTGCTCGAACTTCTCGGTGCCCGCCATGATTTGGATTGGATTTGGTCGGAGCGTGGACTTCATCAGACGGTGTCTTTCAAGCTTCAAGTTGATATTCAGAGTGCCTCGGAGCATTCGGTGATCAGATCCGGTATTGAACCTGTTGATCACTGAGACATCTCTGAATATGTGCTTGCTATCCGTCATGATGAAGTCGATCTCATTTTTAGTCACAGTGTCGGGGCTTTGCCACGTCCACTTCCTTTGAGGCTGTTTCTTAAAGAAGGAGTTCATTAAGAACAGTCCCTCTTTCTCAAGGAAGTTGACAAGCATTTGCCCCCTGTGATTCCTGATTCCATAACCATGCGGGCCTATTCGGGATTCATTGCCAGTCTGGATTCCCACCTTGCCGTTAAAGTCCCCCATAACAACGTTGAAGTGAGCCTTAGTGGTGTTGTGTAAGGCTTTGGATATGTCTTCGTACATATCCTCCACTTCATCATCCGAGTGTGCCGAGGTCGGTGCGTAGACCTGAATTACCTTCATGCTATACCGCTTGGAAAGCCGAAGGATCAGGTACGCTACCCTGGTCGACACACTGGAGATTTCTTGAACGTTGCTAGAGAGGGCCTTATTGACGAGGAAACCTACTCCACCCTGGGATGTTTTATCACCCTCACGAAAGTAGAGAAGATGGCCTGAGTCTAGGGTTACGGTGTCCTCCCCCTCTCTACGGACTTCACATAACCCGAGAACATGCCATTTAATGTTCTCTAACTCCACTTCCAACTGCGCTAGATGATGGTCAAGCCTCAGAGTGCGTCCGTTAAACGTTGCCAGGGTCATTTTAGAAAGCGTGTGGTAGCCTGAATACCGGTGATTCTTAGCACCCCCTGCCCCGCCGTTACCATGACCGCTACCATGGCCAGGAATAGCGAGGCGGCCGGGAACTAGGGGCCGATTTTTGGCTGTGTTTTTCATTAAGGGGTAATGCCCATAATCCCCACGCTGGGCATGCGGGTTGGGGATCGCAGTTTGATGGTGGGGTTGATCTAGAGGGGTGCTGCTGCCCACCCCCCGGTATATCCCTTAGTCGCCTCTTACGACACCCACGGGAAGAGTTGGGGTAGTGCTATTCTAAGCCGGCACCACACGGCTAACGGTTTTTTACGTAATTTTAAATAAAAACCTTTCTAAATTCCTGTCTAAATCCGAACTAATATATCCAAGGAGAGATCCTTGGATATATTAGTTCGGATTTATCCTCATAAAAACTATTCCATTTTGTTAAAAACGTACATCATTTTTCAATCAAACCAAAGAAACTGAATAGTCCTGTCGTGCGGCTTGTCGCGTCGCGCTGTGCATCATACAGGTTGTGGATTGATGGACATCGCAAAAAACGTATAAATAAACCAGCATATAACTGGACACTTTTAAAAAAAAAACTTAAACACGTCTAGCAGACTTTATCCATACCAAAAAAGTATTGAAAAGCTGGCATTTGAGGCAAGCAGGCATTGAAAAAAAAACTACAACAAACGAGATGCCAAATGTGTGCCACATTTCGTGTGCGGCATCTCGTTTGTTGTAGTTTTTTTTGAGGTTTTTACATAATAATCTAAGCAAAACTAATGAGCACTTAAAAAAAAACTTACACGTTAAAATACAATTAGACCCACATAATGTGGATTGAAGCAGGCCTATCATATTTCTACACACCAAAAAGTATTGCAATGGATGGCAGTAGGCACTGGGAGTGTCGTTAGTAGTGTCAGTAGTAGTTGTGTGGTGTGGAGATTGTTGAGTGAGAGAGCGTTGTCGGCAGGCGATGGAGCTGCTGGTGTCGGGGGTGATGCAGTCGGCGGGCATGGCGCTGTCGCCGGGCGAGGCGCTGCGCCGCGTCATGGAGGCCGTGGCGGGCGGGCTGCTGCTGGAGCACGGGCCCGGCCTGCGGGACCCCTGCGAGAAGGAACTAGTCGTATGTACACTAACCTTACCTGTCGCCGGGCGAGGCGCTGCGCCGCGTCATGGAGGCCGTGGCGGGCGGGCTGCTGCTGGAGCACGGGCCCGGCCTGCGGGACCCCTGCGAGAAGGAACTAGTCGTATGTACACTAACCTTACCTGTCGCCGGGCGAGGCGCTGCGCCGCGTCATGGAGGCCGTGGCGGGCGGGCTGCTGCTGGAGCACGGGCCCGGCCTGCGGGACCCCTGCGAGAAGGAACTAGTCGTATGTACACTAACCTTACCTGTCGCCGGGCGAGGCGCTGCGCCGCGTCATGGAGGCCGTGGCGGGCGGGCTGCTGCTGGAGCACGGGCCCGGCCTGCGGGACCCCTGCGAGAAGGAACTAGTCGTATGTACACTAACCTTACCTGTCGCCGGGCGAGGCGCTGCGCCGCGTCATGGAGGCCGTGGCGGGCGGGCTGCTGCTGGAGCACGGGCCCGGCCTGCGGGACCCCTGCGAGAAGGAACTAGTCGTATGTACACCCGCGTCTCTTATGTACACTAACCTTACCTAGAACACATCTACCCGAAATATTTAAAATATGTCATATAGGTCCCTCCTTCAGGTGACGCGTGGGTAGAAAACGAGTAAATATCGTTGAAATAAACTGGCTGTCATTATTGCTATTCCCTTGATGATTGAAAACAGATGTCAGTGCTTTCGTTATAAATAGTAATTTAGTGTTTGATCTTCTTAGGATGCTGTGGGTAACATGGCGCCGCAGCAGCGCGAAGATTTGACAGCCTCTGCGCAACAGTTCTTGCGACAAATGGCATTCCGGCAGATTCACAAGGTCAGTACCGGTATCGATCTATTCATTCACTTGTTAGATGAACGAGCAGCTTCCGGCTCATGTGTATGTGTGTAAAGTGTTGAGACGGAGTTCGTCATTATTTTCTTTATTTTTTAATCGATTGAAATACTATCTATACATCAGCCAAACTTGATGTAGAATGTTTGTAAACAAACCGCCCATACTTAACCTAAAATACACTGTTGCCGCGCCTTTTAATACGCAATTTACATTACTTGTCGATTTAAGATCCTTCCTTCACTAAATATTTCGTACACTCATACATCTCATATATATAAAAGTGTGCGTGTGCGCTCGATGAGTAAACATCCTATGTTACGGTGTTATCGAAATTATTTAAATTTATATTGAAAAAAGAAGAGTTACGTTGTCAAGGAAGCATTTACCTCAAGCTAAAGGGAAGCAGAAGAGAAACCAGGTACCCATCACAAGATATAACAGTTTTTGGGCCTATTATTGCCGCTTCAAGTTGAAAATCTTTCGTTTGCATTTCGAAATATTTACACACACATCAGCATCGCCTGCAAACACGCAAACTTGGATTCAAACTGCAGCCAATAGTAGGAGGCTATCAAAACTCAAAAACTCAAATACCGTCTCATGCACAATTCTCAAAATTCAGAGCACTAAACATCACAACACAGAATTTTTTTGTTGTTGTTTCTCGTTGTGTCAAACTGCCAGCTGACTCGTGACATTTCTGGCATTGACGTATACACCGACTGACGTTAACCGACGCTGATCCATAATCAAGAAGTTGACGTTAGCAGAAAAATAATAAAAGAAAAGCGCCATCTGTTGAGTACTGGAAGGAAATCGATCGAAAACTATTACTATAACTACTACGGCTTACGTCCACAAGAGGGAAACGAAAGAAATATCAGCATGAATTGCGCTGGTTGTTTTTCGATAATATCAGAATCGGAAGAGAGTTTGAAATGCACAATAAAGAGTTGCGGAAAGCGTTACCACCTGCTTTGCGGAGGAGGGAGCAAACCATCTCCTGGTACGTGGGAGTGCCCGGAATGTTGTTGCGCGCTGAAGAAAGGCGGAGACAATAGTCTCACCCCTGTCGGCGCCGCCGCTAAGAAGAATCGGGATCCCAATGTTACTCACCGGAAAAGGATACCCATTCCGACGGATGCTGAAATAGCAAGTGATATTGAAACTGCCCCATCTCAACTGACAGCAGAGGTTCGCAGCTTAAGACAGGAGGTATCGCTGTTGAAAGATCAGCTTGCTCTAGCTATATCAATATTAACCAGCTACGACAAAAAACTGGAAGGCTATTCTTCTCAAGTACAGGCGCTCCATAACAAGTACGAGCAGGTGGCGGGGATATCGGTAGCCAGAAACCCTCCCGAAACCAGAGAGGGCCCTCAGCAGAAGGCATTGTCAGCGACAGATTGCAATCCGGCAGAGAAACCAAAGTCGAAAATCAAGTCATTGGTTTCAAAAAAAAACCTACCAAACACTGCGGCGCCAGTGGCGCCACCACATCCAGGTATGGACACCATTACCAAGGCTACACGTTCCGGCGGAGCGGAAGCCAGATCAGATAACATTGAACCGTCGGTTTTAACTCATAGCCTAGTCCAGGGACCGGATCATCAGCAGTGGACAGAGGTAAGGAGAAGCCGTAGGCCAGATTCACTGTGTGGTACAGCGGGCCCTACTGTAACGACTCTAAAGGCGGTGGAGCCTCGTAGCTATATTCATCTGTGGAATATGGAGTCAGGCGCCGAGGAGATCCGTACCTACCTTCGAGACCTGTGCCCCGGCGGTACCTGCTCAGTGACAGAACTTTCGACCAAAGGTGACTACAAATCTTATAAAATCGGAGTACCAGTACCCTATAGAGAAATGTGCCTGTCTCCCGAAGTGTGGCCGGTTAATGCAAAAATAAAGCCGTGGATCGTGTATCCAGCTAGATTTAATACACGTAAGTCAAACCAGCCCTTTCGTGACAGCGCGTAGAACCTGCTCTAAAAAAGTTAGTGATATAGAACTATATTACCAGAACGCGAGAGGGCTGAGAACGAAGTTAAAGCGGTTTTTCACTAATATAGAAAGCTCAGGCTGCGAAATATTCGCTATAACAGAGACGGGCTGCAATGACTCAATCTACGATGCAGAGATAGTACCGCCGGGGTTCCAAATACTCAGATGCGACCGCACGGACGGAAGAAAGCACGGTGGGGTGTTTCTAGCGGCGGCGCCGCGGATAGAGTTGCGGAAAGTGGACGTACCAGAGGGCGTAGATGTCGATAATTGTGTTTTCGAGATCATAGGGGCGACAGTTTTTTTAAAGAACAAATTTTTATTTTTTTGTAGTGTTCTATACATCCCCCCGAATAGTAATGACAGTGACTTTATGATTTTATTCAGAATACTGGAAAATTGGGGTGCAAAATACAGTTCATGTTTAGTTGTAGGTGATTTTAACCTGTATTCATGTAGTGAAAATGTTATTAATTATTTCGAATATTTAACGGCTTTCTGTGATTTCGCTCAGAAAAATGAGGTTCGGAATTGTAACGGTCGTATACTAGATTTAGTGTTAGTCTCTCTGGATGCAGATGAGGTGGCGGTATGCCCCGCAGACGAGGAGCTGGTGCCGCGGGACCAGCAGCACCCGCCGCTCGTGGTGTCAGTGCGCCGCCGCGCGCCGCCCTCCGTGCGCGCGCCGCCCTCCACGTCGCCGCCCGCCTCTGACGATGAACAGCAGTGGAATTTTTCGAAAGCTGATTACCACGCACTGTATTCGTCAATAGCGGAAGCGAATTGGAATCATCTCTACGAAATACGAGATCCCGAAGAGGCCACAGATAGTTTTTATCGCACGTTATCTGCTATTTTTGACAGCTGTGTTCCTAAGAAACGCATTCCGACGCATGACTCTA
This sequence comes from Eupithecia centaureata, assembly GCA_944547425.1. NCBI lineage: Eukaryota > Metazoa > Arthropoda > Insecta > Lepidoptera > Geometridae > Eupithecia > Eupithecia centaureata. Next base: position 997,281 of record OX155689.1, read on the forward strand.
ATTATACTTATCCAAAGTGGTACACTGCGGATATAATTAGGGAAATTAGGCTAAAGGCAAGATTGCATAAGCAGTACAAGACAAACGGAACCAATTATGCGGCTTTTTCAAAAAGTAGAGCTAAAGTGAAGAGGATGATTGAGGAGGCTCAAGAGCAGCATCAAAAACAAGTAGAGTTTCGTCTGACGGAGGATCCCAAATCGTTTTGGAATTATGTGAGAGCTAAACGGGGTGCCGTGAACCGAAAACAAATCTCTCTCAAGGGAAGAACTCTATCAGAAGCGGAATGTGCAGATGAATTCGCAAAGTACTTCCATTCGGTATACGGCACCTCAGCTGCTCACCTGGACGTTGCAGCAGCGGAGGCAGCGAGCACCGCCAGCGCCGCGCGGGTGCACGTGCCGCGCCTAGCGCTGGCCGAAGTGCGCGCGGCGATGGCGAGGCTCAAGCCGAAGCACTCCGCAGGCCCGGACGGGATACCGGTCTATATCTTGAGGGACTGTCGGATGCCGTTGGCGGAACCGCTCGTTTATATTTATAATCGATGCCTAGACGAGTGCTACTTTCCGAAACGGTGGAAGACAACTAGAGTCATTCCTATACCTAAAGGCTCTGGATCTGATGTGACCGAATTCCGTCCGGTGGCCATACTTTCGACTCCAGCGAAAGTTTTCGAGTCGGCAGTACAGCACAGCATGCAGCAGCAGGTGGCGGCTCGGCTGAACGAAGCGCAGCATGGTTTCCGTACGGCACGAAGTACCTCTAGTAACCTCCTGGACTCAATGTCCTTCATGCTACCGCATGTGGACGCAGGGGTGCAAGTGGACGCCGCCTACTTCGACTACAAAAAAGCATTCGACTTGGTCGACAATGACATACTGCTGCAGAAGTTGGCGACGATCGGTTGCACTACCAAACTGCTGCAGTTCTTCGCAAGCTATATGAAGGACCGGCAGCAGTATGTCGACTACGCGGGATGCAAATCGGAGGCCTACTCTACCTTAACGGGAGTGAGCCAGGGGAGTAATCTGGGACCGCTAGAGTTTATAATCATGATTAACGACCTGCCGACAGTCGTAAAAGATGCAAAATGCTTGTTGTTCGCGGATGACCTCAAGTTACTCATGCCCATTAAAGACGAAGAGGACTGTGAACGCCTTCAACGTGACGTGGATAGAGTGGTGGAGTGGAGCAGTAAGAACGAACTACAGTTCAACATCAGTAAGTGCTCTGTCATAACGTTCAGTAGAGCAAAGACACCACTTCACCACAATTACCAATTGAAGGGTTCACAGTTGAAGAGAGTCGATTCGGTGAGGGATTTGGGGACTCATCTCGACGACAAGCTGCATTTTCGAATCCAAGTAGTAAACATCTGTAAAAAGGCATTCAAGACATTGGGATTTGTACTCCGTCAGACGAACAACTTCACAAATATGAACGCAATAAGAACTCTATACGGCGCATTGGTCAGAAGTCATTTAGAGTTCAACGCTGCGATTTGGGCTCCTCATGAAGCCAAGTATAGTCAAATGGTGGAACGAATACAAAATAAATTCACCAGATACATGTACTTGAAACTCTACGGCATCTATCCATTCTACCCGTTGATGTATCCAACCCTGTTTGTTATAGGCATGGTTGGATACAACAAACTGGAAGTACGGAGGGATGCAGCGCTGACTCTCTATATGGTCAAAATATTTCGTGGGATGATCGCCAATCCAGGCATATTGGAGATGATGCGACTGAATGTGCCTGAGGAGTTTGTGCACCGACGGAGGCGGCCTGCCTTATTGGCTGTGCCAAGAGGACGGACCAATCTCTTAAATAAGGCACCACTGACACGCTGCATTCACACTCTTAATCTGGTAGCCGAGAGACTAGATATATTTTACTGTACCTTGAGCGAAATTCATAGGACGTTGTTATTTATTCTCTGTTATTCTGAGTAAGTTTGACATTTGTTTTTCTTTGTTTTTTTAAATTATTTATAATGACTTTTTGTATCCGAGTATGACATTTTTTATTTGATTTGAATTAGTAATTTAGTTTGACATTTTTATTTAATCTTACAGTCTGACGAATATTTATAATACGAGTTATATAGTCCTTTCGATTTTATTTTTGTGTAAGTATAGAGTTTTGTAGTTAATTTTTTATATACATTTTGTTTTCTTTTTAATTTTTGTGTTGTGTTTGTTAATTGTAATTTGTGTGTAAATGCTTTAGATTGAATTATGTGGAAAAATAGGTAGATGTATGACTGACTATAATTAATGTGTTAATAATTTATGTATAAAATTTCTAAATAAGTTTGAAATAAGATGTACGCTATAGCATTGGGTGCCCCCGTAATTATAGATGTACTTTTTAAATAAATAAATAAATAAATAAATAAATAAATATCTAAAATTCGACGCCAAGCAAGTGAATTTTAGTTTTTTGTGTCGTGGTTTGTTTACAAACATTCTACATCGAGTTTGGCTAGTGTATAGTTAGTGTGAAGTAGTGTAAATCAATATCTTTATTTCTTTAGGCTTACAAAATAAGCACTTAGACAAGTCAAATTTAAACTATAGGTCATGCTGGTATATGACGGTGTGTTTATTGGAGCAGGTCCTCGACATGGAGCCTCTGCCGAAGCTGAAGCACGCGGGCGGCAACGCGTGGAAGTTCCCGCGCAAGCGCAGGCGCTCCAACGACGCGGAGGGCGACCAGCCCAACGGTAAGTCATACACACTGGGTTCCTGGGGCCGCATCATTCCAACAGGCACCCTTTTGAGGTCTCTCTAGCTTTACACCATTTTATAACTGACTTGCGACCCGCCCCGGCGTCGCACAGGTTTATTATACGTACAAACCTTCCTCTTGAATCACTCTATCTATTAAAAAAAACCGCATGAAAATCCGTTGTGTAGTTTTGAAGATTTAAGCATTCAAAAGGAACAGGGATATAGGGAAATAGGGACAGAAAAAGCGACTTTGTTTTATACTATGTAGTGATTCTCTTGTAAAATGTTGATATTTTATGACAAATTGTTTGCTTCCAGGAGAGGGGAAAGTGGTCAAGACGGAGGAAAAATTGGATGCTTCAGAAAACGCCGTAACTAAGAAGTAATCACGCTGTACCTACAGACCATAGTAAAAGGTTTATTTTTCCAAGGCATCATGGAAAATAGTAGGGTTAGTTTGTATTAAAAAATTTAGTGTATAATTTCATGATTTGGGAGATATTTTGTATAAGCTAGGTGTATTTGAATACATGATTTGATTTTCGGTCACATAACTTACTATTAACACACGGTGATGATCTGTCCAAAACGTTACGCGATAGTAGTTAGGTAGTGCTGCGATGTATTGTAGTGTTGTAAGTAGCCGCCGGATAACTGAGGGTACACCTTGGCTATCCACGATAAGAGTTGACTTTTTTAGGTTACAAGTATATGACTTATTATATTTTGTTCCTCTCGCTTCACTTCTGTGCAGGTGAATTATTAAAATATAATGATATATTTACTTAATTTTAAGATGTATATTTTCAATATACATAAATACACGCCGCAGAAGTTTTTTTATTCCCTTGACTGGAAGTTAACTTCTTGTAGTGCCTTTGAGGCAGTAGCTTCAGATGTGAGGTCGTATTTAGTTTGTGCAACATTATTAAGCCGAATTGGCTTTAGATTAGAAAGGTTTTGAAACCTTCGAGCGTGTAAAAAATAATATCACGTTTCACATTCAGAAAGCACGGGATAAAAAACGAAGTGCGGAACATTTATTTATGTTGAGTCTGCGACGATCTTTTAGATAGTTATTGTAAAATCTATTCAGATTAAATTAAAAGCAAACTTTATTGTATTCAACTTACTTTTATATTCTTTAAAATACTGTAAAGGTATGTTAATAAATTAATGACGAAAATAATTTGTTTTTATTTGGACATGTAGTAACTAAGCTACGCTCGTAAACACTTACAGCGGAAGTACTTAGATTAAGTGTGCTAGATTAAATGCATCTGGTCGAAAACAATTACGAAACGGCCTCCAAACACAAACAGACATTTGACAGAAAGCAAATCACAGAGATATCAAGAATAGATGCTAAAACTAAACTTGAAGTTGTACACCAGTCTAAAATAAGACATACTAAATACGGCGTACCTCAAGGTAGTGTGCTGGGACCGCTGCTATTTATTATATATATTAATGACCTGCCAAGAGCAACAACTAATCCCATGACATTATTTGCTGATGATAGCACAATAACAATTTCTTGCAATGACATTAATTCTTATAAATCCGACATAAATGATTCAATTAAATCAATCATAAACTGGCTTGACAATAATAATTTAAAAATCAATCTAAGTAAGACCATGATTATGCATTTTAACCAAAGATCCCAAAACCCATCTGACATAAATATAAAATTTAATGACTATATAATTAATCAAGTAGAAACTACACGATTCTTAGGACTCATCATCGACAAAAGACTCAATTGGAAAGCGCATTTAGAAGGACTAAGTAAGCGTGTTAGCAGCCTAGCATATGCCCTGTATAAATTGTCATCAACAGTTAATACACGTGCCTTATTGACAGCATATTACGGTATGGTAGAGTCTGTTCTACGATATGGACTGATATTTTGGGGCAACTCTACCAACAAAGACATTATATTTAGGCTACAAAAAAGATGTTTGAGAGCCATGTTTAAAATAAAAATCACTGATAGCTGTAGACCATTATTTTTAAAACACAAAATTCTGACACTTCCGTCCCTTTACATATTAGAAGTAGCTCTCTTTGTAAAAAACAATCCCCATCTGTTCCCCCGGCTATCGGATATTGTAAGTCGAAACAGACGAGATAATACTAGGCTAAGAACTCACCCTGTAAAAACAACACTGATGCAGAAAAGTATTGTTGGTGTTGCTACCAAAATCTATAATAAATTACCTAGACAATATAGAGACATGAATTTACAAATGTTTAAAATAAATCTTAAAAAAAAATTAATTACAAAATGTTATTATAGTCTTGACGATTTTTTTAATGATGAATTATAATAATTAGCTGTTAAGTTTTTGCATGATTAGACTATGTGCATGCCATCTCTCCACCCAATTTGCATACCTTTATCGGTCAAGCATGTTGTTACACATATATTTTTGTACATCTTTTTTTACACATGTTTTTTGCAAATAAATATCTTTGAATCTTTGAATCAAATAAACTGGAAAAGAACCCAGCAATACAATCTGTGGCCGAATTCTACTAATTAATAAAAAGGCCAGTGACTTCATAGTCTCCATATCATCAAGATTGACTTGTGTATATTTTGATCTTCTACCATTTCCGATTAATTCTAACCATTTGTGACTTATTAGCATGCCGTTGTTCTGTCAGATTCTGGTTACGACAAATTCGCTTTAGGGTAGAAGTACAGTGAAAAGAATGTTTGTTAAAACCATGAACTTACCTCAGTTTTGGTTAAATTCTGTTTAGGACAAAATGTATAGGAACACCGAGATAACATACCTACCTAAACGTGGAAGTTACTTAGTAGTTAGATTTACTAGGTCTCCTATGCCAACTTTAATGGAAATCAGCGCTTTCAGTTATTATTTTAACTTCAGAAAATTAATTGAACACAAAGTTCACACCTTTTTGTAATTTAAATGTTAGATATAGTCATTAATCAGTGCCATGCCAACCAGTTCATTTTAGTAAATGGAGAAACATGGACAAACACTCGAATTGAATTAGGTATTGGTATTTTATAATACCAATACCTACCTTAGTGTAGGCTGGACGTACTCACCTACACTAGCTGTTTACACTAACTACTATTGCGTGTGCCATGTTTGCTCTTATTGTTCAAATGGCTAGATCAACTATAATGAAATTTTGTATGGAGGTAGCTGACAACTTGGATTAACAGTAGGGTACTTTCATCATCAGCGAGCGAGCCGTGGGCCGTCTAAGAGGTCATTATAAAATGTGGAAGCGAGTCTACAATCAAAGTAGGTACCTAGCTTACCTATTATGTACAAAAAATAAGCTGTAGTGGTAACTAACATGGAGGTGTAGTTTTGTTACTGCCGTCTTTAAATAAAGTTTTCAATATCATAGCTATATAAATATCTACTAATTTGGTCATCGCAGTAACCAAAATTGTATTTGGGTGTAGCACATGAGTGGTTAAGTATGTAAAAATGTACCTACCTAATAAATAAATAAAATGTTTCTTTGTTCAGACAACTTAAGTCTATTTTGTAAGTTACACTTAAAAACTAAAGGGGTTAATACCATAAGAATAAATAATTTTGTCTATTCTTATGTTAATACTTAATACTAAAAAAGTATTTATCCTCTGAATGAGCTGATAAATTACAGGACAGTCGTATCTGTTCGATAAAGCATTTAGGATGCTGTTGCTGCGCGGGGGTGAGGCTGTTTTTTTTGCGCCAGATGGCATCAAACGAATCCGTGCGCGCCTCAGCGAACATTCCCGAGGCACTGCAGAATTGCGGCAGCCTAAGCAGCATCCTAAATGCGTTATTAAATTGGATACGCAGAGCATTGTACGCCTTTTGGGTATAGCTGTCGCCAAATAACTCAATTGTAATGGTTTTGACGAATATTATAGGTAAGCAAAAACGTAAAAAGTATGTAGGTAACTAAAGACCTGAAATCAGGCCATGTAACATTGCGGTGGCTGTTCCACCAGGTACGATGACTAATTCATCTGGCGTGATGGATGTTCCACCTGGAGTGATGGATGTTCCACCTGGATATGATGACTAATTCATCTGGAGTGATGGATGTTCCACCTGGATATGATGACTAATTCATCTGGAGTGATGGATGTTCCACCTGGATATGATGACTAATTCATCTGGAGTGATGGATGTTCCACCTGGATATGATGACTAATTCATCAGGCATGATGGCTAATCCATCGGGTTCTCTGGTTACTGATTCTTAGTATTACGGGGACGCATCCCGTTATGGCCTCCAACCTCCCCTAAAGCCATCCCGAGCCACGCTCTAAACTGATTTACTTGTCCGCAGACGCATTGGTAAATACACAATAGTAATAATGTGAATCTGATTCTAATATCGGTGGCAAAAGGTTCTCACTTGCATGCACAGTAACTCAAAGTTACTCACCGATGTCTCTCGCTCGTCGTCTCGTGACAGAATGAATCGATCGCCCGTTCAGCATCAGAGGGCGCTGCGCGCGCGCACGCCCCCTTCGTAGGCTTTAGCCTCTGGCTTGTTATGACAGTCAGCTGTCATTGTATCAACCTACCAACTGCCTAGGTAGGTACTGATATAATATTTCTTCGCCTTCGCGACATTCCCCCCCTCCAAGGAAGAAAGAGATATTAAAGAGATGAGAAAGAAAGATATTAAACATTACCGATTTATTAAACAAGGATTTATATGTCTTAATTACCTAATTGACTCTGAGCATTATCTGACTTAATCTTGTGAATACTGTAAACAGAGCATGGTCCACTTTTTGACCTTTTCACTGCAGTTTGCTGCCCAAGCCCTGGTTGGCCTCTTACTGATCTCTTCTGCATCAGTTACTGATTCTGATTGCGACGCAGCTTGATGTTCTGGTTTAATTTGTTCCTCGGAACCTTGAGCTCTAATCGTGGGTACTTGGTCCACTCTTTGACCTTTTCTCTGCCTTTTGCTGCCCAAGCCCTGGTTGGCTTCTTACTGATCTCTTCTGCATCAGCAACTGATTCTAGTTGCGCCGCAGCTTGATGTTCTGGTTTACTTTGTTCCTCGGAACCTTGAGCTCTAATCGTGGGAACTCGGTCCACATTCGGAACTGTACTCTCTTTGATTTCAAGTGGAAATGATTTTGCTATTGAATGAGTGAAGCGTCTCTTTTCAATGTTTTCACTCTTAACACTTTAATCTGCTCTAACTCAACCTCTTACTAATTATTACATTAGTCCAACTTTACAGTGCGCCCTATTTCCCTCTGATGTTATCTAATTTATTTATTTTACTGATTGGTTAACATCTTAACGAATTCTGCTAAATCATCTGTCTGCAAAGTCAATATGTTCTCCATTTACTATTGATTCTATGTTCTCCATTGCTGAGCATATTGATTTTGATTTACTTAGTATTTCTCTTCTTCTTATAGTGGCTCTCCACTACTGCGCCAAGCGAAAAAGTTCTTCGACGCTGGCGATATTCGTCCACTTTCGCATGGTCCGCAACCACGACTACTTTCATCTGCTAACGCGTCCGCGTTTACCTTTCACTTTGCCAATCACGATAAGTTGGATCAGCTGGTATCTTTCTAAGCACATGCCCAAAATATCCAACCTTTCTACGTTTGATGGTATGCAGCAGTTCTCTGGTCTACCCGACGCGTTGGCACACATTATCGTTGGATGCCTTCTGCGTCCAGCTGAGGCGTAGCATTCTCCGGTAGCACTACATCTCGAAAACTTCCAGACGTTTCTGGGTATCTGCTCTTATAGTCCAAGCCTTGCTACCCTAATATAACTACTACCGTATACTACTAGACTAGCCACGCGTAACAATTTATCTTATGCTGAAGATAAATTCTCTTTTTGTAGGTATTCTCTTTTACAATTCATATTAGGCTCTCATAAACACATCCAAACTATGTTGGTTGCCTGGAAGAAATCGCTCTTAGTGATAAGGCATTGTGCAACTGTTATAGTCTTAGGCTTTTTAGTTCTGTTTTTCTTTATCGTGGTGTGCAATAAAGAGTATTTAATAATAATAATAATTCCGGACAATCTACACAGCATCATCTAGCCCCAAGTTAAGAAGAACTTGTGTTATGGGTACCTCCTAGATGACTGATATACTTCATACAATACATTTGTATTGTATTGTTGTCTATCAATCTGAAGCTCATCAGCTGTTTGCTTGTCTTATGTGACAAAATCTGACACTATCAACTGTGACTGCAACAGTAATCCAAGCTGGTGAATATGCAAACCCCGCGTTTCTATTGAGGGTACTATTTTATTCTTTTTTGGTTTAATTCGTGGTTTTATCGACATTATCTTAGTAATAGTATTCGCAAGACCCTCCTCAACCAAGGAAATAGTCGTAATACATTATGTTCGGCAAACTTTAGGTAATCTAAGAATGTAATATCAGAAATTTACATCATCTACGATAACTGACTCCTCCTGATCCTCTACGAGGCAGCCCGCTGCCGCAACGTTTCGCATACATATTCAATTTCTGCCTTTTAACACTTTTCTGTCTGGAGGACCTAAACAACGTAACCTCCATTCGATTAACGATAATGGTAGCAGAAAAATGCAAAATTGTATGAATACTATAGCATTATCACGTGATCTGATAGGTACATTTACAATACCATCAAGCTCATCGAAAACATCGCGTAGCCAATAAGCACTTTTGAAAAACGATTTCGCTAAGTCGCTTGTCTACATAATAACGAACTTCGTGGTCGTTAGAGCCATGACGATTGTAGAAATTGAATTGCTTCTTAGCGAATACTGTTAAGCTGAGCTAAGCCTGAAGCTGCTTCCTACCTGACTAATTCAGGTTTGTTTTCAGTAATTATCAAACTTCTTGTTTCTGATTGTGCTTTATTATAAATTGTTGTCGACACAGTTCAAGTTGCGATTGACTGACTTACAATCAAAACAATTTACTCATGTACCCAAACATGTATTGTGATTTTATTTAAGACGGTGAGTTGCGTCTGCGCCGTTCGGCCCTCGTATAACTACTCGTACACAGGAAATAATGATATTCAGTGGGGAAGAGGCAAAACTTCATGTCATGATAACTAACAGTTCTCGCCTCTCTAAAATCAGAAACATTTTTTGTCCTGGAACAACACTAATCTTGTTTATCATAAATTAACAATAGGTACTTTTAGTGTATTAAGAACTTTTCAAATAATACGACTGCAGTGTATGCATGTCCAGCAGTGGACTAATATAGGATGCAGTGCTCTGTGCTGATGATGATGATGTATGCATGCTTGATTGCATACATACTATATATGCATCTATTGAAGCATTAGAATATTAAGCCAAGCCTTTAGAATATTCGCTGTTAAGTTTTGTGTAAAACAGCATCAACATAAATGTATCTTGCAAACTTGCGTCATTGATGAGGTAGGTAGGTAATGAACCAAGTGCGCCTGTATTGTATTCGTATTTCGGATTCGGATTTTATGATACTTATCCGTTGCATGTCCCATGAATCTAATATTCCGTGAGAACGAGAAATATTATCATTACTACTAATAAATCTTATCTGATCCATCATTTATTAACTTATATTACAATTAACTCGTAAAAGTTCCCATTTCCATAATAATTAGGGGTAATGATTTCGCACATAAAAGTGAACATTGATAACTTCAGTTGAATGTCAACAAACAAACAACTCTTGGCAGTATAATATAATTATTTACGAAAACTAATTACTACAATCGAGAAAAACTGTTACTATCACGAATATTACTCGGAGCTACTTACTAGGTAAGCTTAAAGCACTGTGATATTTACTGCACTTTGCACTGTAGTGTTAACACTACCTGATGTACCTAGTTCTTTTCATTTACAGCTGCCGCCTGTGTATACTTTTTCGGACTAAAAACTTTGTATTTTTAGGTTTTATGATTATTATGTCTACGTCTATTTTCTATCTTTTCAATCTTTTCTTCTGATCTTATGTGTAATGCTCCTGCTGTAACGTTTTCCGTCATCTCCTTCACTTCACTATTTGTCTCTTCAGTAATCTTTACATCTATCGTGTTTTTCTTTAATCTATTTGAGGCCCCTTTATCAGACCTTACATATTCTAGATATTATGCAATACCATCTATTTTCTTCTCCTCATCTGTCATCTTCATTTTTATCTAATATACCTAGTTTGATCTTCAGGTAATTCCTCCCTTATCGTTACTCGGAGACGATTGTGATCCACGTCTTCACCAAGGGAGCTCAATGTGCGTTGGTGTCTATTTCATTGAGCGCGTGCCTGCAGTCTTTTCCTTCAGTTGCAACAACTGGCTTTATCCTGTATAGTGCCACACAATGCGCGTTAATAATCGCCGCAGGTAGACCGAACCTTTCCTTGAGAGTTCAGACAACTATGCTTTAATTTGTGTCAATTGTGTCTACTCTTTCTAATTGTGTCGTCTTGGGAACGCCTCCGACTGGTATTGTATTGACATGATCAATTGAGCTACCTTTAGACTATTTGCCTTTAGCCCAATGGTTTCCATTGTAAATACTAATTATAATTTTCGTTATTAATAGAGATGTCATACTTTTCTAACTCATAGATATTTCTACCGTCAACATTCGAGACCAATTCAGGTCCCGAACTTGGTACCATTTGAGTACTTATGTTACCATCAAATTTACTCAATTAGGTTAGGTTAATGTTCCTTTATTTTTATGTTGTAAATATATTCATTTTTGTTTAACTGATTTCTTTGTTTATTGTTTTACGCGTGTCGCAGCTGCTGCTGCGCCCTCTAGGTGTCGCATAAAACCAGCGCACAGTAGCGCCATCGTTACTGTGCATCATGCTGAGCGACTATCCTTTTGATGTCACGTTGATAACTTTTATATGTTTGTGCCAACTTTATATCCCTACTTGTTATTTTGTGACACAGAATTTACTTTACTACTTTAAGATTCCATTCTCAGCAATTTTCTACAAATATTGAAGCCTCCGCCATTTGTCGCAGCTGCACCACAGTTTTGGTTACAGCGCCTCACACGAATATCCATGTAAGACACCAACTCTTCTGCCTTAATTAAAATAGTCGTATATTCGGTGATCTTATCAGTGTTAGGTTCTGCAGCTAATTTGCAGTAGATATTAATTTCTGCTACAAGCCACTCTAGCAAGTAGCACTCTTTATTTTAGCTCCGATCAGCTCTAATTCTTTAAATCTTATCAGTGTTAGGTTCTGCAGCTAATTTGCAGTAGATATTAAATTCTGCTACAAGCCTCTGAGTAGCACTCTTTACTTTAGCTCCGATCAGCTCTAATTCTTAAAGTCAGCATCAACATCCGTAATTTTCGTAAGGGCGCACTGGGCAAATTTTATGCATGATAGGACTGATTAGTTCAATAGCGTCAAACGGGTATGAGAATCTCCATTTTGTCTAATTTAAGTACAGTTCCTACTCTTAATCTCGGAATCTAACCAAGATCTTGCTTATAAAAACAAAAAATATTTAGCACTTCTTGTACCTTTTATTAAGTGCCTACCTACCTACATTCTTAGGTAGCAATTTTAAGCCGATTCCCAGCGTCTCACACGAGTTTATTCCCATCGTCTCACGGGTGTATAATCTCAGCGTCTCAAACGAGTTTATTCTTAACGTCTCACGAGTGTGTAATCTCAACGTCTCACACGAGTTTATTCTCAACGTCTCACGAGTGTGTAACCTCAACATCTCAAACGACTTTATTCTCAACGTCTCACGGGTTTGTAATCTCAACGTCTCACACGACTTTATTCTCAACGTCTCAAGAGTATGTATTCCCAACGTCTCACTCTCAAACGAGTTTTTTCTCAACGTCTCACTAGTGTGCTACCTGATGTAATACAATCCGACTGTGACATAAACTCAACGTCTCACGTAAGACGGCGCGGCGGCACCCTTTTTTTATTCTCTTTTCTTGCACTTTATTTCAAGATTTTATCATAAGTTTGCTAAGTTCAAAGTACCCAGTAGGTACGTGCTTAGTTATCTAGTACATAACAACGTAGGTTTCTTTCTAATAAAGTCCCACAAACACGTTACGAAATACTTGATTATAAAGAACTATTTAATGTTTAAAACGGCATGTTTTAATGCATGCAGCAACCTTATTCTGGTCTGTGTCCAGCAGTGGACTAATTTTAAATGAATATTAGTAATCTGTATGGTTGTTTCAAAAAACCAAAATGTCCAAATTTTAGTACCATCTCGTACTTAGATAAATCATTTCGTACGAAGGTTGCCTCGCAAAAGTAAGGCATTTTATTGTGTTTAAGATAACAACTCTAAATACTCTAATGTCTGAATTTAACTTCGCACAAGGGTTGCCTGGCAGTAGTAAGGCCGTTTATTGCGCCACAGTGTCTTAAATAAGAGAACATCCTGTTTGCTCTAACGTCTGAATTTACCTTCGCACGAAGGTTGCCTGGCAGAAGTAAGGCCGTTTATTGCGCCGCAGTGTTTAAATTGGAGAACCCCTCTAAATGCTCTTATATCTGAATTTAACTTCGCAAGAAGGTTGCCTTCTTCAAATGCCTGATTTTTTGTTTGGCATGAAGGTTGCCTGGCAGAAATAAGTCCGCCTAATATCGTATGTAACTTAGTAGAACCATACTCAAATGTCTGATTTTTTGTGTAGCATGAAGGTTGCCTGGCAGAAATAAGTCCGCCTAATATCGTATGTAACTTAGTAGAACCATACTCAAATGTCTGATTTTTTGTGTAGCATGAAGGTTGCCTGGCAGAAATAAGTCCGCCTAATATCGTATGTAACTTAGTAGAACCATACTCAAATGTCTGATTTTTTGTGTAGCATGAAGGTTGCCTGGCAGAAATAAGTCCGCCTAATATCGTATGTAACTTAGTAGAACCATACTCAAATGTCTGATTTTTTGTGTAGCATGAAGGTTGCCTGGCAGAAATAAGTCCGCCTAATATCGTATGTAACTTAGTAGAACCATACTCAAATGTCTGATTTTTTGTGTAGCATGAAGGTTGCCTGGCAGAAATAAGTCCGCCTAATATCGTATGTAACTTAGTAGAACCATATTCAAATGCCTGATTTTTTGTTTGGCATAAAGGTTGCCTGGCAAAAATAAGTCCGCCTAATGTCCCAAATCTCTTTATCTCTTTTTAAGATATTGTATTGCATTACGAATAGGTATATTACCCTTTCTTGTGCTATCGGGTAACAAGAACCAACTTTTACGAGTAAATCTAGTGTAAAATCCGCACCACTCTTTTAGTGTACAAATAATGGTTACGCAGAATAATGACCTTCATTAGTACCTCGGTCTAAATGGTTATAATTATTAACAACACATTCGAGCACAAAGTCGTGCAATATTATATTATCATTTACAGATATTTACTGAGTCACTCCGCTTCGTCAACAGTGCGAGCACAAAAAGAAAATCTACCCGCATGATATTTTGTAGAAACAATGTAAGCATTCTATTTTTAAACAGCAAGGATCGAATAACTGTTCGATCCCTGCATCTCCACCATGTCGCCAAATACCTCAATTGTAATGGTTTTGACGAATATTATAGGTAAGCAAAAACGTAAAAAGTATGTAGGTAACTAAAGACCTGAAATCAGGCCATGTAACATTGCGGTGGCTGTTCCACCAGGTACGATGACTAATTCATCTGGCGTGATGGATGTTCCACCTGGAGTGATGGATGTTCCACCTGGATATGATGACTAATTCATCTGGAGTGATGGATGTTCCACCTGGATATGATGACTAATTCATCTGGAGTGATGGATGTTCCACCTGGATATGATGACTAATTCATCTGGAGTGATGGATGTTCCACCTGGATATGATGACTAATTCATCAGGCATGATGGCTAATCCATCGGGTTCTCTGGTTACTGATTCTTAGTATTACGGGGACGCATCCCGTTATGGCCTCCAACCTCCCCTAAAGCCATCCCGAGCCACGCTCTAAACTGATTTACTTGTCCGCAGACGCATTGGTAAATACACAATAGTAATAATGTGAATCTGATTCTAATATCGGTGGCAAAAGGTTCTCACTTGCATGCACAGTAACTCAAAGTTACTCACCGATGTCTCTCGCTCGTCGTCTCGTGACAGAATGAATCGATCGCCCGTTCAGCATCAGAGGGCGCTGCGCGCGCGCACGCCCCCTTCGTAGGCTTTAGCCTCTGGCTTGTTATGACAGTCAGCTGTCATTGTATCAACCTACCAACTGCCTAGGTAGGTACTGATATAATATTTCTTCGCCTTCGCGACAATAGCTGACCCATAGGCTCGCTGTGTACGTACAAAGATGTACAGTTTGCTTTAAATAAGATCATTTTCACAGCATCTGTACATCGTGCGAATCTACGGGCCAGCATATTTGCCTGGACTGACAATGCTCTGCGTTCCCTCTCCATATCGGCATCGTCCTTCAGGTCTTCAGTTACCACATGTCCTAGGTAGTAGTCCTAATACCGAAACTATTTGTTTTATTTCGTTTTGCCCGACGTATTTTACTCAATATAACATACTGTGACAAACCATACTTATCGTCTAAGATAAAATGACAAGATAATTGATACATACTGACGTATCATAGCGTCGAAGAAAAAATATGTAGGTATCTACGAAAACAGTTTGGTGGCCATGGCCACCAAGAGCAACTTCGTATCTCTTCTGCTCGGGCTATAGCGGGCGCGAATATTCGTGTAAACGCGATGAATGTGGCCTGGTACCTACATTGTGTCTACGCTACGCTATACGCCACACCACGCTACGCCATGCTACGCTATACCATGCTACGCTATACCATGCTACGCTATACCATGCTAAGCTATACCATGCTACGCTATACGCTACGCCGTAGTATTAAAACTTTTAAGGTTACAAAACCTTAAAACAGTACTCACAGCTCTTTATATAAATAGAGTAAGAAGTAGTTACATAGAAATATAATAGCTAACGTGCAACAAAGATTTAACTATAGTTACTACTTCAACAAACCATAACAATTGTAACCGTTTTTCACAAGTTTCACCTAGCTGAACTATTAAAGTGGTGCTTTGATTTAGAGAGTTATCTTTCTGTATATAATCGGTAATTCAATTTATATTAGAATGTGGATCACAATTATTTACAACATTTTGTACAAGTAGATCACGCAGTTTTAGACCCATACCTGCACCCAACTTATCTGAATATATAACAGTCTTCCTAGTATTTTGATTATCTAACACTAAATCTGAATCCTTAACTGAAAAGATGATGCAGCTTGAACTGGACCCTCATTGGGTACAATCGTTGCTTTATAGCTACCACAGTTAGCGCGTGTTTTCGATTCACGCGATGGTTGGTTAGGTTAGGTTGGTTAGGTTAGGTTAGGTTGGTAAGGTTAGGTTGGTTAGGTTAGTTAGGTTAGGTTAGGTTAGTGGCATGGCTATACGCTACGCCATGCTACGCTAAACGTCACGCTACGCTACGCCATGCTACGCTATAAGACGTAGCGTAGCGCTAAGCCACGCCACGCCATGCTACGATACGCTACGCCATGCTACGCTACGCCATGCTACGCTATACGCTACGCCATGCTACGCTATACGCCACGCTACGCCATGCCATGCTACGCTATAAGACGTAGCGTAGCGTAGCGTGGCGTGGCGTGTCGCGGCTAATTCACCCTTTCTGGACAAGCTCTTAGTTAGGTTAGGTTAGTTAGGTTAGATTAGTTACGTTAGGTTGGTTAGGTTAGTTAGGTAAGGTTAGTTAGGTTAGGTTAGTTAGGTTAGGTTAGATGGGTTAGGTTAGTTAGGTTGGTCTTTTAAATAAAAAACAACATAATACGCTACGCCACGCCACTATTATTAAACTAACTTACCTAACCTAACTAACCTAACCTAACCTAACTAACCTAATCTAACTAACCTAACCTATCTAACCTAACCTAACTAACATAACTAACCTAACCTAACTAACCTAACCTATCTAACCTAACCTAACCTAACTAACCTAACCTAACTTACCTAACCTAACTAACCTAACCTAACTAACCTTACCTAACCTAACTAATCTAACCTAAGAGCTTGTCCAGAAAGGGCGAATTCGCCGCGACACGCCGCGATACGCCACGCCACGCCACGCTACGCTATACGCTACGCTATACGCTACGCTATACGCTACGCTATACGCTACGCTATACGCTACGCTATACGCTACGCTATACGCTACGCTATACGCTACGCTATACGCTACGCTATACGCTACGCTATACGCTACGCTATACGCTACGCTATACGCTACGCTATACGCTACGCTATACGCTACGCTATACGCTACGCTATACGCTACGCTATACGCTACGCTATACGCTACGCTATACGCTACGCTATACGCTACGCTATACGCTACGCTATACGCTACGCTATACGCTACGCTATACGCTACGCTATACGCTACGCTATACGCTACGCTATACGCTACGCTATACGCTACGCTATACGCTACGCTATACGCTACGCTATACGCTACGCTATACGCTACGCTATACGCTACGCTATACGCTACGCTATACGCTACGCTATACGCTACGCTATACGCTACGCTATACGCTACGCTATACGCTACGATATACTACGTCTTATAAGCGTAGCATGGCGTAGCGTGTACCGTAGCGTGTAGCGTAGCGTGTAGCGTAGCGTGTAGCGTAGCGTGTAGCGTAGCGTGTAGCGTAGCGTGTAGCGTAGCGTGTAGCGTAGCGTGTAGCGTAGCGTGTAGCGTAGCGTGTAGCGTAGCATGGCGTAGCGTGGCATGTCGCGGCGAAATTACCCTTTCTGGACAAGCTCTTAGGTTAGTTAGGTTAGGTTAGATTAGTTACGTTAGGTTGGTTATGTTAGGTTAGTTAGGTTAGGTTAGATGGGTTAGGTTAGTTAGGTTAGGTTCGGTTAGGCCATGCTACGCTATACGCTACGCCATGCTACGCTATACGCTACGCCATGCTACGATATACGCCACGCTACGCCATGCCATGCTACGCTATAAGACGTAGCGTAGCGTAGCATGGCGTAGCGGCTAATTCACCCTTTCTGGACAAGCTCTTAGTTAGGTTAGCTTAGTTAGGTTAGATTAGTTACGTTAGGTTGGTTAGGTTAGGTTAGGTTAGTTAGGTAAGGTTAGTTAGGTTAGGTTAGATGGGTTAGGTTAGTTAGGTTAGGTTAGTTAGGTTGGTCTTTTAAATAAAAAACAACATAATAATACGCTACGCCACTATTATTAAACTAACTTACCTAACCTAACTAACCTAACCTAACCTAACTAACCTAACTAACCTAATCTAACCTAACGCTACGCTATACGCTACGCTATACGCTACGCTATACGCTACGCTATACGCTACGCTATACGCTACGCTATACGCTACGCTATACGCTACGCTATACGCTACGCTATACGCTACGCTATACGCTACGCTATACGCTACGCTATACGCTACGCTATACGCTACGCTATACGCTACGCTATACGCTACGCTATACGCTACGCTATACGCTACGCTATACGCTACGCTACGCTATACGCTACGCTATACGCTACGCTATACGCTACGCTACGCTATACGCTACGCTATACGCTACGCTATACGCTACGCTATACGCTACGCTATACGCTACGCTACGCTATACGCCACGCTATACGCCACGCTATACGCCACGCTATACGCCACGCTATACGCCACGCTATACGCTACGCTATACGCTACGCTATACGCTACGCTATACGCTACGCTATACGCTACGCTATACGCCACGCTATACGCTACGCTATACGCTACGCTATACGCTACGCTACGCTATACGCTACGCCATGCTACGCTACGTCACATGGCGTAGCGTAGCATGGTGTAGCGTAGCGATATACTACGTCTTATAAGCGTAGCATGGCGTAGCGTGTACCGTAGCGTGTAGCGTAGCGTGTAGCGTAGCATGGCGTAGCGTGGCATGTCGCGGCGAAATTACCCTTTCTGGACAAGCTCTTAGGTTAGTTAGGTTAGGTTAGATTAGTTACGTTAGGTTGGTTATGTTAGGTTAGTTAGGTTAGGTTAGATGGGTTAGGTTAGTTAGGTTAGGTTCGGTTAGGCCATGCTACGCTATACGCTACGCCATGCTACGCTATACGCTACGCCATGCTACGCTATACGCTACGCCATGCTACGATATACGCCACGCTACGCCATGCCATGCTACGCTATAAGACGTAGCGTAGCGTAGCATGGCGTAGCGGCTAATTCACCCTTTCTGGACAAGCTCTTAGTTAGGTTAGCTTAGTTAGGTTAGATTAGTTACGTTAGGTTGGTTAGGTTAGGTTAGGTTAGTTAGGTAAGGTTAGTTAGGTTAGGTTAGATGGGTTAGGTTAGTTAGGTTGGTCTTTTAAATAAAAAACAACATAATAATACGCTACGCCACTATTATTAAACTAACTTACCTAACCTAACTAACCTAACCTAATCTAACTAACCTAATCTAACCTAACCTTACCTTACCTAACCTAATAACGTAGGTAAGGATCACATTCCTGTCATAAAAAGCTTACAAATTAAACTAACTTACCTAACCTAACTAACCTAACCTTACTAACCTAACCTAACTAACCTAACCTAACCTAACCTTACCTAACCTAATAACGTAGGTAAGGATCACATTCCTGTCATAAAAAGCTTACAAATTAGTAAAAAAACATAATGAACACTGTATAAAAAACTTACTTTGTTATTATTTTTCCTTCACGAAGTTGGACGGCCATCCTCTTGTTTACGTTAGTTCGCTTGAATAAAAAGTTCATGTCGACACTAGATAGTTTGACGACCGATGTGGCGCGGTGGGCGAAGGTCCGCCTGCGACGCAGGAGGTTGCGGGTTCGATTCCCGCCTCGGAACAAATTTGTGTACGATCTGCAGAAATTTGTTCCGTTGGTCTGGGTGTTTTCTATGTATAATAAAAAATATCTATCTATTTATATAATGTATTAAATATATCAGTTATCTAGTACCCATAACACAAGCTTTGAGTAGCTTACTTTGGGGCTAGATGATGCTGTGTGGATTGTCCAGCATTATATTAATTATTATAGTAAAATTTATAAGAATCAGACAAGATATAGCCGGGGTACGACTTAGGCTGTGGTACGACTAACACAACCTTACCCTATAGGTTGTTGATGATGATGATTAGATAATCTATGGCCTATTTTTGTTGGAGACAAGTACCAACACTCTATTCTATGATGATAACTGAAAATTACGAATGATTTTGAACTCTTATAACCTTATAATCAGAGCTTCAGAAAAATACTAGCAATCTTAAAACTATGTAGATGTTGTCCTGCACAAATTCTACAACGATAATATCTATTCGGTCATGATTTAGCCAAAAGCAATAACCGTATGAGGTAACCGCGCATCGATACTACTCGACTCGAGCGTCTCGGGGAAGTTGTGACGTCATGACGTTGTTGAGCGGCCGCGCGCGCGCCGAGAAGTTAGCGAACGGGAAAAGTATCATAACTTCATGATTAAGATAATTGAAAAAAAAAATCAGTGGGCTTTATTGCAAGTATAGTATTATATTTTGACATTTAAATAAAAAATTTGGAAACTTCCTTGTTATGATAAAATAAATGGTGGCGCTAGTTAAGCTGCTGTTTGCGCCTTAATATATTATGTACCTACTAGTCGCGCCCCGTGGCGGGCTTCGCCCGCATTGAATGTTTTGTCACATTTCAGAAATGTATTGCACAACTTCGTTAAAAAAACGTGTTTAATTATTTACATTGCAGTTTATTTATACCGAATTTTGAGTGAATCAAACCAAGGAATAATATTTTTCCATGCAGACTTTACCACCCTATTTAACCTCGTCAGCGGTTTAAATTTTCAAATTTTAATTGCCTATGTGTCTAGATCCTAAACTACCTATCTATGTACCAAATTTCATAAATGACTTAAGTAGTTACGGAGATTACTTGTAACAAACATTCACACATACTTTCCCATTTATTATAATAGTAAGGATGTATCAATTATTTTGACATTTTAAAGGTATTGAGTAAAATACGTCCTAGATACCTAAAAAAACCTACCTAAAAATTCGGAGGGATTATCCTAAAATTTAATGTTTACCTAAGTTGTTACCTTCGAATTGGATGAAGTATCACCTACTTTTATCTCTGATTAACATTATCTACCTCTTGTTCGGCGTCAAGTGGGTAACATATAAATAAAACAAGTTGTTCGGCAGTTTGTATATATTTTAACTATTACAGAATATGTATTTTCTTTACAATATAAGTATCTTTTGTACAACGATGAAGACAAAATTCGCACGTGTTCAATAAAATAAAATGCAACACAAAGTAAAAAAGTTGTCAAAAAGTGACAAAAATATGTTTATAAAAGCAGGCCGAATGGCGAGAAATATTACAGCTACTACACTACTTACAAGAAAAATGATACGTCATGAGTTGATAGGGACGATTTTTATGGCCACGAATAAAGTGCCATAATTATTGATTTTTGCATTTTATTTATTGAAAACTTGAACAGCACGTAAATTATTGTAGTATGTTTGTCAACCACTAGGTACCTCAGAAGCTGAAGGCGCTTCAGACTTTGAATATTATTTACAAAAATTCACACAAAGGTACGTTAGTAGAAAAATAAGACAATTCTTGTGCACCGGTTCCACTAGTGCCAGTGTGAAATTTGACAATAAAAGCTTTCATTGGTTGATACCACTTATAGAAGAGGCACCTTTACATTGCACAGGTAGGAAAACAAACATTGAAATTCAAAAGGGGATACAGTACATTATGTATATATTTACTTATGCAGTGGTTCGTTACAATTCTTAAATTTAG
This sequence comes from Eupithecia centaureata, assembly GCA_944547425.1. Classification (NCBI taxonomy): domain Eukaryota; kingdom Metazoa; phylum Arthropoda; class Insecta; order Lepidoptera; family Geometridae; genus Eupithecia; species Eupithecia centaureata. The sequence goes on from OX155689.1 coordinate 1,018,964, forward strand.
ATAAACTGCCAATGACCAAGATATACCAAAGAACCACTTTTATGCACAAATAGTTTTGTCAGATACATCAATATAATTTGAATTGATAAACATTAACTACCCAGTTCACATAAATGGAAAGTCAAATATAATATTTTTAAAGGTTAAAATTGGGTCTGATAATTTTACCTCACCATTGGGTGTGTAAAACATACTAATTTTTTTATATATCTGCATAGAAAAAAATTAAATAAAAGCTTATTATGGTGTCAATTCAGATGAAAACTAAAATAATCCAACTTAGTCAGATTTGTTTTTGTGACAATCGAATAGATGCCAAAATAAGAATATTTTTGTATGCTGTAAAAGGATTTGTATGTACTGGTATCATTAAATTAGGTTTGGTCGGCCTTTACATGCGTTATGTAAATTTAAAAATAAGTAAGATTTGTGGAACAATTAACAAACAGACACGGTCAGGCCTTCCGTTAAACAAATGGGACTGGTTCAAACGACAACATGCTGAATCAAAGGAGCCGCGGGCCGGTGGCCGCCCGCACTACAATCTGACTTGGATTCAATTACAAGTCAACGTAACATAAATTTTTAGGTTTTAAAGGTTTTTTGTAATTTTTTTTATCTTTTTTGGGTTTATATTTTTATATTTTTTTGTATTTTTTAAATTTTTTGTATCAGATTTTTTTATAACTTTCAAAAATTAAACAGTTTTTGAGACACCTCCCTTTTCATTAACATCATTATTCTAATCAGTTTTCTTATAAATAACACGTTTTTAAAAATTATTTATTGTACTTTATTAATTCAGCGCGTAGTAGGTAGAGTGATGTAAAATCGTTATAAAACTTATACATAATATACATAACGCTATATAAAATTGCCAGGCATTCTTTACATCTAACAATAATAGTGCTCCCAGGGCTCTCGGGTCGGCAACGAGACGACAAACACTCACTAATACAATAAGTACTAAAACTTAACAACTCTGACACTAATCTAGCGGCTACCAATATAACAAAACTTAACAAAACAACACCATACTGGCATCTGTGAAACATATCAGAGTGACGCCGCAACCTAAGCCGTACTAATGTCCTATGTGAGTGACCACCGACAGACTACTTACGAAGAACATCACAATTTTCTCCATATTTTGCGCTAATAAAGGCGTCGGCGATGGATCCAAAACGCAGCGCGATAAGCGTTACTGCAGACAGTTTTAAAATATATTTAGCTATTTCATGCGAGGTAAAATAATAATACGGGTAAAAATAAAATCAGGAGACTTCATTTCTATGCGAATACAATACTTCATTATGTTTGTTTTAGGTAAATAATAATTCTGTTTTGTTACGATTTAAACTTTTTTAGGTATCAACAATTTACTTTAGTCAGTCGAGAAATATACTGGATAATTGATAACTAGATTTAGAAATGGGCATCTTCTTTAAAGTACTACAATATATTCTTGCATAGTTAAAACAAGTTCATTTTACAAATCTTTGTGTTAGATATGCATAGTCGATTCCGAATTAGTCTAAGGCATATAAATCTTATTTATGAACTGCTACATATTGCTTTTGGCCGATTATCACCAGTCCGCCTGGACCATACCAACACAGAGCGTGGCGACGTCCTATTCTAGTAATGTTCAGATATAAGGCATATTTACGATCACTTGTCGATCCTTTTGGAGATCAGCTCTCAACAAAATGTAGACAAATGTTGGATTAGCCCGGAGTCACTTTAGAATGTGACGTCAAGTGTTGTGTTGATGTCTGATAGCCGAAAGGAGCGACGACAACTTAACGTTAAACGTAAGGCGTGCCTTCCACACTAGGACTGCTGGTAGCGAATGAGATCTGAGTCCACGGGCCCAATCCAGCAAAACTCTCGCTTAAGCATCAGTGGTATATATTTATAATCGCCACCATAGCACGTTACGACTGGTTTCGCAGAGTTGGGCCCCAGTGTGCAAGACACGGGCCGGCAGCAAGCGAGGCTCAGCACCATCAGAAAGCATACGGTCATATTGTCAAGTAAGACACTGAAACTTCGAACATACATAGTCTAAATTATCACATAGTATTGTTATGCACGGCCAGCGCCAATGGCGACCGGGTAAATAGGATTTTATGTACTTATATAACGAGAGTCGCCTTTGTCACCGACCTTGCATCCAAATAAAAGTTTCAGTACATAACTCTTATATAATTTGATACTCTGTGCGTTCTTTAACTATTTGAGCCGCAATTTTTGCATATTTGGAGCAACAACACTAAATTTAGCACCATACGTCGCTTGCGCGTTACAGCCTCGCACAGGTAACATACGTGTATTGGTAACATCGGTATACCGTCAACATACGCATGTTGGTAACATCGGTGTGCCGTCAACATACGCATGTTGGTAACATCGGTATGCCGTCAACATACGCATGTCGGTAACAGCGGGATGCCGTCAACATACGCATGCCAGTAACAACAGTATACCGTCAACATACGCATGCCGGTAACATCGGTTTGCCGTCAACATACGCATGTTGGTAACATCGGTGTGCCGTCAACATACGCATGATGGTAACATCGGTGTGCCGTCATCATACGCATGTTGGTAACATCGGTGTGCCGTCAACATACGCATGTCGGTAACAATGGGATGCCGTCAACATATCGATGTTGGTAACATCGGTGTGCCGTCAACATACGCATGTCGGTAACAACGGGATGCCGTCAACATACGCATGTTGGTAACATCGGTGTGCCGTCAACATACGCATGTTGGTAACATCGGTTTGCCGTCAACCTACGCATGTCGGTAACATATGTACGTGCCGGTAACCCACCGCAGCCCCGCGCGCCTGGCCGCGTTCCGCCAAGCATCACTTCATATAATTATCTCTTTCATATATCTTTTCTATAAAGTATTATCTTTTTTTGTCATTTATTCTTTACTCAACACAAAAACACTATTTACAAAAATGAACACGACATTAAAACGAATATTTATGTTTTTTTTTTCATATTCCTAATATTTACATTAAATAACTTACAAACAAACAATAAATATATTAAAAACGAACGGACGCTTTTTTTGTGAGGCAGCGTTGTTTAGTGGTTGCAGCCTGGGCCTGACAACTCGTAGTCAGGTGACCTGACCGGGCTAGAGGCAGTCGATGACCGCGCGGCCGGTGCCGGCGCCGGGGCGCGCCTCGCTAGAGAGCGCGCGGCGACCGCCCCGTCCTACTCACTCCTCTCAATAGAGATATCATACGGAACCGACTCGTGACCAGCTCGGCGCTCACTCGACGGTCGGGCCCGCGACTTAAAACGACACCTAGACAATATGGCACTATGGAATGTAAACATATAATTTTCATAGTGGCATTCATTGTACACTATCAACGATATAAATATATAATCTGTGCAATAAATAAAGATCCGACGGTAGCCTCGAGGTCGGCTCCGACGTAAGAGCACTTGTGTCCCGAAGGGCGCTGTCTACATACCTACAGGCGGCCCCTCGCCGCGCCCGCCCGCGAGACCGCAGCCTCTCTCTCTCTCTCCTACAACGGAGAGGCTCTATATATCACTCTCCGACAAGTGTCCGACCTACTTAAAACTATAAAACTAGTCTGCGCCGAACACAGCCAACTTGGACCAATATCGTTTCACAGCTCGAAAGCTTCATTTTTGAACCACTTCGAGCGCTCGATCGCTCCTCGCACTGCTCTGAGCTGCTTGTGACAAATTAAGATGACATCAGCCAAGCCAGAACTCGAGCGATTCAAAAATCAAGCTCAATTAGAGTAGTACAGTTAGTTGTGAGACGGGTCGGTTCAACGGACGGAGTTAGGCGCGGGCAGGAGCACAGTAGTGGAGTGCAGTCAGGAGGGCGCGGGGTCGGCGGGCGCGGGCCAGGCGGCGGCGAGGCGCGGCGCCGCGGCCAGGCGCGCCGCCGACGCGCGGAACGTGGACACTATCCGCTCGAACGTCTCCGGGTCGTACACGGACCGCGCCGTGTTCGTCAGGTCGTACGGCTCTGGAACACGAATACGTACGTTAGACCTTTTACACATTATATGTTAAGCCGCGTAGACTGCTGTAACGTAACATGCAATGTAACATGAAAGGAGCATTTTATAAGTGATCGCGGCGCGCACGAGTTGAAATGCTCTGTTCGTGCGCGTAGAGTGCGCGGTTCGTGCGCGCAAGGCGTCCACACTATGGGCTTTCTGTTACATTGCATGATACGTTGCGACAGTGTGGACGGTAAATTCTTTCATTGCGTGTTACATTACATGTTACGTTACAGCAGTCTGTACGCGGCTTTAGCTTTTGTTGTTACGGAGCCACACAAACTGATCATCGAATATCTACAATCCGGACACTGCGTAGTGTGCAACCATGGGGCACCACTAGTTACCTTCGACACAGAGCAGCTTCCACTGGTGCGGGTCGTTCTTGGCGGCGCGCACGGCGCGGCACTCGTGCACCGGCAGGCGCGCGCCCGTGCGCACCGACACTGCGTAGCGCGACCACGGGAACTCCGCGTAGTAGCTGCACAAACAACACTCATCACTATACGCGAGACGAGGATCGATACGCGCTGGCCCACACGTACTCACAAGAGGCTTTCGCAGGGGGAATTCACCTTGCAAACGTTATGCACGTGCTTAAGTGCTTATATTTAATTTGTTCCGCAGTGAACAAAAGATGTCGAGTAGTATGTTAGTACCACAGAATAGGAATAAAATGGTACCTACTAGAAGTCGCATACTAGCGTGACCTTGTCGTCGCACAGATGACTAATGAGTCACCAAAGCGCATTTTGATTTTTAGTATTGTGTCGAACGGCGGACGAGAAAGAACGTGTAAAAATGGTGTGTTGCATTGCAGCATAACCAACTGTGGAACATGCTTCCACAACTTGCAATTACAAAAATAAGGGGATAACATTTAATCGGTCATTTTTTTTAATATTTTAGCTGTTTTTTAATAAAATTGATAGAGAGGAAGAATATTTTCTATGATAATCATAGTTTATTCCGTTTATCGTCATTTTGCACACCTGTATTAGTTAATCAACATTTGGAGCGATACAAGCGCACGTAGTAATGTAATGTGAAGCTTACGATATCGTCTTGCTCGCATGGTAGGGCCGCTCGTGAAGGTCGTAAGCTAGAGATGTGTGCTTTTTTCAATGTATTCGTAAGTTCTCAGACAACCGTTTGTGCCAGTGAACACCAATCACTGTGCATTATTCTTTGGGTGGCGCTGTTTATGTGTGCGTGTCTCTGCGTTTGTAAGTAAGTAGGTAGTAGTAGTGACAGCATGGGTGGGAGGTAGGGGGTGCATTTCGAAATTTCGAAATTTCGTAATTTCGAAATTCGTAGGATTTTTTGGCCATTTTTCAATTTCGAAATTGGAGGCCTCAATTTCGAAATTTCGGATTTTTTGGTTTCCATGATTTAACCAGGGATTAAATAATAATATGGTACCTTGTATACCAACATCTTATTATATTACCCCCCGACCAGTGCTGAAGCTCTCTAGCAACTCTAGCAAGTAACAAGTAACCGCCTGAGGAGGTCTCTCAGCTCCAAAATGCTGGATGCTCTAACTCTTTTAAGAGCTTATTACCAACCACATCAAAATGTATTACGCCGTGCCACAGACGCAAAGTTCCTATATATAGAATAAAATACGCATATAAATAATTTAAAAAAGTCGTGTTTACATAATTACATAATTTGATTGTGCAAAGGATTTTTGTAAATATCGTCCATATACATCAACGTAAAATCTCAGTAAAAAGTTAACCGGATAGTAACCGGATACTAAATAAACACTACAGATACAGCTATAAGAGGATCAAAAAGATGAATCAGGAACCCGTGAAGTCAGAATCTACGCAGCTGGCTTCAAAACCGTAACAGAGACGGGAGCCGGCGGCGCTCACTCCATGGACCTCTTATGCATATCAATAATAGTAGGCAAAAACAGCTCCATATTCCAATGTGAATATGTAGCAGTAGCCCAGAGAGCTGTACACAACAGAGGAATCAGTGACTAAGGCGTACGTATTCTCTTTGACGGCGCTGCCATACTCAGATCCCTGGAAGGTAACGTACTAGGAATGATGACGCCACTCATGAATTGACACGCAGGGATTGGAAACGATTACAGAAGGGCCATTGCCCTTCCTACCTCTGCCATTCTCTTTGCTCCAGATATGGACTAGGCTCAGAACTATAGATATGTATAAAGAGCGATGACACACCTGTTTGAGTGCAGACAAGCCAGAGCGGTGCTTACATTTATATAGATATCACCGATGCTAACAAATCGTTTCCTTTACCTAAAAAGATTGGACATGTATATCTTGGTGGGAACACTAACGGGACGGGACACTGCCGACTAAATAAATAGTTATTCAAAATTGGAACGACGGACAATCCTCTTTGCAGAGGATGTCTAGCGATGATGAAACAGCTGCCAGGTAATCCTTGAATGCAAGCGAATAACAACACAATGAACATAAATCCACAACTTGCCGAACCTGTGAAGAATGAAGATCTCAGGAAGATTCTGCGCTTCGGGATGGAGTAAGGCTGGCCAAGCTAGCAAAATGAACGCGTAATGGATCAAACTGAGTCCGAACACGGAACCGCTTAGTTCAAGTGGATGGAATATCCACAAGGTAAGGGTGGTAATGCGCCGTACGCCTACTCGTCCTGGAGTGGAAGGGAGATGGTGGAATCAAGTAGTGAAGTTCCTGTGAGCGTCTCTGAAATGTAACCTATGAAAGATCGATAGGCATGTGACAAGCTGTCCCGGTGTAAAGTATCGCTGAACCTTATTTAGGATTCCTAGGTTCATGGATGGGCGTAGCCAGCCATGGACTCAGGGTGGGGCAGCAGTCTAAAATGATGTGTAACTAGCAAATTATATCCACCGCGGTCTTACCCTTACGGCTTGGTAATAAAGTCGATAACTTCATTTTTGGAACATCTGGTTTCATGAAATTCATTAACTTACATTAATAGACTTTAACAAAAGAAAAAAAAATGGCTATTTTTATTTTCATACATAACTCATTTATGTGACTTAACAACATTTTAAAAATGCTTTTACGTTCACAAACGTTGAATAAGTTTAGCTAAAATTCATTAAACGGTTTGAAATGACTTCTGTCAAAGCGAGTAATGTCTACACTGAGTTCATTATTTACACTTAATTACTGTTTTAGAAATAATTAATGGTAAAAGAATACTATTCGCATTAAATGACTTCTTTCAGAACAAATAATTCCAGTTTAGTTAAAACTTTTTATCTCAAGAAGTCATTATCTTTGCATTTTTAGCTTAATGATAACTGTCGTAGTTTTCAAGATATAGGCTCTTAAAGTCATAAAAAGATAAAAACAGCTTTTGCCAAACTTTTGGTTTTGTCGGTTTATGATTTCTTGCAGTAAGCCGACAATTTTTATAAATAATCTTATCGTATCCTTACCTCTAACTGCATCGTTAAAGTTACACAGATTAAAAGGATAATAACTTAGAATCAATATAATGCAATATCGAATTCCTGAAAACCAACCTTTTCTAAAGTTGGGTTTGACAATTCATAACATTGATTACCACAGAATTTTTAACTGATATTGCAAAATTTTATCAAACCAGATGCAAAGCCCAAAAGAGTAGGCAATCAGGGTGCCATATTAAATAAAAAGTATTTTACGAGCAGTGAAGTTTTTTTTTGGAATTAAGCATTTATCTGACTAGGTAATAGAGTACAGTTTTATTAAAAAGATTTAAGTTTTTATCCAATCAACATTTGCCAAATATTCGCGAGGATTTTGGCGAATGCGAATATTCGTTACATCCCTAGTACATACTAAAAATTTCAGATCATAAGCATCCTACATTGAAAAGTTACAGACATTTCAATACGGAGCCCAATCACGAATCTCAAACTTTAATAACATGTTTTACCCAATTTCGGGAGTTTTTCGAAAATTTCTGAAAAACGTGTTTTAAAATGTTATGTATGCTCTGTAGTTTTGAAATCATGCTGCTTGTTAAAGAGTTACACACCAAAAAACACCAAAAAACCTTTAACACCCTGAAGGAATTGAAAAGAGAGGCAGGAATTTCCAAAACTCCCTTCTTATCGGGCGTCTGTGTAGTAAGAGTACCTACCTTCCAAATTTCAGCTTTCTAGCTTTAGTGTTTGGGGCTAGGCGTCTCCAAAAAATGTATACCCATACTATCCTAGGACAGAAGCCAAAAATCGGTAACCCGATCGAAGTGAATTTCGAGTTATGGGCGAATATGTGAAAATTAGTATCGCGTCGCTTTAATAATAGATTTTTGTTTGAATTAGGTACTTTAAGAGAAGTCGACCGACGTGGTTTCTGGCTGTTTTTTCACGAATGTCTTTTGAAGCATCTTGTTATCGAGTGTGAACTTTCTTAAAGATAATTAAGTATTGTACTTAGTACCTACCCAGACAATTTATTTTCTTGGGTTTGGTTAGGTACCTAACAGGTCAGAGCCAGGGTGGGGCAAGCGCCCCACCCTGCCCCACCGTGGCTACGCCCATGTTCATGGCTGCTATTTTAGCCTTCGACTCAATAAAGACACCAAAGTTAAGAGTTGGTGTGGTGTGAGCGTGACACCGGTGACACTTGATGTAGTAAAATTGAAGTATTTTAATAATTTTTATATTTTAGATAAAGGAAATCACTTCTGACTCTAATTCTATCTGTAAAGAAAGGGAGTCAGATCTCATCATCACCAGAGAATAAAAGCTATATTTTCAGTCTGAATTTCGAAATTTCGAAATTGAGCGTCCGAATTTCGAAAGTCAATTTCGAAATTGAAAAATATCGAAATTGGACCCCCTAGTGGGAGGCTAGGTGCGACAAGCGTTTTGTACGTAATCCGCGTGCTATAACATTTCTAGTACCATATTATTCCTACTTCTATGGTAAGTACTGACTTGAGTAGTCCTATGAAGAGTTCAGCGAGCGAGGCGCGGTTGGGAGAGCGCTGGTGGGGAGGCGGCGCGGCGCCGGCGTCCGTGCCGCGCGGGAGGAGCGGCGGCGAGGCGCCCGCCTGCAGGTAGTGCAGCGTCATGAGAGTGAGCGAGTAGGAGGAGAGCGTGCGCTGGCGCGCGTCGTTGATGTCGTGCGCCTGCGCCCACAGCTTCACCACCGCCACCAGCGGCCGCACGCGCCAGTCCACTGCAACACACGCACTGCTATAGACCACCGGACCAGCGTTGGTTGCTAGCGCGCTAGAGACCAACTAATACTGAGGCAGACCCATTTTGTTACAGATTAAAGGTCGATTCACACATATCAGTGAAGTCACAGTTCCGGTTCCAGTTAGGTTGCGGGTTCGATTCCCGCGTCAGAACAAATTTGTGTACGATCCGCAGAAATTTGTTCGGTTGGTCTGGGTGTTTTCTATATCACTTCACATAGTATAAAGCAAAGTTGCTTTTTCTGTCCCTATGTCCCTATATCCTTATGTCCCTTTGAATGCTTAAATCTTTAAAACTACGCAATGGATTTTGATGCGGTTTTTTTTAATAGCTAAAGTGATTCAAGAGCAAGGTTTATACGTATAATAAAACCGTGCGAAACCGAGGCGGGTCGCTAGTATAATATAAGAATATCTATCTGTATATAAGGTATTAAATATAGTACTATCTAGTACTCATAACACAAGCTTTGTAGATGGTGCTGTGTGGATTGAAAGTATTGAAACTCAGCATAGTATAGCAAGTGTGGCAAGCATGCAGTATCCACCTATAACTGGTTGTGCAATTAGCTTTAGCTGTTAAGAATGTACATTATTTGTAAGAATGATTGTAACACCCACTGGTAGACCAAATAAACAAATAAAATAAATAAATAAGTGTAGTTACTTCTGGAGAAGATATGCAGCAGGGTGGTATTCCGGATGCCGACGACGTTGTTACAGTTGAGGTCCACTTGCAGGCCGTTGCGCGCGTCGCGGAACTTCAGGATTGGCACCTTCGCCTGGATCAATTCGGCCCCTGCAACCGACACCACTGTCTTACTATACTAGCTATTTATTTAATTCTCATTTCCATCAGCTTAACCGCCGACGACCGCGACGGGTTTGTGTGAATTTATATGGAGCCACGCCCACCGGTCGCGCGACCGCGGTCGCGCCTTGTGTTTACTGGCCGCCGTCCGTCAGAATTGATGAATGGAAGAAATAAGACGTGTTCAGCTTGACGCATCCAGCACCTGCCAGCAGTCTTTCGCACATTGCATCCCACCTGGCGTCCTACGTTCGCCAAGTCGCGGTCTCCATTCAAGAACACGTCTACCCCAACGGTTGTCGGTTCATCGCGAGATATGGCCGGCCCAATGCCACTTCAGCTTGCTAATTCTTTGAACTATGTCGATAACTTTCGTTCTCTGTCGGATGTATTCATTACGAATCCTATCCTTCAGAGAATCTCCTCACAAGCTCGTTCCATAGCTCGCTGAGCGACTTTGAACTGGTGTACCAGCCCTACCGTGAGTGTCCACGTCTCAGCTCCGTAGGTCATCACGGGTAGGACGCACTGTTGAAAACTTTCGTGTTCAAACATTGCGGTATGGATGACGAGAAGACTTGACGTAGTTTCCCAAATGCTGCCCAGCCTAGCTGGATCCTCCTCTTGACCTCCTTCTCAAAATTGTTTTACCTAGCAGCACAATAAATAGTATATTTATCAAACCTGGGTCTAAGCCCTTGATGTAGTCGAGTATGTGGTTGAGATGCAGCAGCGCGTGCGCACGCGGGTCCACGTGGTCGCAGGGCCGCACGTACAGGCACAGGTCCATGTCAGACGAGTCCAGCCCGAAGTAAGTAATGAATGTACCTGGGTCCAAGCCCTTGATGTAGTCGAGTATGTGGTTGAGATGCAGCAGCGCGTGCGCACGCGGGTCCACGTGGTCGCAGGGCCGCACGTACAGGCACAGGTCCATGTCAGACGAGTCCAGCCCGAAGTAAGTAATGAATGTACCTGGGTCCAAGCCCTTGATGTAGTCGAGTATGTGGTTGAGATGCAGCAGCGCGTGCGCACGCGGGTCCACGTGGTCGCAGGGCCGCACGTACAGGCACAGGTCCATGTCAGACGAGTCCAGCCAGAAGTAAGTAATGAATGTACCTGGGTCCAAGCCCTTGATGTAGTCGAGTATGTGGTTGAGATGCAGCAGCGCGTGCGCACGCGGGTCCACGTGGTCGCAGGGCCGCACGTACAGGCACAGGTCCATGTCAGACGAGTCCAGCCCGAAGTAAGTAATGAATGTACCTGGGTCCAAGCCCTTGATGTAGTCGAGTATGTGGTTGAGATGCAGCAGCGCGTGCGCACGCGGGTCCAAGTGGTCGCAGGGCCGCACGTACAGGCACAGGTCCATGTCAGACGAGTCCAGCCCGAAGTAATGAATGTACCTGGGTCCAAGCCCTTGATGTAGTCGAGTATGTGGTTGAGATGCAGCAGCGCGTGCGCACGCGGGTCCAAGTGGTCGCAGGGCCGCACGTACAGGCACAGGTCCATGTCAGACGAGTCCAGCCCGAAGTAAGTAATGAATGTACCTGGGTCCAAGCCCTTGATGTAGTCGAGTATGTGGTTGAGATGCAGCAGCGCGTGCGCACGCGGGTCCACGTGGTCGCAGGGCCGCACGTACAGGCACAGGTCCATGTCAGACGAGTCCAGCCCGAAGTAAGTAATGAATGTACCTGGGTCCAAGCCCTTGATGTAGTCGAGTATGTGGTTGAGATGCAGCAGCGCGTGCGCACGCGGGTCCAAGTGGTCGCAGGGCCGCACGTACAGGCACAGGTCCATGTCAGACGAGTCCAGCCCGAAGTAAGTAATGAATGTACCTGGGTCCAAGCCCTTGATGTAGTCGAGTATGTGGTTGAGATGCAGCAGCGCGTGCGCACGCGGGTCCACGTGGTCGCAGGGCCGCACGTACAGGCACAGGTCCATGTCAGACGAGTCCAGCCCGAAGTAAGTAATGAATGTACCTGGGTCCAAGCCCTTGATGTAGTCGAGTATGTGGTTGAGATGCAGCAGCGCGTGCGCACGCGGGTCCACGTGGTCGCAGGGCCGCACGTACAGGCACAGGTCCATGTCAGACGAGTCCAGCCCGAAGTAAGTAATGAATGTACCTGGGTCCAAGCCCTTGATGTAGTCGAGTATGTGGTTGAGATGCAGCAGCGCGTGCGCACGCGGGTCCACGTGGTCGCAGGGCCGCACGTACAGGCACAGGTCCATGTCAGACGAGTCCAGCCCGAAGTAAGTAATGAATGTACCTGGGTCCAAGCCCTTGATGTAGTCGAGTATGTGGTTGAGATGCAGCAGCGCGTGCGCACGCGGGTCCACGTGGTCGCAGGGCCGCACGTACAGGCACAGGTCCATGTCAGACGAGTCCAGCCCGAAGTAAGTAATGAATGTACCTGGGTCCAAGCCCTTGATGTAGTCGAGTATGTGGTTAAGATGCAGCAGCGCGTGCGCACGCGGGTCCACGTGGTCGCAGGGCCGCACGTACAGGCACAGGTCCATGTCAGACGAGTCCAGCCCGAAGTAAGTAATGAATGTACCTGGGTCCAAGCCCTTGATGTAGTCGAGTATGTGGTTGAGATGCAGCAGCGCGTGCGCACGCGGGTCCACGTGGTCGCAGGGCCGCACGTACAGGCACAGGTCCATGTCAGACGAGTCCAGCCCGAAGTAAGTAATGAATGTACCTGGGTCCAAGCCCTTGATGTAGTCGAGTATGTGGTTGAGATGCAGCAGCGCGTGCGCACGCGGGTCCACGTGGTCGCAGGGCCGCACGTACAGGCATAGGTCCATGTCAGACGAGTCCAGCCCGAAGTAAGTAATGAATGTACCTGGGTCCAAGCCCTTGATGTAGTCGAGTATGTGGTTGAGATGCAGCAGCGCGTGCGCACGCGGGTCCACGTGGTCGCAGGGCCGCACGTACAGGCACAGGTCCATGTCAGACGAGTCCAGCCCGAAGTAAGTAATGAATGTACCTGGGTCCAAGCCCTTGATGTAGTCGAGTATGTGGTTGAGATGCAGCAGCGCGTGCGCACGCGGGTCCAAGTGGTCGCAGGGCCGCACGTACAGGCACAGGTCCATGTCAGACGAGTCCAGCCCGAAGTAATGAATGTACCTGGATCCAAGCCCTTGATGTAGTCGAGTATGTGGTTGAGATGTAGCAGCGCGTGCGCACGCGGGTCCAAGTGGTCGCAGGGCCGCACGTACAGGCACAGGTCCATGTCAGACGAGTCCAGCCCGAAGTAAGTAATGAATGTACCTGGGTCCAAGCCCTTGATGTAGTCGAGTATGTGGTTGAGATGCAGCAGCGCGTGCGCACGCGGGTCCACGTGGTCGCAGGGCCGCACGTACAGGCACAGGTCCATGTCAGACGAGTCCAGCCCGAAGTAAGTAATGAATGTACCTGGGTCCAAGCCCTTGATGTAGTCGAGTATGTGGTTGAGATGCAGCAGCGCGTGCGCACGCGGGTCCACGTGGTCGCAGGGCCGCACGTACAGGCACAGGTCCATGTCAGACGAGTCCAGCCCGAAGTAAGTAATGAATGTACCTGGGTCCAAGCCCTTGATGTAGTCGAGTATGTGGTTGAGATGCAGCAGCGCGTGCGCACGCGGGTCCACGTGGTCGCAGGGCCGCACGTACAGGCACAGGTCCATGTCAGACGAGTCCAGCCCGAAGTAAGTAATGAATGTACCTGGGTCCAAGCCCTTGATGTAGTCGAGTATGTGGTTGAGATGCAGCAGCGCGTGCGCACGCGGGTCCACGTGGTCGCAGGGCCGCACGTACAGGCACAGGTCCATGTCAGACGAGTCCAGCCCGAAGTAAGTAATGAATGTACCTGGGTCCAAGCCCTTGATGTAGTCGAGTATGTGGTTGAGATGCAGCAGCGCGTGCGCACGCGGGTCCACGTGGTCGCAGGGCCGCACGTACAGGCACAGGTCCATGTCAGACGAGTCCAGCCCGAAGTAAGTAATGAATGTACCTGGGTCCAAGCCCTTGATGTAGTCGAGTATGTGGTTGAGATGCAGCAGCGCGTGCGCACGCGGGTCCACGTGGTCGCAGGGCCGCACGTACAGGCACAGGTCCATGTCAGACGAGTCCAGCCCGAAGTAAGTAATGAATGTACCTGGGTCCAAGCCCTTGATGTAGTCGAGTATGTGGTTGAGATGCAGCAGCGCGTGCGCACGCGGGTCCACGTGGTCGCAGGGCCGCACGTACAGGCACAGGTCCATGTCAGACGAGTCCAGCCCGAAGTAAGTAATGAATGTACCTGGGTCCAAGCCCTTGATGTAGTCGAGTATGTGGTTGAGATGCAGCAGCGCGTGCGCACGCGGGTCCACGTGGTCGCAGGGCCGCACGTACAGGCACAGGTCCATGTCAGACGAGTCCAGCCCGAAGTAAGTAATGAATGTACCTGGGTCCAAGCCCTTGATGTAGTCGAGTATGTGGTTGAGATGCAGCAGCGCGTGCGCACGCGGGTCCACGTGGTCGCAGGGCCGCACGTACAGGCACAGGTCCATGTCAGACGAGTCCAGCCCGAAGTAAGTAATGAATGTACCTGGGTCCAAGCCCTTGATGTAGTCGAGTATGTGGTTGAGATGCAGCAGCGCGTGCGCACGCGGGTCCAAGTGGTCGCAGGGCCGCACGTACAGGCACAGGTCCATGTCAGACGAGTCCAGCCCGAAGTAAGTAATGAATGTACCTGGGTCCAAGCCCTTGATGTAGTCGAGTATGTGGTTGAGATGCAGCAGCGCGTGCGCACGCGGGTCCACGTGGTCGCAGGGCCGCACGTACAGGCACAGGTCCATGTCAGACGAGTCCAGCCCGAAGCCAGACATCGTCGAACCCACCACGTACAGCCCGTAGCGCGGGACTAGACTCTGCAATGGGACACCTTTTACTTTATTTATTACTAGATGCGCCCCGAACCTTCGTTTTTTATTCATACAAATTTCAGAAATCTATTGTTAAATAGTAAAAACTAATATTATATACTTATTACAGGTGGACACAACATTCAATAGAATAAGGTTTATACCTATATTACTAATTAACAAATTGAGATCAGTATTACTTAAATCTTATTTATAAATACCTATTTATTATTATAATAGTAAGAAGATATCAAAATTTAATTCTTAAATTTAATGATTTGCTTTTTGATTGTTGTTGAGGTTTTAATTATATTAAATCCATTTCTATTACTAAGCAGAACTGCTTACTCATAGTTTATGCTATATACCTACACACACATGCCTAGGGATACAATCTTGATTTTATAATTTTGTCATTTCATTTCATTTATTGCATGAAATATGTCTTTTTATGTTCTTCATTTTCTGTTTAGTGTGCCAATAAATAAATAAAAAATATGACCTGAAAACTAGGTAATGCATAATGATTTTGATTAATGAGCTAATTTTGCGAGACTAAATTCCGATTATCTCTCAAGCATACACAGTTTGGTATTTACAACTGATTTTGCTTTTTACTTTCGATAAGGTCGCTTTCACTTTGGACACGAATTTGTTCGTTCGTAAATGAACGATCACTATTTGAATGCCATGTATACGTACGATTAATCGCACGAATTCTGAGCCATAGTCTTTGTAACATCGGGATCATTCGTGCGTAATCGTACGTTTCTGCACGAATCTAATTTGGACGAAAAAGAATCTAAAGCGAGCACGGCCTAAGACTTTTAGAAGTAACCTCGATCTTATCTCCACCTCCTGGGCAAAAGCCTTTGCTTTTTATGATATTCTATTATTTGAAAACTGCTATGTTACTAAAACATATTTTCATACATTTTACATTCTCTCATTCATAATTTTTGAGTTTCAATGGGATTTGAACCTTGCGCTCTTCTAGATCCAAGAGAGCGAATTCTGAGTGCGGATTAAAAGCAGATTACTTTTCATAATAATTAAAGTGTGAGATATGCACTACTTACACCAAGAAAACTTTAGGTGCTACGTTATTTATGAAAAGCTTGAATCGGAATGAAAGGATTTTTGTTCAGCTAAGAATATTTATGTAATGTGCAACAAAAAAGCACAAACATAAAGGAGTGACTGACCTTAATGGTGATATAAAGATAGCGCCACAAGTTCATCTTTTTCCGAAAGGTTTCCTCCGTCTGCTGCGACTTGACGAATCTATCCCACATCTCCTGAGACATTGTGTCGTATTTTGAGCCTGAAACAGATTCTAGTTTTACACCAGTGTGAGTGACAGTGGGCTAGTTTTACACCAGTGTGAGTGACAGTGGGCTAGTTTTACACCAGTTTGAGTGACAGTGGGCTAGTTTTACACCAGTGTGAGTGACAGTGGGCTAGTTTTACACCAGTGTGAGTGACAGTGGGCTAGTTTTACACCAGTGTGAATGACAGTGGGCTGGTTTCCACAGAGGATGAGGCAAGGGGAATGATATACACACAACCGATGGAATCTCGACTACGAATTGTGATGGTCCATGAGAATAAAATAAATTGACACCATACTACTAACAAAGTAGTGGCCATGAGACCCTAACAACGCCTACGCCGTCTGTCCATCGCAGGTCAACTTTCTGTAACCTTAACATGTACTCTGCCACACGAGTCTAACATATTTTTTCTCACAACATTGGAATACATAAAGAGGCTGTTGGGGCAATTTGACTGTCATCATGTTTACCTGCATATAGAGACCAGAGATCGCGTCGCGTTATAGAAGACGCGTTATCTCGTTCTCCGGTCTGTCTTACATCGCGGCGAGAACCATTTCCCTGCTTCAGTAATAAGCAACCCTCTCAGTGTTTCATCATGATCATCAACCTATATTAGTCCACTGCTGGACATAGGCATTCCCTAATAAGCGACATAGCGTCCTGTCCTCAGATCAGTCTTTCGCAGATCGTCATCTCACCCGGCCGGAGGGCGTCCTACACTAAATTCGCCAAGTCGCGGTCTCCAAGAACACAATCAGTGCTTCACCTGTGTCCTGGCCGGAGGGCGTCCTACACTACGTACGCCAAGTCGCGGTCTCCGAAAACACAGTCTGAAGTCAGTGCTTCACCTGTGTGTAAATGACCTCTTACCATTGAGCAGGTCGTCGGGCGTGAACTTGACCTGGAAGGGGTAGTTGGAGTTGAGGTATCTGTCGGGCGCTATCCGGCGCTGCGGGCGCGCGTACCCGCGGCGCGCGCGCCACTGCCGCGCGCCGTGCGTCGCGTGCGCCAAGCTCAGGCTGCGCTCCGACCGGGACGACCCTTCTCCTAAAACATTACACACATCTTCAGCCCATGACACCTTCAAACCAAAGCTCTAAGGGAAGCCTTGAGGAACTGTATACCTTTGAGAGGTTCCATGCGTGCACGAGCTTCCCGAACGTACGTACGTATACGGTACGTATATACTATACGTATAGCAGAACCTCGCGGTTTCACCCGCGAATTCCCGTTCACGTGGGAATTCCGGGATAAAATATAGCCTGTGTGTTATTCCAGACTATAATCTATCTCTGTGCCATTTTCATCCATATCCTTTCAGTAGTTTTTGGATGAAAGAGTAACAAACATCCATCCATAGTAACAAACTTTTGCGTTTATAATCTTAGTAGGATGTATTCAGAAATTTAGAGTTATCTTAAGAGCAATAATGTATTAATTTGATTAAAAGATTATAATATAAATTTGATGAATGTATAAGGCTTATTATAGTAACCAAGCAAATAGCACAAACTCTAGTAGATTTTATAATCTTATCATCTGACATGTCCAAGGTTAACTCTGTTCCTTTATTATTTACCAAAGTTATCTAATGGTGGTGTTATGAAAGGTGTTTGTGTTTATTGTGCAGCCTACACTTTGAATCAAACCAGTCCTGGATTTGTAAATAGGCCGTATAGGCCGCGGCCCCTGTCCTAGGGGGGCGGCAGATTTCAGAGGACGGTCACTTGATTGCAGACAATAAAAGTCAAACACGTTCACTGATTTGAATTGGAGTGATTTTGCAATTTTATTTGCTGATATTAGACCAAATGAGTTTCTAAAATAGGTGATCATGTTATTGATAGACCAGAACTATAATACATACATTACTAACTTTGTTTCTTCACTTCCTAATGCAGATATGATCAGGTTAAGTACAAGCCTTGGTTGTAATGGAAGATTACCAACATATTGATCCATGTCTTCTACATGTTATTCAAAATTCAAAGTGCTTTATTTCCTTAAGACCTTACAGGACACGTCATAAAATACATGTTAAAAAATAATTGAAATTATGAAATAAAGTGCTCACTTTGATTATTGTTCACTTCGGTCTATTTAGATAAAGTAAAGAAGCGAACAAGAAACCTTTACCTTGTTAGGTTGTTAGTTTTAGAGTTGGAGCAAAATTTGTCCCAAGCTTTTTTATCATCTAAATATTCAGATATTTTATAGTAAGCCTTTTTACAAAGAATAGTTTTGATAATTTTTTTGAATTTATTTTCCGATAATTTTTGCAACTCACTTGGAGTTTTGTTGTAGAAGCGTATACATTGCCCTTTGTGGGCAAAGCGAGTTTATTCTTATTTCTAGTATTTACATTATGTATTATAAAACATTTATTGATAGATGCACCCATAAACATCTTTTGGAATAGAATCGGACACATATCATGGATCATGAACATTGGTGAATGTTGCATGTTCTGCTGAATATGTATATAGAATTTTCTAGATTAGAATCTTACACCATCTGGCAAACATTAAGTGAACAAGTAGGTAATATTTCATAAAATAATATGAGGGTAGGGACACATAAAAAATAAAACAACCGATTTTCTGTTTGACGCAAAACCATCCATAAAAAAACAAGATATTTACCAATGGATTCACCCTTCTCTCCAGACTTGTTGGATCCAGAGGCATTGCTGGACTGGCTCGAGTCATCAGATTCATATCCAAAGGCAGAGTCCCCGCCGGCCTTGGGCGCGTGGCGCTCCGGGCGCGGCGGCCACCGGCGCGGCGCGCTCGCGTCCGGCGCCGCGCCGCCCATTATCTGCAGCACCTCCAGCGGGTACTGGCGCGGCGGCCGCTCCAGCGACCCGCCCACCACGTACACCTGCCCGCCCGCTCCGTACCCGCCGCCGTGGAACATCATCGGCGCACCCTCTGCCATGTCTCCCTCACCTGCCGGCGAGGTTACAAACTTTATCCATCGCCCGGCGACTGCTCTCCCGAACCGCTCCTTCCCTAACTGTGATACTGACCTGCAACTCGACTTTATATCCGACGTAACAAATTGGCTATTGTGTCATAGTAGGCGTAGTGATCTAAGTGTATCTTGCGACGTCGGGGATTAATATTTCTTGAGAACTTAGATCCGAAGAAATCCGAGACGTTCGACTTGTGGGACGCCTTCGAGAGCTCGTTCCGATGGCTGTTGGTCGCTTTATGAGTTGATTACGTGTCACTGGCCTTGCACACTACGAGTAAAACGAGCTATAATTATTTCGGCGCCGTAATAATAAACTACCCACAAATTACGGCAAATCTTGTAAAAATCTAATGAAATAGATCCGCCATGACTTTTGAGCAACACAGACGACATCTGTCGGCTGTCAGTGAAAAATTGTGACACGTGATTTTTGTTTCTTTTTCTTGAATTTCCTGTTCCATTTCCAGCCAGTGAACATCAAATGGTGTTGTAAAACGTTTTGTTTTTTTATTCTGGAGTTTGTAAAACTCTCAAACATTCTAACCTAGGTCTTCTATCTATCTACGCAAAGTGCGCAAAATAGGCTATTGAGGTGAGGGGTAGTGAGATGAGTGATTGTGAATATTGCGAATTTAGTGAAGATTTACGAACCTAATCATGTCTAATTGACTTTTTGACTTCTTGGCTAAAACCATGTAGGCATCCCTTGACAAACTCCAATCTCGGCTTTATCAATGTCATTCATAGTCACTGTCACTAATGTCACTGGTCAATATTATGATGGTACCTATTTGAAGTTTGTTGTTGGTTCTGGAAAATTACAAAATTTTGTACTAAACTGGAGTAAAATCATTGTTTTCAGTCCACAAATTATTATTTACTTGGTTATGGGTATAGCCACGCTTACTGTTAGAATTCGTAAGGTATAAGATTTCAGTGAGCGAGTGATGACGTTGCCTGAAGACTATGTAACCCTAAAAGTGCAAGAAAAAAACTTTGTCGTCTCATTGTTTGATTATCCCTATCTTTATCGTGGTACACAGCTCTGATATGTCACATTTTGGAGATTTTATGGACGGTGTGCCTGTCAAAATATCAGAAAAGTATAAAAGACCACCAAGAATCGAGCTGCCCTACTCAATAAGCGAGTGTCCTATCAGTGCCCAAAATGTTGTTGATTCTGCCAAATATTGCACAACTTTCGAGACGAACGTTTTGGCCAAGCTCAAAGAGCTTCGTAGTGCTAAGGAGACGAAGAAAAATGAGAGAAGACATCGGCTACAGTTATTGGAAGAGGCGAAACAGAAGAAGTTGGACGCCATAGCCGCTGCCGAGGAGCAAGAGCGCCTCAAGCAGCTGAGCGTATCCGACGTGTCGTACCCCAGCACCGAGGAGATCACTGCCTTGTCCCCTGATGACAAACAACATTTCAACTGTGATATGCCTGCTACTACTGACAATACTCCTGAAGCAACGGTACACCATGGGCAATATCCTGTTTTGGCCAACCCTACAGAATCACAAATGAATATATTGCAGCCTGTACAAGTCAAAAGCAATAATTACCAAGAAAACTGTTTGATGGATGACCCTATTTCAGATCCACTACAAAATCTCAGGCTATGCTCTAAAATCAAGGTTGCTCCCTATAGTCACAATGTTGAAACATTGACTTTTAAGGACTTCGAGCATGACACATCCAGTCCGTTTGATAATGTAGAGCTCAAAACAATAAATGACATGGAGCTGCTCGCTCAAGTATTGCAAAATCAATCAGAACCATCAAATAGTGGTAGTCAACAGCAACCAACGGTCCCGGAGGCATATTATCCTGTGCCCAACTGTTCGTCTCAAACACATTTAGATGGAGTCACTTATATGCCAAATTCTTATGTAGAACAAGTAGGGCCAAGCCCTAGTATGATTTACACAACACCACAGCAATACCCCACAAATGGTTACTACATTCCTGCTGATCAAGAGAATATGTACATGCAGAATTACCAATACTATGTACCAGCACCCTATGGCATTGACCCTTACTACCAGATTCCCACAAGCTCTGATGGTCAACTGACCAACGGGACCCCTGCGATGGCCCCCTACTACTGCCAGTACCCTCAAGTGCCCGTCAGCTGCACTCCTGCCTCATATACTTTCCCGGTGGAGCACCGGGACGTCCCTGCATCACAAAATATTATTAAGTCTAGATCGAGAAGTGTGCCTGATATTGTAAAAGAGTTGAATGAAGAGATTGCTTTAGCCAAACAAAGAGCTCATGAGAGATCATTTAACCCAAGTCCAACACCAAAAGTAGTTGCCCAAACCCCTTCACGTACATCTATCCCGACAAGTAGCAAGAAAAAGGAAGAGTCCAGGCATAGGAAGAAATCTGAACAGCTGCCGAACCCTTTTGAGAAACTGTCAGCAAAAGTTCAAGAGATGTGTAGGAATATTCATGGAATGGGATTTCCTCTTGACAGGGTGGCTAGAGTGTGCACTCTAGTGGGTGATAATGATAAAAAGGTAAGCCTTTTGTACTCAAGTTAAGGTTCTAATTAATATGAACACAAATCCTGCTAAAGTCTTTTTACTTCTACATTATTCTGCAATTTGTTTCACATAACATTTCATTAATTGCAGGTGATTGAAGGTCTTCTTATATTGGGCGATTTGATGGACCTCGGCTTCTCAGAAGGACGAGTGTCGGCCGCGCTCGCCAAACACGAATTTAACCGAGATAAGGCTCTGGATGAACTTGTGACGTAATAAATCATGCCATGTGTTTGTGAAAGTCGATAATGTGATAATAAGTTGGGTACAAAAATGTTCCATGTACTCAATAGCGCTTACGCAATAATTTTATGAGATGACTTGTAATATATCTTTGTTTGAATTTGAACCCTACTGGATTGGGAAAGTAAGAGATGATTTTTATGGTGCGTGTTCTGGCATTGTTGAAGGTGTACTTAGAATGGTTTGACTCCATCCCAGATTGTAGAGAATTAGGGAAATATTGTGGCTTTATATTTAACTCATAGAGAATACATAATACATTTTATTTACTAACCAATATTTATACTTACACAAAAACTTTTCTGTAAATTACATTGTTTTAAATTGTTAAAAACTATGGCTATGTGCATTTACAAATATAAATTACAAATAATGCATTTAAACATTTGTTGTGGATTGCACATTAGTATTCATACCCACTTTATCCAAGATAGTCAAAGGAATACAGATAAAACATTTGAAAACAAATGTTTTCTTGTCCGTGATGGATAAAGTTTTTTCATAGCTCAACTCATAAATTATAGAACTCACAACACAGATGAGAAAGCAATTAATTTTACCATCAATATTTATAAGAAATGTTTTATAAACTTGGTCTGAACTGAACCATTGTCTTATGATCTTTTTAAAATTAACGTGTAGTATTAAAATTTGGGTATCATTTAATCGGTCAGTGAATTAAACAGATTTTGGTGAACAAAAAAATTAATTCGGTAAGCTGAATAAATAAAACTGGGCTGCGACAAATGGCCTGCAAAAAAATAAAAATTGGGTAACAAGAAATATAACAACGGGCTATTTAAAAAATATTTGTGCTTTAAATTATTTTTCATGCAGCGGCAAATCATGATTAGCATTTATTGAAATTTTGGCCTGCTGTAAAACTAAAAATGGAGCAACCAACTATCAAAAATGATCAGCAGACCGTGGATCGGATTTAATTCAGTGTTTGGAAGCTCACCAATTAATTTTGGTTTGCTAATTTGACGATCGATGTGGCGGCGTGCGTGGCATTACTATTATTATTATGGATGGATGGATATTTGTAACTGGATGGATGTTTGTTACTCTTTTACGCAAAAACTACTGAACGGATATGGATGAAATTTGGCACAGAGATAGATTTTAGTCTGGAATAGCACATAGGCTATATTTTATCAACGAGAACGGGAATTAGCGCGGGTGAAACCGCGAGGCACTGCTAGTAATATATATATATATACCTAAGCAGCCCGTCCCGGCGTCGTCGCACAGGGCACAGGTAGGTATTTAACGAAAATTTTATATATATTATAAATTTTAACATACTACCTAGTATACACACTCACGCAGACGATTTCAAGCATTGACTCTGACTCCCCACAGTACCCCAGTGACGCCCTACATCACATAGGTAACTTTTATTTTTTTTAAACTTTTTTTATTACACTATGCGCCCCGCGGCTTCGCCTGCAAACCAGAGTTTTTTTTTACAACTTTCAGAAATTTATAACACAATCCCTAACCGTAATTTTGTTAAAATAAAAAATACATGTCAAATTATTTATTTTATAGTTTATTTATACTTACTGAGTTTTGAGTAAATTGTATCAAGGACAAATAATTTTCCAAACAAACTTTAACCCCATCAGAAGTTAATTTTTGTAAATTTTATTAGCGTTTTGGATCGCGAAAGCAAATTCGGGTTTTTGCATTTAGCGCGGCGGCAGGGAGCGGACGCGCGCTACTTGATTTCACCAATCAACTTTGAGCCTTACTTTTTGTGTGCTTGCTTGTAAATAAGGTTCCTAACCACAGAAATCCTAGCACTAGAAAAGTTATTTCTCTGATTGATTACATAGGTAATTAGGTACCTGCCTCCGAAACGCTTGTCGCCACCTCTACTTATATTGTAAACGCGAAAATTTGTAAGTATGGATGGATGGATGTTTGTTACTCTTTCACACAAAAACTACTGAACGGATCTGGATGAATATAGATAGATTAAATATAGTCTGGAATAACACATACGCTATATTTTATCCAGAATTCCCACGGAAAATTCCGGTAATTTCGCGGGTGAAACAGTACCTACCTACTATTTTAATTGGGAAAATAAATAAAACAATGAAAAAATATGAATGTTAACATTAAAATTATTACAGTAAGTGTGTAAGTCCTCGCACTCTGTGCAGCACATTTTGGGATATAACTTTATTTCTTTACTAGCTAGTGCCCGCGACTTCGTCTGCGCATGATAAGTATTTCGAGTACTCGCGAATTTACTTGCGTAATTCCCTTTCCCGTGGGTTTTTCGGGATAAAATAAAGCCTATGTGTTATTTCAGCTTATAATCTATCTCTGTGCCAAATTTCATCCAGATCCGTTAAGCAGTTTTTGCGTGAAAAAGTAACAAACATCCATCCATCTATCAATCTATTAATCCATCTATCCATTCATACTTACAAACTTTCGCGTTTATCAGTTCAATTCAGATTGGTTCATCTGAACGACGCGTTGTACGCGTCGTTCAGATGCTGTGAGAAATTTTTGAAAATCCGTATAGCCCAGGGGAATCTTACCGAATTCCGGGATAAAAAGTATCCCATGTCCTTCCTTGTAGTATGAACTCAAATCGTCCCGAGTTTCATTCCAACTCATTCAGCAGTTTCGGCGTGATGCGCGGTAAAGGATTTTTACTTTCATACCCTCTCCCATGAGAACCTTACTGAATTCCGGGAAAAAAAGTATCCTATGTCCTTCCTCGTAGTATGACCTATAATCATACCGAGTTTCATTTCAATCCATCAAGTAGTTTCGGCGTGATGCGCGTTTACGATACAGACAGACAGACAGACAGATAGACAGGAATGAAAAAAAATAGAGTTTTGGCTTGAGTATCGATAATAGAGTGCCCTCCAAAAAAATTTTTCAAAATATCTTCAATGTACAGATTTGGACTGTTACAGTTTTATTATAAGTATAGATTCCCAAGATTGACAGATAGAGATCATCTGTAGGAAAGCCCCAAAGATTTTAAACTTTGCTTAGTATTTACTAAGTTATTATCGGTCTTAAAGTATCTACTTACATACCAAATTTCATCTAAAATACTAAGTATCTACATACCTACCACCACCAAATTTGTTCTAAATAACTTAAGTATCTACTGAGATTATTTATAATAAACATTTACACAGACTCTCAATAATAGTATCTACCTAAAATAGTAAGATTTCAAACGCAGCACCAGTGATTACGGCTTATTTTCGCTTTTTTCTGCTTTCCTTTTTTACAATTCTAATGCCCATAACATTTATTATGCACCTCAAAAATTTAATTACTTGCTGTAACATAATAACGGTTTATTACTGCCCATGATTTTTTTATTCAGTTGCCCAAAAGTATTAATTTCATAGACCATACCGCTATTTATTCACTTACCAAAAATTTTATATTTGTCAGCCAAGTATTGCAGGTCGTTTTTATTTTACATCCGACCAAAATTTATTAAGCTGCCCAAATATTTATTTAGCTGATTTTTACCGCTTACCCCAATATTTAAAATAACTACCAATAAATTTACTCCCTTAAAATTTCAAAGGTCTTGGCAAACTAATGTCATGTTGTGTGTATGAATTATAAAGATCTATGCATTTCACAGCAAACAACTTTTATAACTAGTTGTTAACATTTATAAGCAATATGAAGAATAAAGTAGGTCTTACTACTTACAAGTAAGATTTGTGAAATGGTAAAAGTTTGAATAGCACTATTTCCACAAGAAACAATAAATAAATGTAGAAGGTCTAGTTTGTATAAATTGTAAATAAGAAATATCCATATTTGTGCAATTTATTTTATTTATTAACTTGATTTAAGTATTTAAAAAACTACTTAGGTACATTGTAATCTGGTGTAAGAAGAGAAATCACGAAATGTTCCATGTACCAAATGTACATTGGAAGACGAAATACCTACCTATGATTCATATTACATTATTCATTAGGTAGGTACTAATAACTTAAATTACAGCTAAATAAAACAAACAAATAAGAACTAATAAAATAGTAACCTGACGTTGTTCTGCTTAATTTTTAGTGTAGCATTTTGGTTATACTTTTGAATTAAATAGGAACCTAAAGTGAAATGGGGTGAATAGATTCAAGGGAGAATAGAAATGGACGAAATAAAACTAGAACTAAACAAACATCCTTTGCAGAGGTCAGTCAGATGCACCGACACGGCAGTTGTTACGGGTGCAATATAGTCATTCGTGTTTCATACGCAGATATTCACTGAATATACCCCCAAACGAAGACAAATTTCCATACCCTATTTCAACCCTTTTCCCATCTTTTTTGAATTAAAAAGTACCGTATATCCTTTCTCAGGCTCTAGACTAGACTATCTCTGTACCAAATTTCATCTAAATCAGTTCATCCACTGACCTCTATATATACAAGTACTTGTATAGATACAGGTCAGTGGGTTCATCGGTTTAGTTATGGCGGCGTGAAACAGACAGACACAAGTTACTTTCGCATTCTTAATAGATATTAATAATTTGGATAATACCGGTTCCCGAACCCGAGTAGATTAAATTATACCAAAAATAATAATAACATTAGTAGAATATAGGATTTAAAGAGTGGAGCTAACCGTAGGTACACTATCGCAAACAATCTAGTTGTATCTCAATTGTTTTGATATTACCTAGAGTTCCAAGGGCAGGCCTCATGAGATACCTCATCATCATCATCCGCAGCCCGACTTCACCCACTGCTGGGTATAGGCCTCCAAACTTTTGTGCCACTCCACACGATCCTGCGCCAGTCTCATCCAGTTTCGTCCCGCGATTTTCATTATATCGTCTGTCCATCTCGCTGCTGGACGTCCAACTCCTCTATACCCCGTTCTTGGACGCCATTCAGTTAACGCCTTACTCCACCTGTCGTCTTGTCTCCTTGCCAGGTGTCCTGCCCAGCTCCATTTTAGCTCCGTGATGCGATTCCCAACATCCTTCACTTTTGTTCGACTTCGGATCTGGATATTGGGAACACGGTCTATAAGCTTGATGCCAAGCATGGCTCGCTCCATGGCTCTCTGTGCAACTCTCATCCTGTACACAGCCTCATGAGTGAGCGTCCATGTCTCGGCACCGTAAGTCATGGTAGGCAGAACACACTGGTTGTACAAACGGGTTTTCAGACATTGCGGAGTTTCGACGGACTTAAGAATGTCGTCCAATTTACTAAAGGCGGCCCATCCGAGCTGAATTCTTCGAGTAATCTCTTTCTGTTGATGTTCTTTGCCAAAGGAAAGAATATGTCCAAGATAAACATACCGATCAACGATCTCCAAAGCCTCATTTCCGACTGTGACAGTTGGATTTGCGACGTTAGAGATGTTCGCCATAACCTTCATGAGATACCTACCTGACTGTTAGTTCCTAAAATATTTCGTGATTTCTCTTATTATTATTAACTACACCCGACATTATTAGGTATCTACAGCTACCTAAGCTAAGTAAATAAATATTTTATCACTGCATTTTATAATACCTATAATTGGCTTACTCAAAATTAATTTATACATTTTTTTAGGAGAGTTAATTAAACGATTACATAGACGGTTTTGAGGGAATGTTTCTTAATTGTTTTACTAACGATAAGAAGAAGCCGAGCACAAACTGCAGATTGTTGTATGATTATATCTCAGGATTCTATACATATATATGTATATTATATTATTCTGTCATGGTAGATTTTTTTTCCTAAACGGAGGTTCAGTCATAAATATAGGTACATAATTATGTACCTATATATTATATCCGATATAATCTGTAACAGAAATTGTTATAGATACATATACATTACATACTTTAAATATTTGCTAATGAAACAGTGCTTCGAGTCTAAAGGAAAATACGTAAAAATACTTATTCCTTATGAAAATATTTGTATAACTGTCTGAAGTAAAAGCATGGTAAAGGTTTGATTTTTGATAAGCTATTAAAACGTACAGAAAAAAATACTAAATACTTATTCTAGAAAGAAAAATACCCACCCGTGTACACCTGTTTATGTTCCTTCAGACTTATATTTTGCTTTAAAAATGTAAGGCGAAATTATTTTTTATTTAAAATAATCCGATATAGTGAACATATCATTAAATAAAAATTATTCTTAAATTCGGTTACTTATAGATATAACTCAAGACGATGTAGAATTATTATTTTTATACATAGGTAGTAGACGGTATAAGGAGTTTTAGTAAGTATAGGAAAAAATTGATTTAAACTGTTGTAATTTATTTCTAGAAAGTTTAAATTGTGAGCTTGCCTACCTACTTGGTGAATTTATACGTTACAGCTTCTGACAAACGAATGTAAAATATAAAATGTTATAAAAAATAGTTATTATCTTTACAATTATCGACCTAGTCTGTAACTTATCACTGTAAATGTCTTCAACATCATAAAGTGTTGCTTATGTATGATAAATGAATGTCCCGAGCATAATATACACATAGGTATATCGTTGGTCTCGAGCTGAGGTCTCGAGTAGCACCTTGCGAAACGCCGCCGTCCATATACAGTAGGATAGGTACCTACCTACTTACGTTTTGTTTCTTGCCAATGTCGTTTGTTCTTTTTCCATCCCGTTATTTCTGCAGAAATTTAAAAATGTTTGAATGAATGCAGAAATGTTTAGGTAATCTATATAATTTTCATATATCTACTCCGTCTGTTACTTTTGTAATTTCAATCAATTAGTCTGAGAATTCTGTTTTGCGGTAGGTAGGTATAGGTAACACGCGTCGGCAAAGACAGCCAAAATGTTTCAAGATAACTGCTTAGATAACGTTATCACTGTGATTTTAGTCCATAATTAATGCGTTTTTTTATCTGATGCACGCACAAGGCTTAAAAGATTTGCATTCTTATATCTAAAAATTGATACCATCATAGGTTGTTCAAAGAGTACTAGGTAGGTACTCTTTGAACTCCGATATGGCTATTAGTGCTATTACTTTGAACGTTCATGTAATTTCGCTGTTCTGTGTTTGTAAATTGAAACCCATCTGCCATCTGACTAGCAAGGCGCGTGAACGATCCTACCGTGAACAATGTGCACATGCTTTAGATTCCTCTTACATTGGTCTGTATTATTTTGAACTCTAACGCTACTAGAATATGGATGTTGCTACTTATAGAGATTCGCTTATCGTGTCCCATTTTCGGTGGCAGGTCAATGCCAAGATGTAGGTATTTTGTAGGAAAACCTACGTCAATTTAGCGAATGTTTGTGGTTTATCATATCCTTATTCCCGTTTGTATTTTGCGATCTATAGTCTGAGTTTGCGATAAGCAATTATTCTGATTTCTATGCGTGGTTGTTGAGGTCAGCAAACAAACTCAAAATCACAAAGGTGATTGATGGTAGGTAAAGGCACCTGTATAAATCATTGGTTTACCTACTTAAGTATACTTAAACTAGCGTAACCGGTAAATCATTCGAGTTTAGAGATCAAGGGCGTTCGTGAACCTTGAACTTAACGACATCAGCAGACTTCGTAATAAGCGAAACACGAGCGCGTGCGCATGTGGCACCTCGCAGGTGAAGCAAAGGAACTGCGCTTCCGTCGCGACGTCTCCAGTTCCCGGAGACGAGCAAATAGGTCATCAAATGTAGTTTCCGCGAGCCGCTGACCCACCGGCCGCCACCAGACAATGGGCGGCCGCCGCATTGTTTATTGTCATCGCAGACGATGAATGGCAATACGACGAGTTCGTATCTCGAGTGCGGCCCACCGGCCGTTCGCGAAAGAGATGCCGCGCGCCTCCGCACGAGCGGGAAAGAGATCTCCGAGTGTCCGAGTCGGAACTGCCGCCGGGCGCTGTTCCTCGGCGCGCAGTGCAGTGCAGGCAGTCTCTCCGCGGTCGGCGCACGAGGCACCGGTAGCACGCGCACGTCGTCCCGCCGAGCGCACGGAACATGATCAGCTCGCATGTCCGCGATCGCTCCGATAACACTGCCGAATCCGATATTTGGCGGCGATAGTGCGATCGCGCTCGATCGATATCTCGCGACACCAGTGCGTCGGCGACGGACCATGTGACCGCTCCCCGCCGGGAGCGCGCCGAACAAAAAAACAACCCGCTAATGTCTACCCCTCCCGGCCGCTACAAAAAAGGGATAAAAAGGTCGTTCCCGGAATGCGCACATGTGGACGCCGGGTAACAGTGGGCGCCTTCGTTGAGCCTTCCTCAGTGCGTTGCGATGGCTCGCAGGAGCAGGTGGATGCACGTGGTGGCGGGCGTGGTGGCCGGCGTCACGCTGGGGGTGTTCCTGAAGCTGTGCCTGCGGCCGGCCTCGCGCGCCGGCATCCAGGCGTGCCCCGGCGCGGCGCGGCCGGCCCCGCCGGACCCGCTCGCGCTCATCGGCCTGCTGCCCAACGAGACCGTCTCCAACTCCAACCGCACCCTGGTGTTCGTGGGAGTGATGACCGCGGAGCCGTACCTGTGGACGCGCGCGCGCGCGGTGCACGACACGTGGGGCAGGGACCTGCCGGGCCGCCTCGCCTTCTTCAGCTCGGAGGCCTCGCGCGCGCCCGGCCTGCCGCTCGTGCCGCTGCACAACGTCGACGACAGCTACCCGCCGCAGAAGAAGTCCTTCATGATGCTGCTCTACATGTACGAGAAGTACGGGGACAGGTTCGAGTGGTTCATGCGGGCGGACGATGACGTATACGTGCGCGGTGACAGGTTGGAGGAGTTCCTGCGCTCGGTGGACAGCAGGAAGGCTCAGTTCATCGGGCAGGCGGGGCGGGGCACGACGGCCGAGAGGGACGCGCTGGCCCTGGACTACAACGAGAACTTTTGCATGGGCGGGCCGGGCGTGCTGCTCTCGCGCGAGACGCTGCGCCGCGTGGCGCCGCACGTCAAGTACTGCCTCAAGCACCTCTACACCACGCACGAGGACGTCGAGCTCGGC
The DNA here is from genome assembly GCA_944547425.1 of Eupithecia centaureata. Lineage (NCBI taxonomy): Eukaryota > Metazoa > Arthropoda > Insecta > Lepidoptera > Geometridae > Eupithecia > Eupithecia centaureata. The sequence continues at coordinate 1,050,010 of OX155689.1, forward strand.
CGGTGCGTCGCCAAGTTCGCGGGCGTCTCCTGCACCTGGAGCTATGATGTGAGTACCTTTACTTTGCACTTTTAGTTCGCCCTACAACGACTATGCAGCCTGATGCGTCATGAATATGAGCCAGTGAGACTTGTGTTACGTGCCTACCTTATACCATGCAACGTAGATAAAAAACAAACTGCTGTTTATCTGTTTATCTCATAGATCGCGTGCAGATCTAGTTTTGTTCCAAGTATTCTCCATTTCAAGTCAGTAAATTAAATACCTAATGACTATAATTTGTAGTGGACCGGCGCGGCATCCTTTATAAAGAGTGCTATGTTATGAATCAGAAGTGCTCTGTGGGTTTTTCAAATGTTTTATCCGAAGGTTTAATCATTTCCTGCTAATGATGGGGAACAACTAACCAAATTAACTCCAAATATTCACAACTAGTTTCTTCTGCCGCTTGGTTTCGGAGAATGGGAACCTCAGACTACCTAGATAGTTCTATAGTCTGAGATGGGAACTTTATTACAGAAACTTACAACAGACTTCGAATTTCATACATTTTAAAGGATAACTCAAAAACTAGGGTTAGTCCTGATCAAATTTATATTTATAAGACCACGCAACGCAAGAAGCACTAGCTTTCATAAAAAAAAAGGATCATCAAAATCGGTTCACCTATAAAAAAGTTATGATGAACCCTCAGACCCCCTCAGACCAAGAAAAAGTAGGTACCTATTTTTGGTCTGATGATGTAAAAAATACAGGCGAATTGAGGATCTTTTCGACTTCAGAAAAGTAGGACGCTCTTCAAATATAATTAGTAAGTATGTTCTTTAAGTCGGTTGAAATACAATTTCCATGTGATATTTTATTCCAGGCCCAGACCTACTTCTTTGCCAAATTCTAGCTCGGTCTTACAAACTAGAGAAGTTTTATGTAATGTTTGGGTACCTATCTAAATTAGTGTAATGTAAAGAAATAACCAAAAACAGCGCAGGGGAAACCTATTTGGTAAATTTAGGTGCAGGATCGATTTCTTCTCGCAAATAGCAAAGCTTGGTTTCTTTTTTAATATTTTCAATATTACGATACGATCAATACGAACCGTTGGGTAAAGTAATGCGAGTTAGATATAAGATGTTTATTTGCACGAATATAATAAATAAAAAAATAAATTAATTCAGTACATAGCTATTCACTTCCCGTTTCAGGATGAATCAAAAACATCTGAGCATGATATGACCTAGTTAGTCCTACCCATTGCTAGAATTCAAAATTTTATAATCACTCATTGCAATCATGAGACCACATAGTAATACTTACTTCCTCTGTTGAACACAGGTTCATTGTTTACCATTATTGTATACAAGAAATGTGTAGAAAAACACAGTAGCTACATAATAACCTTATCAAAATCAAATTGCATATTGTATACTTGTAGAGGTACATAATACTCGTATTATTGACGCGTTGCAGAGCGGCAGTCCATTTAGTAACGAGCCTTTTCATTATCCCTTTTTTTTGTTTATAAGGTGCCGTCTTCTGCGGCACAAATACCTAGGGAATTAATGTCTGGAGCGTTTCCCCGCAGCAGTATAGCATGAGATAATACCTACTGTGGAAGTAGCTAAAATAAACAAACAAGTATTTACGTCTAAGTTGTAGGGTTTTTAACTCCTTTATGCTGCAGACAGCAGCTCTCTTCAAGTACCTTCTAAGGTGATTCCTAAGAACACAGTAGGTACATTCTCATTTTACAATATCCAACATCCTTTTACGTTTATATCTTAACTTACTTTATAATAGTAATAATTCCGGACCGTCCACACAGCATTTTTTGACGACCTACAGATGCGCTGAGAAACTTTCATTTTTTACGAATTTGCACATTTTGCACTCGCTCGAATATGATTCCCGTCGTATAATAAGGGACTTTCCGTAAGCAGCGAAGATCTAGTTTGATCTTTATTGTCCTTAGTTAAAGTTGACCTTTATCGTATTTCTGTTTTTCATTGTAAGTTTATCTTTTACTAGAACTCGTATTCCCAGCTTCTTTCTGGGAATAGTATGAGTCTTTTTGTCTGTTTTTAACTGTTTCTAAGGCCACTTGGTTTTGTATAAAAGTGGGAATTCATTTAGTTTTAGTGATCTTGCTAGTAGGTAATTAGCTGTAGGTATGTAGTTAAGCAGTTATCGCTGTAACCAACTACGAATTTGAGGGCCACGAAATACACAATCTTTGGGCCCCAGCTTGATAATAATAAATATGCACACCATGTTAGTATATAAATAGTCCGTTCAGGATTTCAGTTATGACTTCGTGAATTATCATATAGCAATTCAATGAAATTAGATACGGTAGGGGAGGGAAGCCTAAAACGGGTACCCTTCCTAAAGCGGGTAGGTGTTTGAATTTTCGCGCCTTTAACGCTAGTGAGAATGTGTGCGTGCAACTCCATAGCTAATCCGCCCGCCAATCACATTCAGTCGGCCCGATTCTCTGGCTCACGCGGTTTCAAGGTAAGACGAAATCAAACATTTTTGCTCTTTTCACTAAATATTTTCAAGTTACATTACATTCGATTACTCGAAAATAGTTTATGATATGCTCTTACTAACTGTATGTTATTATTTTACAATAATGTGGTCCTCTTATTTGTGAAATGGTTTTGCATCTTTTGTTTCGGTTTGAAGGTTATGAGCGTGTTTATAAAATTCATGCTTTTGGACAAAACGGGTAAGGGTATAGCGGGTACCCGTTTTGCCCTTACCCGATTTGCCCTGCATGCTTCCATCGACGGCTTAATAGTTCATTCTAGTTATATTATTTATTGCAGATGGTTAATAGATACAAACGAAAAACTACAAACGCATCATGGGATGTCAAGATTATGAAACGAGCGATGGAAGAAGCTAGCAAGACCTCCGTCAATAGTGCAGCAAAAAAAATACGGTATCAACTTGTCTACGTTACAGAGACACATAAAGAAAGGATGTCCAGAAAAGAAACTCGGAAGATTTAAAACAGTTTTTACAGCAGCTCAAGAATTGGAACTGGTTGAGTATCTATTTCATATGGATAATCTGTTTTTTGGACTGACGAAAACAGAATTTTTGCAACTAGTGTACCAGTATGCAGAAAAAAATAATATTACCCATCCATTTAAAAACAGAGCTGCAGGTGATGATTGGTACCTTGGCTTCAAGATGCGCCATCCAGATGTCACTCTACGGCGTCCAGAACCTACATCAATTGCACGTGCAAGGGGCTTTAATAGACCCCAAGTTGAAAGATTTTTCGATTTGCTTGAAGGAGAAATAGAGAAACACGACGTTGACGCAACGCGAATATATAATGTTGACGAAACTGGCATACAGACAACAAGCAACAAACCACCAAGAGTCCTATGTAGATCAGGAAAAAAACAAGTTGGTATTATATCCAGCGTTGAACGAGGCAAACTAACGACAGTCGTGTGCTGCTGTAATGCAGCAGGTTCTTTCATACCCCCATTTCTAATATTTGGCCGGAAACGAATGGTAGACAGGCTTCTTGATGGGGCTCCACCTGGATCCGCAGCAACTTGCAGCGATAATGGGTGGATTAATGGGCCTGTGTTCCTCGAGTGGTTGCGACACTTTGTAGGCATCACAAGGCCAACACAAGAAAAAAAAGTGATTTTAATAATGGACAACCATGAATCCCATAAATACCTCGAAGCATTGGAGTTTGCATCGCAAAATCATGTGATTTTTGTGTCACTTGCTCCACACACGACACATCGTATGCAACCGCTTGATGTATGCGTCTACGGACCTTTGAAAACTTACTTCGAGCAGGTGGTTTCTGTGTTTCAAAGAACACATGTTGGACGCATAATTTCCCAATATGAGGTAGCGAGGTTGTTTGGTGAGGCGTATCTGAAAGCGGCAAGTTCACAAAATGCAGTGAAAGGATTTTCGGCTACGGGAATATGGCCCACAAACAGAAATATATTTGATGATTCCGAGTACCTGCCATCAACTTTAACTGACAGACCAGATCCTACTGTTGTTCTAATCGACGACGCTGAGGCTGATCTGATCACTAATGAGCCCGAGACTACTGGCGATGTCCACAGCCAAATTGAAAATGCAGACATTCGTGAATCAACTGATTCTGACCGCACTATATCACCATCTGTTCTGGAACACATGGACGGCCGATCAATCTGCAAAACTCCGACGCGGACGGCAGATGCTGAACTAGTGATGCAACATCTCACTAGCCCCTTGACTCCTGATACAGGTAACCAAGATAATATTGTGAATGAGGAAACATTAACTGTGGCATCGCATGTGACTCCAAAAGAAATCCGGCCATCACCTAAAATGGAACCCAACAAAACCAACCGTAAACGGAAAGCACAGAAGGCTGAGATACTAACGAGCACTCCTATAAAAGACCAGCAAAGAGAAAAAGAGGCTAAAAAGAAGGATAAGGACAAAATTGATGGAGTGAAGAAAAATTTAAAGGGACCAAAACCTTCCACAAGCATGAAAAGACAGAAAAAAGAAGCAAGAAAGGTCAAAAGAGGTCCAAAGCTTTATAAAAATGACAAAACCGACTACCGATGCTTAGTATGCAGCGAGCTATACTCTGATCCGCCTACTGAAGACTGGATAAGGTGTGACGACTGTCTGATGTGGGCTCATGAGGCTTGCACCTCATACGCTGGCAGAGGGACCTATTACTGCGACATTTGCCAAGAGTTGTAAAATGCCTATTAATAAGACTTAAAAATAACTGTGAAGACTGATTACATAAGATTGTCGTAGTAATGTTACCCTAAAATATTACTTATTAATAGATTTAAATGATTAGTTCTAATTGTTAATCTCATTATTTTAGTCACTACCCGCTTTGCCCTAAGTCCGTACCCGCTTTGGGCCCCCCCTACGGGCAAAACGGGTAATTGTAAGGGTTACGTTTTTTGTTGATTATGCGTACTTTAAGTAGAATACTATTATGTTTTTGATTGTTTTTATGTACCTTAATAAGTAAAGAATTGTCAGAGTATAAATAAAAGTTCGATATACTTCTATATTCTGTTTTATGAATCATCGTCCTTAGATTACCCGTTTTGAGCTACCCTCCCCTACCTAATACGTCCTCGTAGTCTTCTAGGTATCTAATTTGCCTCTACATTGCCACAGAAAGACAAAGGGACACACATAAACACACGTCCGACTGACACCCCTCTTTTAGTTAGGGGTTAATATCCGAGTAAAGCCAGGTCCGGTTACTAGTGTAGGTACATTTTAATATGTACAATTTATAGGAGCTTCAAGATAGTGCAAGCTGTGGGAAGCATTTGCAGATGGCCATCGCAAGCGCATTTTATTGCGCGTTTATACTATTCTGACGTGGACGAGAACTCTAATCGGTACACGATGGTAACCACTTGTTTCTCACTGCCTTATTGTACTCCGTGTAATTGCTATGAAAGTGCCTTGTTGAGTAAGAACTTGGAAATATCGCGATTTGTACACAGTTTGATCGTGGGCAGATTTGTAGCTTCGGTGGATCTAATGTGGAGAATTGAACTAAATCTATTCGCATCAGTGGGTCAAGGTTAATTTAAATGCTGAGATTTTTCTGTTTAAGTCTTACCTACTGGTTAATTAAATAAAACTTAACACTGTATTGTGAATCTAATGTAGGTACATGTAGAATCCTATACCTATTATGTACCTTCCTATAAGTAGGAACATATTTCTGTGCACACAAACAAGAATAGGTAAATGCCAAGGCTACACGTGTTATCGTGAAATCAATTAATGCCTCGTCAATGGCAAAACATTTAAAAACTTCTTAATCCCCGTTTAAAGTTAACCTTATTTAGCAGCCTTAGCTGCCCCAGAAGTTCCTGAACACTGATAAAATAACACTTACACACACAAAAGTATACTATACAATCGACAAGTAATTTATACGAAAAGTTTGATTGTTTTACAAAAATTAAGTAGCGACTTCAAACACGCATTCATTGAGTATAACTCAAAAACTGCTGCTCAGATATTGATCAACACACACGAACATCACCAGCTTTCAAATCAAAATAAAAACCGACCAACCTAAAAAAAGAGTTTTGGCATACGCACGCCCTACCTCAGCATGTCAGCATTGTGTATCATTTTGCTAGACCGAATGCTGCGCTGCTGGTTTTCAGGTAGGACCCGGACAATTAGACAGCTTCCTTGGTAAATTTTGTCGTAAAACTGTTTAAAATAAAACCGTCCATCGGTAAACTAAATTAAGGTTCTTTTCACCTTTACTACCTTCAGAGAAACCATCACAAACAAACGCATTAGAAGACAAGGACAAAACTTGGATTTGACTTTGACTCTTCATTATCGTTACTATCATTATCATCAGCCTACATTAGTCCACTGCTGGACATAGGTCTCCCCTATAATCATTATAAGTGATGATAATTAAAACAATATGAATGATATTAAATGAAATGGGTACATTTGACGTGATTAGCGTGGTGCGTGCGTGAGTGCGTCCAGCGAGTTGAGATTGAGAGCGGGCAACCGGTCCAGCAGACCGGTTCCATGGTTTTTTGCAGCGGATTTTGAGCGCTTGTCGTGTCTCTAATACCTAACGATAGCGGACAATTATACCTAGAGGCTATATCGTTCTAACTTCATCAGGTAGATACCTACCTATCTACTGACTTGAAGCCTACGCTACCCTATTTTTGTCAAAATATAGATTGGGCACAACATCTATAGAAGAAACTCTAAACTATTTCTCCAGATATTAAAACAACATTTGAATAACATCAAAGTTTGAAGAAATAAATAAATAAAGTCATGTATTTCGGACAACATTACCTAGAACAAGCAGACAGATCTTATATAAATTCTACGGTTCATATCAATTATACATGAACGATAAGATATTCTAGACATATGTCTGGAATCGTTCCCGTAACATTTTGATTTTATCTAGGTTCTTATCTAGGTTGTGAACAAAGTTGATCTCATAAACGAGACGGCTTCGGCTGAGCTTCCTCCACTGCAGCACTGAAGTCACCACCACCTCACAAATCACAATTGTATTGTACCTCGTTGTTATTCCTCTGGGTTATAAAGAATACTAAATGACCCGAACCTGGGAGGCTTTTATTACAGTATTCTCCAATGAAACAAAAGCACCCGTCATCGACCAGATCCTGTGCCATCGAAGTCGCTAAACAATTCAACTTTTTTATTCCCGTTCGGGATCCGATTTACAATACAAGCGAAGACGCGATCGGCACAACCCAACTTGGAAGTTACCACAAAGATCCCTGAGTCCACGCCGCCAAATAAGCCACTAAATGATCATCCTATCAAATAGGGACTAAAACTCTTTTACTTTTAGCGCTAGACGATCCGAGTAGGTAAAGTTTTTGTATGTTATTCACCTCTAAACCTAGTTCCTTGTTACCTAGATTAGTGTAAATAAGTGTGTTAGTTTCAAAATAGCATCGTTTGGAATGGATGGATTTTATTTGTTAAGTAGTATTTTCATAGTAACTAAAGAACCAAAACCAACCAAATAAATGAACTAGTACTTTAATTTTCCACCAACTGCGACACAAGCGGGAGGATCTCAATTCTAATTTAGATTTTTAAGTTTATCTCATTTTTTATCACAACTTCTTTCACTGCCTATTCCTCAACTATAATAATGTACTATGAATTTAAAAACTATTGGCCATTATACTTATTATTACTATTTTTTTTATTTTAAATACCTAATAATATTTTATTTCTGAAGGTCTTACATATTATAATGAATATATATAATGTGTTTTAGACCTAGTTCACTAATTAAAGTTTCAACTCCTCGCTCCAACTAAGTTCTAGACTTGTGATGTGGAACTTATGTGGACCTGAGATGAGGACATGTAAAAATCCCGGAATCTGAGACCAGTCTTAAGGCAATTACCTTTGGCAATTACCTAATCAATAGAATATCTGAAAGTCTTTGCGTTTGATACGATCTTGAAATACCTCCGTGGTTACCGTGCCCGGCCTGCATGAAGTTACAATGTTGTCTAAACACAGCCCGCACACGCCGCCGCACTCGCAAGGTCGGCTTCCACGTCACGACACTATTTGAATAATAACTTTGCATAAGTGTTGCGGATTATTTTTCGTCCTACGAAGGCCGTAAAAGAACGCATCGTGCGATTTACCTACACTAAAGTATTATTGCTTTCTTCCATCACACAAAAGGACAGCCTAAGTTTGTCATAAAACAATCTGTCGGGTCTGTAAAGCATTATGTAAATATGTTATTGTAAATTCCTGATATCCAGTTTATAAGAAAAGACATAAAATTATATCGAGTTTCGTTCAATCTTTAGTTTTATTTTCTCATCATTATACATAGAGGTACACTAGCTGATGCCTGCGACTTCGTCCGCGTTCTTAAAAGTTGTAGATCGAAATAAAAATACGACGAACATCCCTTTCTTGACTGGTTTGAGCAATAATTAAAAAGATTTTGCGGCTGCGGTCATTAGGGGAGGCCTTTGTCCAGATGTGGAGATTATGACGTTAATGATGATATTTTTAACAAATTATAAAATGCCTTCTAGTTTCGCTCGTAAAAGAGATAATAATTAGCAGCATGCTAATAAATACTTAAATAGAGTACATAGCTGTTAGTCTCGTACGTGTCTACACCACCGGTGGTGGAGGCAGCCATGTCACGTAGCTGTAATCATGATTCATTGTGGGTCGTCCCAAATCACCGGCCACTGAACTGAGCCGTACCAATCACCAACATTTGGAGACATAGGTAGTTAGGTTTTTGATTTTACGCAATTTAAACTAAAACCTTTTTCCAGCACTTTTTTTAACTAAAAACTTTTTTAACCAAAGAGTATAAAAAGTTTTTTGACAAAAAAGTTTAAACTTTTTTAAATTAAAAAGTTTTGCTGCGTAGGAATATTGTAAAAATAACTAGCATGTAGCAAAGCAACCCACTCGACTCGATTAATGTTTATATCAATAAATGGATTTGATTTTCTTAATTTTCATCTAAGACTACATTACCACTATCTAGGGCACCTTTTACTACATTAGGCATTTCACTTATAAAAGCAACCAACTTAAAGATGTAACTCTTTCTCACCCGACCTCGCTCTTGCATCCGTAAGGTGCTCAACAGATGTGAACCACATGTTATTCGGGATCGCACCCTTGCCTCTTTGCGACGAAAAAAAAAGTAAGCTTATTGGCTTTTTCTTATAATAAATGGGGTACTGATATAACAGAATCATTCATCACAAATCGAGACTCTTTATTTTTGTAATTTAACTCTTAACAATTTTATTTCAAAGTTTTTTTAAATTTATTAGTTAAGTATAAACAAATAAAATTACAATTAAGAAATAGAAACCAAATGAAGAACAAAACAAATAGTGATCGTTTGATATAAATACTTACACCTTCATCAAAAAAGAAAATTACTATCAAAGAATAGAATTTAAATTAAAAGTAATTAATTACTGATTAAATAGTATTGACAATAGAAACAGCTGAGTTCACTGCAGACTGTCGTAAACAACCTAAAAGTAATTTAACTGATTCATTTGTTCAGAAACCGTAATATTTCAATGAATTGCGTTTCCGGTGAGTCTTTTCACAAAAAAAAAAAAATCATTTGGGTCGTTACGAAGATCATCTAATTGTTTCAGTTGTATATACATGTTGTACCTAGTACCTACCTAGTTTTAATTTGTTTCTATTGTAATTTTATTTGAATAAAGTTTGTATCTTCCACGCATGAGTAGATAAGAAGGTGAAAATAAAAAAATCTTAAATTATTTCATGTGGGTCGTCACGAAGATAATCCAATTGTTTCTATTGTATGTAGGTACATACTTCATTTTAATTGTTAATATTCCTTTATTGTAATTTTATTTGTGAATAAACTCTATCTTCCACGAGTAGATAAGAATTTGGAAATATAACTCGCCTTTAGGTAAGTAGTGTAGGTAAGTACCTACTAAGTATCAGATTTCTCACACGAGCCAACAAACATCTGATATATACCTACTGCGCATATTTGTGCCCTACTTTACTCGTTGCTGACTGCATTTCGTTTTAATAACAATCAGCTCTAGACAACAGCCAATCGCAACGAAAGACGAATGGACAGAAAATGAAAAGCTTTTAGAAATAAGTATTTTTTGAAAAATTCGCCTATATTTATAAAAAATCAGGTAATTTGATGTAATTTGTAAGGTGACCCGAGAGCCTAGATCTGGCTCAGCGCATCAGCATTGCCATACAGCGTGGTAATGCAGCCAGTGTCTTCGGGACGCTTCCGACATGGATCAATTGAGCTACCTTGAGACTGTTTGTAACCGTCTGCAGTTAGCTCAATGGTTACAATTGTATCATCATCATCATCACCCCATACTAATCCACTGTATTTGTTATCTATTTTACAATTGTTTATACTAGTTTAATTTTTTCTATTCCTTGTTTGTAAATTTCGTTGATAATAAAGACAAAATTCATTTGTAAAGGGACTCAGTGAATGTGATCTGCTTAATATCGCAATAACTAGGAACTTGTTTATTGAAGCAGACACCTATTTAGTCTTAGTCAGTAAGATTAACAATGAAATTCTTTACGCACTTTGTTGTTCTAAATGAATTCTTAAACTAGATAAGTATAACTAGCCTACATAATCAAGAATTCAGTTTTGTTATTTGGAGTCGGCGAGGCATCGATATTCGTGAAATCGGAAAAGCCTATGTTCAGCCGTGGACATTATAGGCCATGAGAATAAAAAATTTACCTTGGCAAAGTAAATGACTGACCAAATGTATGACTTAGAATTGGTAATCTACCTCTACATCCCAATCAACCTTAGCATAGGCTGTTATATGTAAAAGCATTAGGTGTCAAGGAAACGATTAGTTCCAAGCATAAAAACTTCTAAATATTCAATCTTTGCAACATCAATTCCTTAGGTACCTAATTACCTATTGTTAATTTTACCGGCACAAATCGATTTCGTCGACTACCATTCCAAAACTACAGCCACAGTCGTCGCCAAAAGTTTTATTCAATTTAGGAATTTAATTGTCAATTTAAAAGGTACACTCGGCATCAAAAATTAACTGTGCTTATTTTGGAATGCAATGTTGGTTCTCTCTCTAGTACCTTTGTAGGGCAATCCATTCCGTTTGTAGGGCGGAACGTTAATTGATGTTAACCGAATGGGCTTTTACATGAGCGGTCAAGTCAACCCGTTAGCAGTTGTTTTGTCGGTCACGATGCTGTCTACGGGATTAGCCTGGTTAGTGCCCTACATGTTCTTATACTTTTTGTTTTTATTGGGAAATCTAGAGGTGAAGCGAGTAAAAGTAGGTATAATTCAGATTCATTCATGATTCATTTATGGTCATATGGTTTATATATTGCAATTTATACGCACCTTCCTTCTAAGCAGATTTTAAATTTAGAAGATGTGTATCTTCTAAATTTAAAATCGCTGAGACAACTCACTCAGGAATTTAATGAATGTTATTCATTCATTCATTGCGATTTTAAATTTAGAAGCTGTGTTCTGTTTAGAAGGAAGGTGCGTATAAATTGCAAATAAAAAGGTAAAAAAATCTAATTCGCGAACGAAGTTGCGGGGATTTTATGGAACATCTAGTCTTCCATAAAAGGGGTCTTGCGTGATATGATGAGGGTAAAAAGGTCCATCTGAGTTTAAACTAGCTTTTATCATGAATAGTTGAAATATGATATAGTTGATGTCAACATACGAACTTGATCAAACAGATTCAAACAGTCCCGGCAAATCAGGTCCCTTATTAAGGCCAATCATTGGCCCACATTTGTATTGCCTCTTTATGCTGATGATCTGGACGAGATATTTCAAACTGACGTCTAACTGGCTCTAATAAAGCTTGTTATTGAAGTATGCAATAACAGTAAATGAATTGCGAAACCTGTCTTGAAACAAAAATAAGAAATCAAACTTTACAATATAGGCACTTAGACAAGTCAAATTTTTAACTTTAAATAATGATCTTAACAATAGAACTTTATTAACAAAGAAAATTACTTATTATTTATTTACTTATTAAGAAAGTAACGTCAGTGCGATAATTTAACTATTTTGTAGGTGCAACGTTTATTCAAAAGGCAAATCTATTTTAACAACATTAAACTACATATATGTACAGTATTAAGTACGTATACGTTAATTATTATTACTTCAAAAACACATTTGAGGATTTGAGACCCACAGGCAAAGTTCTCGATCTCTTCTTTAAATTTTAGTTTCCCGTCTTTCGACGCTTTGGCCCAGTCTGGAAGGTATACCTAACAACCTTCTAAAAACCAAACAAGACTCAATATACGTTACATTCATTGGGCCCTATTTTAAACTGATACCACGTCACCACATCATCATACGTAGATGTTGAAGATTCATCTTATAATGTCATTGGCCTGGCCTAATAACAATTTGAAATGATTCCTAAATCTTCGTAACCATCCTCTTCGCTTGATTCTGTTCCAGATCATTTAAATCATCAAACGCTGCCTAGCACCTTTATCAATATTATTTTACGACCCATTCTTCAAATCAATGACAGCACAACTAAGAATAGATAATTCAAAAGCGTATAAGCACAACTCCCGTTAAGATTGGGTATTAAAGTTTACGCTTATTGCGTATTTTGCACTTATTACGGCTTACTGTAAAGGATAAATTGAAAACGGTTTTAGTTAACCGTAGTTTATATAAGATAACAGCGAGTTGTTTCAACGATATAGCGTTATTTTGAGTACACGCTCTGGTTTTATATTGTTTTAATTATTAAAATAGGTGAAATACAACCACTCTCAGATAACGTAATCTGTAACTAACTGGTAACTAAAAACTAAAAATCCAATGTACATATAGATTATAATAATATATAGATTGATAAATTCTCATTGCACCATCAAAATTTGTAGTAAAAGATAAGCTTAATATAATATTACAATATAATAAGCAAAGCAGGATTATTAAAAAGTATCATGATAAATAAATAATGCAAGCTAAACAGACCTTGTGCTCTAATTGAATCTGTTATCTTTTGGGTACTAATTGTATCTCTATTTTTTTTCTTTGTGTTAATTGTGCAAGTAAGTATTTTCTATCTATCTATTTCTTAACTTCAACCATCAAAGGCCATTTTTGCTAAGACACAGGAACAAGACGTAGGGTATATTTTAGGGTCTTTATTAAGGATTTTGAAATAGCTAGAACATATTTTGTAAAGTAGGTATTTACCTTTTTTTATCAGGTACCTAATATTAATGTTCATTGGTACTTTTGTAAATTTTGAACCTTACCTTCCTAAGCTTCATACAAACATACGTAAAAGTACATTATAATCATTTAGTGTGAGTCATGTCATCGTAGCAGATTGCTACGACGTAGCAGAGTAGTGGTTCGGACAATGGGGAGCGCGTTCAACTCTTTTGTATGGACATTATTTTAATTTTTTAAGTTTAAATTTTTTTGATAAATTTGTTTAAATTTTTAAGTTTAAATTTATTCCTTCTAGTTTTAATTTATTTCTATTCCTTGTAAGTAAGTATGTAATTTTCTTTGCTAGAAACTAATAATAAAAAAAATCTATAACTACAGTGCCTAATAAGTAAGAATAATAATACAAACAAGGTATAATTTTTTGGATGAACGAAAAACTTAGTAAAACGAAAGTATTTAAGTCGGGCTAGTCGGGCACTGCTTTGAACGGATAAACTGCGAATTGTAATCGAGACAAGCCCAAAGAGACCTAGTAACGCTAAATCTTATCAGTTTAAAATAGATAAGGACTTGCAGAGTAAATAATCTTAGGCACTAGGTACTACACAACACGGCTAAAATTCAAATGAGTTACAAAAAAAAACTAGTATAATATACAACTGAGCTAACTGCAGACAGTTGCAAACAGTCTAAAGGTGTTCCATGTCATTTCATTTATCACCAGTCGGAAGCGTCCCCAATACAATAGCATACCTACCTTCCTTGCCTTGGTTCATTTTAATTTTTTCATTGTTTCATTTTATAAATAAAATGAAAATACCGATTACATAAAATAGAAATATACAAATTTAATAAAGATACTTAATATTCATTGTCATTCATTGCCAATGAATATTATGAATATGTGGAATACCTCTGTTAAATGATTCATTGGTCTAAAAATATCTATCTGATTAATTTATTTACTTCTTTAGCCTGTGTTTGCTTTTGTTTTTGTGAGTTTACTGTACCCATGGCCCGGCACTCGATAAGTCTGACTGGACCTTCTAAATCTGTCGAATGAGGTCGGCCACCTTCGAGACCCAAGGCTTACTACTATCACGTAATCTGCGTCCAATACTTCCCTCTAATTACGTAAATACCTTGAAAAAAAACCACGAAATGCCTTGAAATAATCGTTTGACGTAAAGTCAATGCACCCAGATACAGGTTTTCGGAATTATCAACTACATTCCGTGCGCTTTTGTCGTTGTTGCGGATTTGCGCACTTGCTTTGTAACTCGTCCCCATCTTGTATATCTATTAGTTTCAGTTTGTATCGCAGGAGAAAATGGTTGTACGGAGTCTATTGTGTGTGTGCGACTAGTAAATTGATTGAATAATATCAGGGACGAGCAGTTGTTGAATATTATTAATTGACTTGAAATCCTATAGAGCCACAATCAGCAGCTAAAAACAGGATAGGATTATAAATACCTTATGTATATATTGATATTATTTAAAATTTTCCAACGTAATCAAGAGACCAATTATTCATACATAGGCTTCTTGGTTAGTTTGGTGCGAGGAAATAGGTACTGAAACTACAACCATTTTCTATAAGTCAATCGTTTAATTTCTAAATTTGTTTAATTAATTTGGAAATAACGTTTATTTTTATTTTAAATCTGTTACTGCTTTACTTAAGATAAAAATAAATGTTAAAAGTGTGATACCACAGAATAGATAGGTGGTGATAGGTACTTAGTTTTGCACGTCATTCTAGAAACATTATACTTATCACTTGTCTGAGTTGTCTGTCTGTATCAATAAATATTGTTTTATGCAATATAAGTAGGTATGTTTGCTACTGCTGTGGCAACAATTTTTATATAAGTATCTATCTTATCAGGGTTTTTTTTGTTTATCTTATCTTTTACATCTGTCTTTAATCCTGTATGTTTTATATTTGTTGGGCTACCTCTCTGCTAGATTATCACTTTTCGCAATCTGTGATTGCAAAAATGTTACTCCATCGCTCCGGCAAAGTGTTTCTATTCAGTCCGAAATATCCCCGTAGCGGAGTTCATGATACCAATCACTACTGAAAGTAACTTAGGTACATAGTTACCAATAGGTACTTTTTAAAATAAAAGGAACATTATCAAAAAATACTGGTCGTAAATATTTTATGGCACTGTCGAAATATGAGTATAAGTAAGTATATATCGACTATATTTGTGGTTTCTAATTAAAGCGATTACCTCGCTGTTACTTTAAATAAATAAATAAATAAATAATTCCGGACAATCCACACAGCATCATCTAGCCCCAAGCTAAGCAGAGCTTGTGTTATGGGTACTAGATGACTGATATACTTTGTTTTACTTATGTTTTTAGTGAAGTTTTCACTAAATTTTTTGAATTCTAAAACCGACACACTTATATTTCCGATCGTTTCAATACATATTTATCCTGGAGCTTTCCTTTTGTTTTTTTTTTAAATCTCAAAATTCCCCTGCATCTGTGTCGGTAGCTCTTTAATTCCCCGAACATTTTGCGATTCCGTGAATTTGCAGCCCATTTGTATTGTACCATCACTGCAATCAACGATCTTTAGTCGGGTTCAATGCCCTCTTTACGACAAGGGCTTTTGTAACGTAACCTTGACGTACTCGAGTTTAAGGAAGATTGACGAAATAAGTGCCTGTTTAGGGTCCATTATCTTACTTATTCTATAGATCGCATTATTGAACGCGGTAGGTAAATATACGGAGATTAATTCAAAACATAACAAAACACAGTTCAATGAGATACGTCGATGCAATCGCAAACAATGATCACTTCTCCGGTCTTCACTACTGACTACCGTTCTCCGTCTTTCGCTATTTTATAATAATTAAACCACTTATTTGGTCATTGTCATTTTTAAGGAACTCTTAAGCTATTTAGAAATAAAATAAAATTAAAACTGTTTTGTGTCCAGCATTAAAATACCTACTAACCTACTTACGGTTCCCACTCATATCTACTCGTTGAGTAATTCAGAACCTGTACATACATAGCACATATGTTAGTCATTCAACTGTGGATAGTGTTCTTTGACCGTCTAATATTAAATCATAATGTCACGATACGCGACCTGATGAAACCTAGCGAAAAAGTGAACTCGCAAAGCGATATGCAACACAATAACATATAACAGTGATTGAGACGATGCAAAAACTGGCTTCTTCATGAGAATGCAATAAGCTTCATTTTATTACACCCTTATAGCTATTTTATCATTCGCATTAAGTTTAAGGTAATTATTATACCTTAGTAAGTACCTAGCCTAGGCAGAGTCATGAATTTGAACCTGGGCAAATGCTACGTCTAACAGTGCAGCAATTTGAAGCTCGATTCGTTTCGGTGGAAATCGATTTGGCATGAACCTAAGTGCTGAAAGGTATTGAACCGGAAACACTCGTTATTTTCCTCAAACGAATTCAAATCATTGCGATTTATTGGGTCTTGCGTGGAGGTTGTGAAATAAGTCACATGTTTGTGTGAGTGTGAGCCTTTTATATTATTAAATCAATGAATAAACATAGGTACAATTAATTTATATCTTATATCTATATAAAAAATATATACACAGCACAAAAGGGAGCGAAATCTCTGCGAGCGATTTCTCCCAGGCATCCTGTGGATAGTGAAAAAATATATATGTATAGGTAAAGGTTTATAGTGCACCGATAGTATCAAAATTTTATTGATTTAATGCATACAAAAAACAATTATTTACTACATATACATATTATACTAGCAGCGCCTCGCGGTTTCACCCGCGTAATTCCCGTTCCTGTGAGAATTCCGGGATAAAATATAGCCTATGTGTTATCCCAACTATATGTGTATAGTGTGACTAAAGTCTATATCTGTGCCAAATTTCATCCAGATCCGTTCAGTAGTTTTTGCGTGAAAGAGTAACAAACACCCATACCTACGTACTTACAAACTTTCGCGTTGATAATATTATTAGGATTAGAATACCTACTAACATGGAATAAAAATAAACTAATACTACAAAAGCAGACAATCATTCTAAAGCTAATAACCATATAACTTGCAATCACACCTAAAGATGCCGAAGAAGATTAAAATCACTGTCCAAGGTCAGGTAAAATACCATGTAAAATTGTCGAATCAAAATTCCCCATGCTCGTCATAAACTTTCGGTTTTAGCGTGTAGATATCCGATCAAGTTTCGCAGTAGACACCATTCAGTCACCGACCTCGAGGAACAAATTGGGCTCTGAGTGACCGCTATGTTAGGTTTGCTCTCCAATATGCTGATGCTTTATTAGCTCCTCGAAAAAAGCCGTCTTAGATATTTTGGTTCTTATTCGGTGCGAAAAATTATCCATTTTGTCTAAGAAGTTTGGATTGTACCATAAGTTGTACCCACCTATCAGCATGTTAGGTTATTTGTAACTAACAAGTTAAGTACACATTTATGTTGAAAATTTAATAAATTGTAGATAAAGTACTTAAGAAAAACAAGGTTCCAAACTTCTGTATTATTTGCACTGATATGTAAATTTTGCGAGACTTTGAGAGTTATGTGCGTAGTCCCGTCTTTTTTATATCGACTCACATACCGGGAAATACAATGTTCCTCCTTTTTCGAAGTCGGTTAGTAAAATTACAACAAAAGTTTTAGTAATCATTTAATTTAAGTTCCGAAGCTACGCAGGGTCTGAGAATTGCTTATCAATTTAGCGAGATTTTCCTGCTATAAACATAGTTATCGTTTTAATTGAATAAACATATTAACCAGATCTGAATAATATTTGCCAGAGAGATTGTGTTATCAATACTCGGCTTAAAGTGTAGGTACCTACGCAACGTGGAGATAGCAACAAACTAGTGCTACCTACCTATAATACAATACAATACAGTTGCTGTAGCATGGTGACAGAATAAGAGAATTGAAGTGTTCTTAAATAAGGACTCTCTCTACAAGCATTGTGCTAGTCTTAGTAGTTATTTAATTCTCTATGTTATGTTTCTTAAGTATTCTTTAAGTAGTTTATCCCAGCACATATGCATGTTCTTATCAATCTTAAGGTAGGCACTGACAACATTTATTGATATCCCGACCAAAATGTTACTGTTTCCAACAATTGTTGTGGTAATTTATTGTTTTTGGTTTAGTTTTTTTGCAATTGTGTATTCACAGGAGGAACTAAAGAAATAATGTCGCAAGAAATAAAGCCTATGCCCAGCTATGGACTAGTATAGGTTGACATGATGATGACACGTAATTCTAGTACTTTAATCCACAGGTCCCGTTCAAAAAACCTTGTTTCAAAAAAAATTACAAAATATAATATACAGTACAGGCAACTGGCGGTAAAATAACAATAAAAGTTTTTAATAAACTGACATGTAAGTAACCATCACAATTCGCGTATCTTACGGTGGAGCTCCATCCTTTTTTATCTGAAGATTGTTACAAATTACTGTAACAAACCACGTATCCATACGCTAGCTCTCTGGTCTTTTTTGCGCGTCGCATCGGGGCCTTCTCATTAAAAATACAGTGCTAGCTTGATTTGAATTTTACGAATCTTACTTTTTGCTAACTAATTGAACAATTAATTTGCGAAGATCAAATGTCTCATATTGATTAGTTCCGTTTCAAAGTTGAAAAACATTTAATTTAAGTGTACGTCAATGGTCTACACTTATTTGTTGCCTAATATAAATAGGTACCTACCCATCAGTAGCATGGTTAACAGGTCGCCAAACTGCCAAAAGTGTTTTAAGTACATGAATCTATTCATGTATAACGCCTCTAGGCATTTAGCAAGATGATAAAAATGGATAAATTAATTAGTCACTCAGTAAATGATGACGCAGCATAGCTTAGCATAACTAATTTTAAATGCGTGCTTTGCATTACCGCTTTTGATGATATGCCATTATTATGTTGCAAAGTGCTATCTTATTAATATTAATAACTATAGCGACCCGCCTCGGCTTCGCACTGTTTTATTATACGTATAAACCTTCCTCTTGAATCACTCTATCTATTAAAGAAACCGCGTCAAAATCCGTTGCGTAGTTTTAAAGATTTAAGCATTCAAATGGACATAGGGATATAGGGACATAGGGACAGAAAAAGCGACTTTGTTTTATACTATGTAGTGATTAGATTAATAACTTAGATTTTACATTAAAAAGCAATTATTTTTAATAGTGACACTGGACATGGACAATACAAATCGATAGTTAGACAATTCTTTTCAAGTACTTAGTAAAATCTAACGCGAAAAAATATGAATAAAGATTAAAGAATAAACAGAAGAAAAAATAAAATCTACATACATTAACATTGTTACTGAACATTGTAACCGTCGCGTCGTCGGCCATAGACTTTGATAATTAATCAGGATTAAGATTAGTAATTAAACCAATTGGTAATTAGCGTTTCAGTAAATTATTTGAAGAAATGCGGCCTGAGATTAGGTTTCGGTATGAATGTCATGATAGTCACGTCACGAAAATACGTACTGGGATATAGTGTTATTATATTTGACTCTAGAACTCCTGACAATGAACAAGAAACCTCTTTGATAAACGTACTTACTAACCTATATTTTTATAAAAATATTGCCATATGAATAAGGAATAATATCTTATAATTTTTTTGTGTAATTTAATTGTATTTGTAACGCCCATGTCCAGCAGTGGACTGATATAGGCTGATGCCGATGATGATTAAGATAAAATAATAACGAACATATTCTTGATAATTGTAATTCAATAATTTATTGAACATGCCAGTTACAAATACGCTGCAAAAGCAGAGTACGGTGAAACACTTTTGTACTTCTTTTTATACTAATTATATCTATCTACCCATTGCGAATCTGCGAATAAATAATTTGATGTTGCACTAGTTAGTTATTGAAACAAATTATCGCGTAAGCAACGCAAAATAAACCAATTTGGTTTCTTGATATTTCATGATTCTGAACTAGATGGAAGGTAAGTGCATAAAATTATCTCGATTATAATGAAATTGCCAAAGACGAACTGTAAGTATAGGGGGATATCCTACTAATATTATAAACGCGAAAGGTTGTAAGTATGAATGGATGGAGGGATGGATGGATGTTTGTTACTCTTTAACGCAAAAACTACTGAACGGTTATGGATGAAATATACATATTATAGATTATAGTCCGGAATAACACATAGGCTATATTTTATCCCGGAATTCCCACGGGAACAGGAATTACGTGGGTGAAACGGCGACGCGCTGCTAGTTTACCAATAAAATGACAAAGGCCCTAATAGGATCCTGAACCAGATGGAACACAATACTCTCTTGATTATAATGAAATTGTCAAAGACGCTGCTGGAATATATGGATATATGTACACTGTAATTGAGCTTGGAGGGGAGTATAACCTCAATTACATGGAGATGGCCGAAGACGGGGACGGAAGGCAGCATCCAGCGCCGAGATGGACGTTTCCTCGCGTGACGCGGGAGGCAAGTGGACACTTCCTCTGCCACGTCACAAGATCAAGTGCCGTCTGATCGCTGCAGCATTAACTGCACGCTATCATACTCCTCTCAAACTAATTTACTTTCTTGAGAACTATGTACCTACTTAAAATCTAATGTATGTATTAAGTAATTCACTCCTTTAGTACCGATTACCAAAGCTCTGCTTAGTTTGGGGATAGATCTACAAACATTTGTTCCGGTGTTTTATTTGTAAAATAAAAAGTATCAGCCACTGATACTTAATACATTAGGTACTTTTATAGTCACTCAATATGGACTGTTAAAATTTCAATCCCAAATTAGGGATCGAACCTTTAACCGATTAATTTAATAAGAAAATACACAATAAATTTATTTTTAAGCTCTTTCTATGGTAGGTAATATAAAAGAATAATCATTTGATAAACTCAATATAGCGAATTCGGCAAATCGATATCGCGATGGTCTTAGATATAGCTCGTGCGTACGCACGGGTGAGATTAGATTGTCCGATTTCCCGCCAAGGATGAGCGTAGACTTCCTTCCTTGTCTCCAAGTATTTACAAGGTCTACCTTGAATGTAAGCGGATAACGTAAGGTTGAAGAAATAGCTTTACATTGTTTTTGTTCATGAAGTCGGAGCATGCAAATAATTCTTCATCGCCTTGACTTCGCAGGTCACATCTGTTATACGTGACTTTGCTGTTATATCTCTTTTTCATCGATATACATATACAGCTTGGTACTTTTTTTTGTTGATTACTTCACCAAACCAATCGCAATCGTTCCTTTTTATCTACAACTCGCACTCGCACTGAAACTGTTTCCAGAGGGCCTTTTAACACTCTTCTGTACTCTTTTTTCGAGTATAATTCCCTCAAGGAGTCACGTGGCTTTAATTTATAAATTGCACGCACCGCCCTTTTTTGAAGAACAAAGATAGTCTGAATATCAGCTGCCTGTCCCCAAAGCAAAATACCATAAGACATAAAACTATGGAAGTAACTATAATAAACTAACCTAGCTGTGTCCTGATCAGTGAGATGTCTAATTGTTCTCACTGCATAGGCTGCTGAACTAAGCCTACCCGCGAGAGCATCAATTTGCGGTTGCCATTGAAGAGTTAAATCAATATGCAACCCCAAGAATACAGTGGAGTCTACGAAGTGAACAATCTCATTATTTAACTTGATTTGAATTGGGAGTTCTCTAACATTTGGTAACATGAATTTTATACATTTTGTCTCTCTATTTGAATCTTAATAATAAAACTAGTAATTTACAGTTTTTAGTATTTTTTTTTGTACATTTTATTTATAAGTCATTACAATAATATATTATACTCCAGCTTTAAACAATACCGGGGCTTTTGCGCATGCGCGGTGCCGGGGTCGGGGTCATTGGGAGCGACTCAATACGTGCTATCCACTCCTTTAAGAGACACCGGGCTCGATGAACCATGATCTGTGCCAACGAGCCCGGTAAGCGACCGGCTGTGCTATTACGCTAAAACCGCCCATCCAAATTGATATTCTTGCGCCATTTCAATGGCCATCGCGCGCGTCCTTTCCATACAATTTCAAATTACGAAAGCCATTAAAAGGGCTTTCTTAGGTCAGTTTTGAAAAAAAATTGACTTATGAAACAAAACTGACATAAGAAAGCCCTTTTAATGGCCTTCGTAATTTGAAATCGTATGGAAAGGACGCGCGCGATGGCCATTGAAATGGCGCAAGAATATCAATTTGGATGGGCGATTTTAGCGTAATAGCACAGCGGGTCGGCACCACCGGGCTCGTTGAATCAAATTTTGAGAACGACCCCGGTACCGGGGCCGGGCCACCGGGCTCGCTGGGAGCGACTCTTTTTTTCAATATACACTCCCAATGAATAGCGCTGGTAAGTCATAAGTCCAACAGTGGACTAGATTAGGCTGATGATGTATCGATGATGTTGTTGCATTGCAGCGGTTATGGTCATCAAATAGATTCATGATTAGGGCTCATTTATTTATGATTTTGTAAGCTGACCACATTAATTCTTTTCTCGATGTTTCGCCTTTTTTCCAAATCGTCTTATCATTTGAAACATTGATAGTAAATCCAACTGTTTGATTGTTATTGATCAATAACTTTTATCATTAATCTGTAATACAGGTTTTTTCCATTAAATTTTAGAGGAAATGATTAAGCCGATACGAAATTAAACGTGTTTAGAATTTTACGCTATTTAAGATCGATAAATCGAGATTAAGTTATTATAGGCTTACACTATTTTATGACGTAGCCTATGTAACACAATTATACAATCTATTGTAGGTAACTACTATACCTATCTAATGTAATATCTACCCATTCATTTGGGTGCCTGCCGATGTCTTTGTATTATAAATTAACAAGCAAGGCAAACCACTGAGGATAATAACGGTTTTTATGATGATGTATATTGTCAGAACAACCTACAAGCGACAAAAATATAAATAAATTTGACCACTTCGTCCAAATTGCTCCGCCAATAATGAAAAGATGCGCAATCGCAATCAGCTCTGAGAAGACAATACCTACTCTCTAGGTGTCACGGGCGGACGTGAGCCTCGATCGGTCTCACAATATGTGGGAAGACAAGAATCTACTCTATTTCAAATTATAAGTCGTATATCTTAGCTTATTTAGGCCTTGGTAACACAAACGGATCAAGCCTTGCTTGTTTTGTTTACGTTAAATCTAGGATGGGAGCCAGATTTTTCACAGACTTTGTACTTGGAGATTACGTAAACTTACAAATATGTTTGAACTTCTTTACAATATGTAAGAATTCACAGAAGTTTATATTGACGCTTCGTCGCGCTTTTTCCGGATAAAAAACATTAGTATCATGTTCATACTACTGTGAATTGCAATGAACATTGAGCCTGAGCGTGTAAATTCTCTTGCAAACGACGTGGCAGTCCTAGCTCGAAAGCTAGGTCATATAACAGGTCCCTAAGCCGTCATGGATGGTCACTCGTACTATGTAGTTTGTAGGCATTCCAAGTAGTAAAATCCACGCTCGTCCAGAATGCGATGAGCCCTTTTCGTACTAAGACAAACGCGTGGTTGCGGTCAGCAGCATCCGCAAACTTGAATGACGTGTTTGTTGGACATCCCTCCTTGCTAGAATAACGCTAGTTCATTGTCAACTGGCCTTTATTTATTATTATTATATTCTTTATTACTTTGACGAGGTTCTAATTCAATCTGTTAGTGTGCGGCAAAGATGTTGTTTTCAAAACGTAGTCATATCTTTGGAGTGCGGATGTAATGTCCTCGTCTATTCCTAATTAATGTTCTTGGATTCGTCGTTCATGACACTTTCGCGTTGTTGAACTGCCAGCTGATTACGTTCATCAAATCTTATGAGAGCATTGAACTGGTTGATTGAGGCTGATCTCCTTTTTGATGAATTTACTTACGCGTTGGCCGAGTCACGACAAGTATCGAGAGGAGGTTTGGGCAAATCTGAAGATTCGGCAAAATAAAGCTTCGCCAGTATATATTTAGTTGATAGCGGGAACGGAGTTTTTACGTTTTTGGAACGTTTGCATATCGCGCCAAATTCATGTTATCCGCTTCTACATCTGCCGTCCACCGAAAACGTAGCAGCATGACAACATAATACCTAGATGAATAATTCCTTTATTACATTACGCTTTAAAAAACAGGTTTATTTCATTAAATATTATTATACAACACTACACAACAATGGAATTGGCGTCCTTATCATGATGAATCTAGTGCTATACCGTACACATCCTTCAATCACATACATTTGCTAATAAATTTCTCTTGTCCGCTTATCAATAAGTCGACAACTTTCATTCTGGTTCTAAGGCAGTCTATTTATATCGTAACTAGAAACTAACAGTGGTGGGAGTGTCCCACGCCACCCGCTAACAATGGTGTTGTAAAAACTGGTCGAGTCTGTGCCAGTGGGTCGGACTGCTGAAATCTTCTTGATTTACGTACTCCTTTGCAATGTTTTATGCAATTTAATCCATTCGAGCTGGTACGCGCCATGCGAACATACCTAGATTCTCGTATATGATTGATTTAGTGTAAGGTATTGCTAGATACCTATGTGTGGACGTATAAATTCTTCAGTTTGGGGAAGTTTTAAATGAGGAAATCTTTTACGCGGAGAATAAGTATAAACTAACCTTGCACCTTGAACAAAACTAACAATGTTACAGAAATAATGAAGTGAGCGAAGCGTGTAAAATAACTAAACAAAACGGCGAAATACCTGAGCAACGCAATCTCAAATTATGATAATAAACATCTGACTGAACACAACACGTGTAGGCAGTACCTACTTGTTATAATTGGGGTGCGACTACATTGTAGCTGGTTGTGCATCGGGCAGAAAGGAGGCAAATTAGAATTAAAAGAGAAATTAAAAAAGCTTTATAATTTGTCTTTACTATCAAATAATATATTCTATGCACAATCTCTGGAAGCGCGGATATCGTGAGTGATACAAGAAACAAAATCTTCGTAGTAGTCAAGCTTTAGTTACATTTACTGAAATACAACATCAATGTCACGACTAGATGAAACTAGAATAGGATTTATGTGTGTCGACATGGTTCGGTGCGTTTGATTGTCACAAATGTAACCGCGCCCTAACTCTTGCCACGTCAGACCCGCCGACGTTACCGAAAAATAAAACTAGACTGAATAAAAAAAATGAAAATGCTGAATAATATGAACAGCACAGTATGATTATGAACGCTGGCCATTAGCCAATCGCATCTCTACGAATCGGTACTAAATAAAATAATCATTCCAGCCGTTGTTCTTTCTACAGACTAAATTCACATCAACCTGGTTTGTTCTTAACCCGCTCTCTGTGTTTAAGTAATTGATAAATATATCCCGTATTTGTGTTTTTGTGACTCACCTGAGATCTTCCTTCCACATATTTTACATTTCCAACGTTAAGAGCTGTGAATTATTCCCACTCACTACATAGTGTGACTATTAAATCCTACTCGGCGTAGGAAGTGAAATATATTTGCGCTCAATTAGGTAATTAATAAACTTGCAGAAAGAGGAGAAATAATGGCTTACAAACAATAAACACTTGTTGCTTGATATTTGGTGATTTGATGTAAAAAATCCCACGAAAATTCTATCAAAAATATGTTGGGATTACCTACCTAAATATCAAAAACGATGATGAATAAAAATCTTAGGTTTCACCACAGGGATTAACGGGTCGGTATTATGTATAAAATTTAACCGTATCCTATAAGCAGTAAGACAAGCTCCGATTAGTCACGGCCAGATGATGCTTTGAAATGTCCTGTAGGTAAATATTATTTATTTTGGAGTAGACGAGAAAGACGGAGTGAAGACCTCGTATTGGAAGCAGAAGTGAGGGAGACCAAAACAATGATGATCCGATGATATAAGAACTAGGTCGCCGACAATGGATTCGTGAAAGCAGAGACAGAGAATATTAAGAGAGGCATAAGTTTTGGTGGATGGCGCGCTAAAGCGCCCTAATCAAAATATGTTCACTCTTCTAAATACCGATTTATTTTGTCAGATACACGTAACAAACGATACTTAATCCAAACATATACTTTAGCACTTATAGATATGTTTTACACCCCATCTGCTACTGGAGTAAGGGCTCCCACACAAAACTGCGAACTCGCATCGCATCGCAAATATCTGCGAACTCGCACGATAACGTCCGTTCTCATTTGCATCGCGCTTTTCTGCCAAATTACGTCATACTTGGTGACCCCCCTTTTAGTCCGCGCTGTGACAACTTTAGAGAAAGAACCGCGGCGCCTGAGCCGCCTTCTTTGTGTTGTTAAAAAAATAGATCTTCTTCACTTCTCAACCCATAGTACTTTCGAGTAAAATAGTTCCCATCAGAGTTTCCCGATTCGGGATGAACCCAGAATCTTCTTTTTCTTTTATATCTATTTAAAAATAACAGCGGTGCAATAATCTTTTTGCGTTCCATTTTACGCTTCCTAAAAACACGTCCAGTGTTACCCTACTATGGTTACCCTACCAAACGGTTTGCCGCACAAAATTGTATCGCAAAAATTCGCATCTCAAGTTGATGATGAGATGATGACGAGGAAAGACTCCAACTGCTGACAAGCTGGTGAATATCCTTTAGCAGAACGTGCCCTTGTTCCAGATGCAGACGATCCTCCACCACAACAGCAGCGGCAACGCCGCGTACACCGGCCGCTTGAAGAAACGGGAGGTGCATCGCGCCATCACCCTCCACCCCGTGAAAGACCATCGCCAGATGTACAGGATACACTCGTATTTCAAGGTTGGTGTAGATTGTTGTTGCTTGTATTATATTGAATTAGCAAGCTGAAGTGAAAGTGGGCCGGTCATATCGCGCGAAGAACCGACAACAGTTGGGGTCGTGTTCTGGTGAAGACCGCGAGTTGGCAAACGTAGTTTAGGACGCCTTCCGGCCAGGTGAGATGACTGCGAAATAGTGCTGACAGATGCTGGATGCGGCAAGCTGAAGACAGGGCGGTATGGCGCTCATTAGGGGAGGCTTATGTCCAGCCGTGGACTAATAGGTATAGGCTGATGATGATGATGTACTATATTAGCTTAGTTATCATATGATGAGGAGTACGTGTCTACTTCATTAATAGTGCCCATTTGTTTTGGCAATGAATAAATAAAATAGCCCCTACATTTCGTTTTCATATGACGACTTTGAATGTAGAAAAGTTTGTCTATAAAACAATAGAGATGTCCATTTAAAAATATTGAAAATACGTACTACGTTACGTTTACATTGTATATGATTTGTCAAGCTCAAAATACATAATGCATTTAGACTGCAGCCAATTGCCCTATTTTCAATCAAATTAGTTTATCACGTTATCACTTGGTTGGAAGGTCTAAGCGTTATCACAATCATTAATTTCATCAGAAATGGCCTAATTCTATTTATTTTGGTCATGTTTTCCGTCAACTGCAACACGTGTTTCCAATGATTAATGATTTTTACATACAATGGCAGCAAGGCGATTACAATATTGGTCAATACGTACTTTTAATGGCGAGCACTTGATAGACAGGCTGGGTAAAAATAATAAACGTGTGTTATATCGAATTGAGTGTATTAATTAATAACAAGTGCTAAATTAAAGTATAACAATTGCTTTGTTGTAAATATTATACATATTTTTTTAATACTTTTTATATTTATATGGAGAAACCTTTATAAGCTTAACTTTGCCATAACCTGGGTCTATATTCAGCAGTGGACATCGGGCCATGAAGCAGACGCCTTGTGATACTGGCTGGTGGTTTATATTTTACGCAATCGTTCTCTCTTTGTCTTTTGTTCAGTCAAATCATCTCTTTTTTACCTTCTCATTTTATTTCTTCAAAAGTAACGAGAAATCAGACCTGAAAAGCACGATCTGTTTTATTCGACAATTCACACAGCATGATCTACCCCAAATTAAGTAGAGCTTGTTTTATGGTTATTATTACATAACTGATATACTTAATATTACTTTAATTCTCTCATTGAGATAGTTAAGCTTACTAAAACATAAGAAACTGTTGCGGGTTCAGTTACCTACTTACACGTGACAAATGTAGTGCAAACAATAGTCCCAAATCAAAGACGTTGTATAAAATGTCCAATTTTATTCACTTGGAGTTAATAAACTCATGACCTAGTATAGGTACAAGCTACAACAGCGTTTTCTCCAGCCCTAGATAACGGGGACAACCATTATACTTTATTAGGTACTTCAAAGTTTCATAGTTCTAGTTGCGCCATAAAGTACAACCAGTAAACATATCTGGCTTTTTGATCTCTACGAACGGCTCGAAGGTCCATTGATGTTATTCTTGGCCATTCTTAAACAGTATTTGTAGTTTTTGATATAACCAGGTGGTTTTTATGACTTTGTGATTAACCAACCAAATTATTTTGCATGTTGCTGATTTTAAAGATTTAATAAATAAAAGTGCAATCTTTCATGTCACTAGGTCTGATTTTCGTTGGTAAAAAATACGAAAGTTTTATCGAAATGAGCATACAAGCAAGCGGTAGAACATACACAGAAGGAGTCTCACCTGAGACTTAGTGGCTCAAAACGGCCTGTGAGCAAGGGATCCAGCACGTCTTTGAATCAAGTCATGGGGTAGGCACATAAGCTGTCAGTTCAAGCTGTTCTTGCTTAAAGGAGACAAAAGTAGTCCATGTGGAGTCGAACTTGTGGCACTTGCAGCTTGATGGACAGACTTGCGTACGTAATGGATTAGAATTACCAATTTTTAGATACTCCTAGAAAGGTAGGTAGAGTGAACATTAATAATAACTTTCCTGTGGGTGCATCTTGAATATAGACAATGAGTGTAAAAAACGTATTTTATTATATTCAATCATCAAGTATTTAATCTTTATTGTTGTACTACGATGTTGTTTGTAAATATGATAATACGAGGTAAACGTACGGCACTACGGACACAATGTGACATAAAATATTGCTTTCACAATATTGATTTATCACTATAAAAGTACTTACTCTTACCACCCTTTTGACCTTATTTTTCTAATGTTTCAGTGATCGTACTTAATTATTATTGCCCATTGAGGCGGTAAGCTGGTCACGAAGTTTGACCGCAAACTTCGATTCAATTCAATCAGACAACTTTATTTGACCTTCTTTTTCGTCTTAGAGTTCGTTGACAAAACAATTATTCTTGAGAGAACTGCAGGCCTCATTGTAGTTGGACATCAGTATCAAAATTTTGAAGGGAAATGTGAAATATCACGTCAGTTAAACGAACTATAAAAATGCCTAGTTGTGTCGCTCATCTTCCAGCAACAACCTGCAAATAATAAAATCTTCTCATTTCCAGAACCTTCGAATCCAGGAACTTCGGGAGCGTTCCCTGGAACTTCACCGCGACATCGCCATGTCGATGCGCGAGCTGGGCGTGCCCGGAGACCAGGTGGAGAGCCACGTGCTGCCCGGGGGCGTGCCGCTGTTCCCGGCCAAGGTGGGGGAGCCGGAGTATCTGGGGAACAACAGCATACTGGGTAAGGACATCATCAGCAGAAAGTCGTGACAATTGCAATGGTGCGTTTTCGGTAGACCATGGGAGCACTTATTGAAAGTTTACAATGGAACGCAGCCAGCGTCTAAAATCTGTCTGATAATTAACTGCCAATTTCTATCGAACACAGCTTAGCTGAATAGACTATTAGAAATTGGCCCTCTTCTCTAGGAGTTTCGTGATGAAATAATCAAGCTTGGCATCATAGGAAATAGAGATGCAGAGATAGCGAAGTCGGGAACTGATCCACCAGACGCGCACTTCGATAGCTTTGTAGAGGCATGGGCTCTATCTTATGCTGGGTAACTGTCTAAGGCAGAAACCACTACAGCAGTAGTCGATAGCCACAGTTTCCCCATTTCCCGTTAGTTTTTTGCCAAACTTGATTTTAAAATTGTTGCACAAGCACAATCATCGGTTTTTTATTTATTTATTGGGATGCACTGAAGATATATTCGTATTTAAATAAATATGGGTTATTATTACAAATTATGTGCATACAGAGAGGTCAGCGGGCAAAAAAAGAAGAAGAATGTTGTTACAACAGACATCTCAAACCTTACCTTCCAAATTCCAGGAGCCCCCATCGACTTCAACCGCTTCACTCCCAGCTCCTCGGACGAGGTGGTGACCTTCGACTTCATCAGCAAGTCCATCTACTCCGTCAGCCACTCCAACCCCAAGCGCAGGATCGAGGCGCCGCTCAAAGAGGCTCTCGATGATGTCATTCGAGAGGTCAGCTAGCTCTTTACTATAACAATGGATAAATTTTATTTAAGTTCCCAGTCTTGTCCATATGAGTGACCTGATCTCTCATATGGGCATGACTGGGAACTTTTCTGCTAAACTAATTGCTTCACTATTACAATGAAGACAAGAAAGTACGAGAAATTTTAATTCACTGTCCTACTTATTGGTGTATAAATTTTACGTAGTATTTATATTCTCTTTGGTGTAAATGGTATGGTCAAAGTGACAAAATTTGGTGTTATAAAAGAAAGTAAAGGCTCCAAATATCTCCGTGCAAGCACCGCATGACTGTATAGAGTTTTATTTTTTGTTTTCTAGAATTTTTTTTTGGTTTCTTTAATTTATATGCCGGTTCCCAATATTTTTCATTTCGTCCAGCACAATATTTTTCAATTAACAAATCTCATAGGAACCTCTTACTAGTTGTTTGTGATCCATTAAACAAATTAAAATGTTGGAGGACATATCGAGTAGATAAAGAGGTGAAAAACTCGAAAGCTTGTTAATTTAATAGGTTTACAAAAAACAAGACTTACAAAGCTCTACCAAATTGTATAGAGTACCAGGCGCCGCGGCGCCGGCAATTCTATCACCAAACACGTCTTCGTGACGACAGATTTCACAATTTGCCCAAATCTAAGCTCGCCTTGATTTCACCAATCTCGTCTACATAACTGAAGCAATTCCCTTTCATCATCATCATCATCAGCCTATATTAGTCCACTGCTCGACATAGGCCTCCCCTAATGAGCGCCATAGCGCCCTGTCTTCAGCTTGACGCATCCAGCATCTGCCAGCAGTCTTTCGCAGATCGTCATCCCACCTAGCCAGAGGGCGTCCCACTCTACGTTTGCAAAGTCGCGGTCTCCACTCAAGAACACGATTACCCCCAACGGTTGTCGGTTCTTCGCGAGATATGGCCGGCCCACTGCCACTTCAGCTTGCTAATTCTTTGAGCTATGTCGATAACCAAAGTTATCGACATAGCTCATTATATAATTCCCTTTGCTCGCCATTCTTCTCGGCTCCATAACTGAAGCAATTCTCTTTGTCCAGGTGATGGAGATAATAAACGCGCCGTCCCGGCAGCGCGGGCGCGTGATCGACTTCAACGAGCTGCTGTACGGGTACGTGCGACTACAGCCGCTGCACGGCGTGGACTACGTGCTGGACCTGCTCCTCAAGTACCGGCGGTACCGCGGCCGGAAGATGACGGCAGCTGTGCGGAGACACGCGTACCTGCAGCAGTCTTTCACTGGTACACATTTTGTTAATTATATTCTAGAGTCTAAAATTCTATACACTAGCCAAACTCGATGTAGAATGTTTGTAAACAAACCACGACACAAAAAACTAAAATTCACTTGCTTGGCTTCGAATTTTAGATATGAGTGGACGAAATATTTAGTGAAGGAAGGATTTTAAATCGACAAGTAATGTAAATTGCGTATAAAAAGGCGCGGCAACAGAGTGTATTTTAGGTTAAGTATGGGCGGTTTGTTTACAAACATTCTACATCGTGTTTGGCTGATGTATAGTGTCGAATATACGACGTGGCCGAAGACGTATCACGAAAGTCTAGAATCTAGACTTTCGTGATACGTCTTCGGCCACGTCGTCACTTACCATCAGGTGAGATTGTGGTCAAAGGAAGGTCTATTGTTGACAAGCGCGCTATGGCGCTCATTAGGGGAGGCATATGTCTAGTATTGGACTGATATAGGATGATGATGATGTTGATGTTGCGTTTACACGTTTAGCATGATTTCCTGGTAGACAAGTAGATTTATGTTTTTCCAGGTCTAAATTTGATATTATTATTATGATTTTATGCACACATTGTTGTTCCCAGCGCCATTTTTAGTTCGTAGGAATAGACATAAAATATGTGTAGCTTGCTTGTAGGTTTAAGAAAAATAGATTGGTCCCCGTTTTAGATGCTTTTGTAAGTATATTATTTATATTTCTCCATCCTGGTGTATTCGGTTAGTTCTGAAAATAATCCTACGAAAATTTACGAGTAAGAAATACATGAGTTTCCCATAGATGTATCAGCTTTCTTAGTTCCAACCCTAACCCTAGAATATGCCGAGTATAATGGAGTAGATGATGATCTATTCTAATTCGAAATGTTCTGGACCAAAATCGAATTCTGGCAATTTAGATTTGAACCATCCAATTTATCATCACATCGTGTCGTTTGTAATATATCTTGTAAAATGTCATAGCATTGATTACGAGTACGAGCACGGAAAGCACGGACAATGTTGTCACTTACCTAGTTTACGCGTGGACTCGTTCACAATAATATTTTTATGCCACTTACACCCTGGGGCCTCGCATGAAGAAACCGATGGATTCAAATGATGTCATGTCTGGGCACGCATAGACAACATGGGAAATGGATTCCATGTTCAGCTTTCCCCTCCCCTTTCGGTGAAATTTGTTAATAGTGTTCTAGCTCAGCCCTGCTGCTTCACCAGCGTGAAAGTTGATTTATTAGTTTTCAGACGTTGCCAGTGTTGGATTTTCACAAGGGAAAGACAAGCGATGTTTGATTAGCTGATAGCGCCTGAGTTATGTGACTGAGCACACTTAAACATGATAAGGAAATAAAGTCTTGGAAACACATCAATATAATCTCTTCTTTTTCAGGTATAGAAATAAGGGAGTTACCTATGGGTGACCCCCCGCCCTTCGAGGACCCTGCTATCCTTGAGAATGCAGACCCTAACCTGATGAAGGTCGCACCCGACGACTACGCAGAGTTCGACGAGTCCAGCCAGCAACAGAACAGCTTCCTCGACTTCAGCAAACTGAACGTAAGGGAAGCCATAGAGTCTGGCCTCATGAAGCTACAGAATCTGCCCAAAGTCCTCAAATGGAACGAAGCTCCATTCGAACAATACCCCATTTTCGACAGACGAATATTCTTCATCCTCCCTCTCGCAGGCAGGCAGGAGGTGTTCGGAAGGTTCATGAAGAATTACGAGGATATAGTCCTCAAGAGCGACGAGGCTGTGACATTAATAGTCGTACTTTATTTAGATAGTAAAAATCCTTTAGATTACCGAAGTGCCGAGGCGCTTATATCTTTTTACAATGAACAGTACGGTAAAGACATCAGAGTTGTTCAGATGGGCAACACGGTGTTCTCCCGAGGAGCTGCTCTGACGGAGGGCATGAAACTGTGCGCCAATGAGGACCTAGTCTCGTTTATCGACGTAGACATGATGTTCAACTACAATACTCTCAGAAGAATAAGAATAAACACAATAAGGTACACTCAAGTATACTTCCCGATAGTATACAGCGAGTACAACCCTGAAGTAGTCAACGGGCCTGATTACAATAGATTCGGTAACGAACCTGTGGAACCAGAGCCTGACTCGAGCAATACGGTCGATAGCGTTGAAACAGTGAAGACGGAAAGGGAGATCGCCAATCTGAAGTACAGTAAAGAAATCACAGATGACAATGGATATTTTAGGCAGTACGGTTTCGGCATCCTCAGTATTTACAAATGTGACTTCAACAGAGTCGGAGGCTTCGATTTAAAAATAAAAGGCTGGGGTTTAGAAGACGTGGAGCTGTTTGAAACGCTTATTAAATCCAATCTGACTGTGTATAGGATACCAGACGATAGTTTAGTGCACAAGTTTCATTCTGTGGACTGTGATAAGAATCTAGAGAAAAGCCAGTTTACGATGTGCTTAGGGACGAAAGCTTCGACGTACGGGAGCGAGAAACACATGGTGTATTACATGCTGAACCATCCTGAAGTGTTGTGGCCTCAGAAAGAAGAAAAAGGTGCTAGCTAGTACGTGGTTGCCGACGATGACTTGTTACTACTGTGTTCAAAATGTGCTCGAACTAACGGACGTGTGCTCGGAAATTGCATTTACTGACACCTTTAACACAAACTGAAGTTGTATTAAACGTAAAAATATTATAAGAAAAAGGAATTTTATATTAAGAGTGAATTCTACTCCAATTCCCGTGATTATTTTTAATTTGTTTTGTCTTAGTATTGTTAATTATTATTATGTACAGTAAATGAATGGAATCCATCAGTAGGTGCTCTTATTTTAAGCGATGACATACCTATTTATACAATTTAATTATTTTTGTAATATAGTTAGTTAGCGAAAACGTATTTGAAACTAGCTTTCCAAAAAGCATTTATTTTTAATGTACAGTAGCTGTTGGAACGTTCCTAAAGTAATTTAAGGTATAATAAGTAAATTCGTATTTTAGGCCCTTTAATTTGGCCATACTTGTAATACATGTTTTGCTCTTATTGTTGTAAATATTAATCGAGAATGTATAAATCTACTTCTTGTTTTGATATATTTTAAAATTATTTAGATAAATCTTCAAAAACATTAAATCGTTGAACGTCCATAATGACAAAATGAATAATACTCTAAATATTACTTTGGTTGTGAATATTTACATACTTCTTTATCTATTTAAACCTAACATGCGGTACCACTTAATGGCCATATTACTTATTTAATACATATAAGATCAATTAGATGTATTTATGAAGCTCTTATCACTAATCCCAAAGTAATTAATTAGGTAGGTATCTTTATTTGTAACCCTTTTTCACTTTCTAGAAACAGTTTTTTTGAATGAATACTGTTCAGTTCTAAAAACTTAATGTACCTATTTCGTTTTACTAGATGTATCTACTACTAAATATCTTTTGTTTCATATCTCCTAAAATCAATATCACAGTTTTAGTAAATTGAACGATTTAAGTTTAATTTTAATGTTAAATTTATTTACACTTTCAATGTATTTAATTGGAATAATGCAGTGATAAGAGTTTCATGAAAAATATTTTTGTAGATTTAAAAGGGCAATGCTCGTCTGGCATAATAAATAAATGTATTTTTGTTTAGTAAATAAGCTGTACATCGTACGAGAGCTCACTATGTGCCAAGTTAGTAGTTACATAAGTAGGGAAACAAAGGTTGATATGATATTAAAGCAAAGTGAGTCAAAGTGATAAGTTGAATGGAAATTAATTAAATATCTTTTTGTGAAATTTTAAATCTGTATTTTATTTATGAGTCTCTGTCCTATGGTACTACAGCATCAGGTGGAGCTGGAATGGAAACAAATACTACTACTACTAAACTACCTACTATAATTTGGCATGTTTTAAAAACTATAAACTTGAATGTAGTCAGATAAAGTCGGGTTGTGGATGATACATATGATAATGATAATTTATGAAATTTCTAACCTGAATAAAGTTGTAGGCCTGGAATAAAATAGGGGCACCTATTTATTTATTAATATTACCGCGGGTGAAGCTGCTGGGTGGAGGTAGTAATAGCATACAATAGTATGAAATGTGCAATACATACAACTTGATGCCTGTCGTGGATTCAATAGAATACCTACGTAGGTACTTAGATATTATCACTACATAGTATAAAACAAAATCGCTTTCTCTGTCCCTATATCCCTACGTCCCTTTGTATGCTTAAATCTTTAAAAATACGCAACGGATTTCGATGCGGTTTTTTTAATAGATAAATGATTCAAGAGGAAGGTTTTATTTAACTTATGATAAAACAGTGCGAAGCCGGTGCGGGTTGCTAGTTAAGGATACCTCAAAAACTGCTGCTCAGATCTTGATCAAAATATGGGAATAAATGCAAGCACCAGCTTTCAAATAAAGAATCAGCAAAATCGGTACAGATAACAACATAAGAAACAGTGGACTGAGAACCAATATTTTTTAAGTCAATTGAAAAATGTTTAGTTGCTCTTGTAAAGTAAGCGTAGATTAGATTGCCTTACGATTCGTCGTGAGATACGCAAAGTGAAACTGAGTTTCAGAAACCGATAGCAGTAACATTTACAATTGCGATGATTTTCACATGTACAGTTGCGTGCGAGGTTCTTACAGGGTCTTTAGAGATAAAATTAAATCCATAATGCTGGACAATCCACACAGCACCATCTAGCCCCAAAGTAAGCTACTCAAAGCTTGTGTTATGGGTACTAGATCACTGATATATTTAATACATTATATAAATACAGATATTTTTATTATACATATTAAACACCCAGACCAACGAAACAAATGTCTGCAGATCTTGCACAAATTTGTCCCGAGGCGGGAATCGAACCCGCAACCTCCTGCGTTGCAGGCGGACCTTCGCCCACCGCGCCACATCGGTCGTCAGACGTTAATGATGTGATATGTATTCCGAGAGAATTGACCATATTCGAGTGTTTACTTAACGTTGGACACTTAAATACCTAAGTGTGGACCAGTCCTAGGTGATCGGTAGTATTTGTTAAGGACTTGACCTCATTTATAGGTTGATGAGATAACCGTAGTATAAAGAAAAATGATCAGGTCAAGTAGGTATCGCTTCTTCTTCTAATGGCTTCGTTGATGGAATAAATAAAAGGCCAATAGTAACCTACCTACCACTGTTTTGTGAACTATGAGTAGGTAAGGTACCTAAAAACTTCGGTTTAACCTCAGACGGTTTTACAAGTTTAAGACCGGAGTTCTTTGTACCTATGCGTTAGGTGGTTGATTGCATTACATTGGTAGGTACCTAGTTGATTGTATAGGTATCTACCTAACAAAAATATTTCACAACAATGTATCCAATTAATGTAGGTACCTACATATTGTAGAATAGGGTACCTAGTGCAACATGTTTTGGGATAGGTTTTAAGATAAGTTTACTTAACACGTTTTTTATACAAAACACACAATATTTTAAAATCAGTTTACATGACGACTGAGTTGGCGCAGCGGGCGTAGGTCCGCTAGCGACACAGGAGGTTGCAGGTTCGTTTCCCGCCTCGCGACAATTTAATATTTGTACGATCTGAAACTTTGTTTCAGGCTTCTGGGTGTATAATGAAAAAATGTATAATGATATTTTTTTCATTAACATGTATAATGAAAAAAATATCACTATAAATAAATAAATAATATTAGTTATCTAGTATAGGTACAAATTACACAAGCTCTGCTTAGCTTGATGTTAGATGATGCTATAAATATTGTCAAAATCATTGCTTATTTATTTATAACAAAGATCCTATGACTAGTTATCACTATCATCACTACATAGTATAAAAAGTCGCTTTCTCTGTCCCTTTAAATGCTTTTTCACTAGGCAACATGTCGCAGATACTTGTCGCTCGACATTCACGTAGTTGTCTCTGCAAAAGTTGTGGGACAATGTCCCCGGGCGACATCGCGCGGGACACGTGAATTTCGTGTCGAGCGACAGAGTCGCGCAACAAATGTCCCCTAATGAAAATGCGGCTTAAAACCTGCGAAGGTCGTATATGCGTTTAGTGAGATATTGAGATATAGATAGTGAGAAGTAGGTACTTTGTTTGTTTAGACCCTTTCACTGCTACGTCTGCCACAGGCTTCATACAAAAAAACAGCTAGTAATCACCGGACAGACATTGCTTCAGAGCAATTATTTCGCCACTTCGCTGTACATGTCTGGCTGGAGAGGCAAGGGCGGGCCTGAGTGGTTGTCGGCCGGCAGTGGGCGCGTCGCGACCCGATGCGGGCTGGTAGTCGTGGGACCGAGGTGATGCAACTCCTAGTGCTATAGTTGCGAGGGGCTATTGAAACAGAGGGTTATAAAACGCTCCTTATACAAACTAGTAACTAGGTACTTAGTAATAAGTCCAAAATAAAACTAAATTTAAAACATAACAAAACGTGCGCGTTGAAATATTTCAAATATTTGAAATATTTAAATAAAGGTAACGATAAGTAAACTAATAATTTGATTTAACTGTTTTTTTCCTTTGCAACAGACATCAAAAAAGGAGCATAGGAGAAGTTCTTAATAATAAACTTGAATTATGATGTTTGTTTTGAAAGCTGCTTCGTAAAAAGATTGATTGAAGAGTTTTTGAGTTATCATAATGCGTATTTTAAAGACTTTATCTAAAATATTGGGATCATTCTCTGTAAAGCAGTAAAATAATCACCCTAATCGGTCCATAATAGAGTAACCACAACCATCGATAAAAACAAACATACTATCTCGAACATAGAACCTCCTTCTTCTATGTCGCTAGTTTCGTGGCCACAAAAAGCAGTATATCTTATGAAGCTAAATGCAGAAGGGTATCATTTAATCGGTCAGTGAATTAAACAGATTTTGGTGAACAAAAAAATTAATTCGGTAAGCTGAATAAATAAAACTGGGCTGCGACAAATGGCCTGCAAAAAAATAAAAATTGGGCAACAAGAAATATAACAACGGGATATTTAAAAAATATTTGTGCAGTAAATTATTTTTCATGCATCAGCAAATCATGATTAGCATTTATTGAAATTTTGGCCTGCTGTAAATCTAAAAATGGAGCAACCAACTATCAAAAATTATCAGCAGACCGTGGATCGAATTTAATTCAGTGTTCTAGGCGTTATTTTGTTAAAATAAAAAATACATGTCAAATTATTTATTTTATTGTTTATTTACACTGAGTTTTGAGTAAATTGAATCAAGGAAAAATAATTTTCCATACAAACTTTAACCCCATCAGAAGTTAATTTTTGAAAATTTTATTAGCCTATGTCTAATAAACTATTCTAAACTTAACTATATACTTACCAAATTTCACCTAAATGACTTAAGTGACGTAAGTAATTACGGAGATTACTTATAACAAACATTCACACAGACTTATCCAGTTTTTATAAATATTATAATTGTAATATTACTTACTTACATTTTTTTGTGTATAACGAGGTTGTGTATAACGAGGTTGTGTATAACGAGGTTGAACTTTTTTTTTTTTTCTTTTATCTATCCTTTATTAACAACGAAAATTACAAGCAAATGAATAGAAAAATTACAACTAGTATTTACAATTGAAACCATTGAGCTAACCGCAGACGGTTGCAAACAGTCTAAAGGTAGCTCAATTGATCCATGTCAATACCAGTCGGAAGCGTCCCCAAGACACTGGCTGCATTACCACGCTGTATGGCAATGCTGATGCGCTGAGCCAGATATTCACCAGCTCTCGGGTCACGCGTCGCATCGACCAGACGCTCATATAATTTTTTAAAAACCCGGAGAGCCTCGGTACCCCACGGACCTAGGGTCTCGAATCCAAGGGGAGCAAATGCGTAGGTTCTGTCGAGACCTGCGCCTCTTGAGATCCTCGGTTGAACTAGTGTTGAACTAGTGTTGAACCAGTGTTGAACCAGTGTTGAACCAGTGTTGAACCTGTGTTGAACCTGTGTTTAACCTGTTTTTAACCTGTATTTAACATGTTTTTACCTGTATTTAACATGTGTTTAACCTGTGTTTAACTTGTGTTTAACCTGTGTTTAACTTGTGTTTAACCTGTGTCTAACCTGAGTTTTACCTGGGTTTAACTTGTGTTTAACTTGTGTTTAACCTGTGTTGGACCAGTGTTGAACCTGTGTTGAACTTGTGTTGAACCTGTGTTGAACCTGTGTTGAACCTGTAGTTATACTGTATTTAACCTGTGTTGAACCTGTATTGAACCTGTGTTGAATCTACGTTGAACCTGTGTTTAACCTGTGTTTAACCGGTGTTTAACCTGTGTATAACCTGTTTTTAACCTGTGTTTAACCTGTGTTTAACTTGTGTTGTGTTGTGTTGTGTTATACATAGTTATATAGACCATGAATGATCGTACCTGAAAATATAGCTCCAGCACAACCTTCCTCGAACGAGGTTCAACTCAGTGTTGCCAGATGGAATTTGAAAAAAACAGTAGAAAGTTCAGTAAAAAATCTGTAGATTGGAATAAAAATCAGTAGGTAGATAATAATGACTGAAAATTGTAGTAGGTACCTTATGTATTGTGTTTTGCGAGTATTTTCACTCGCATTTTGGCTGGCGACCTCTTTTTTTTTTAGCTGTCGCAATCCTAAAAAGAAAGCGTTTCCACTTTGCATTTTTCTACTATCGTACGTTGGTGCCTCCTTAAATTAGGTACTCTTTAGTCACGGAGCCTATAGGCACTCGGGAAACTCAGGTACATTTCACGAAATTTTAGAAGGCGCTCGGGAAAATCAGTTAGATTTCACTTAATTTTAGAAGGCGCTCGGGAAAATCAGGTAGATTTCACTAAATTTTAGAAGGCGCTCGGGAAAATCAGGTAGATTTTACTAAATTTTAGAAATAAATCAGTACATCGGTAGACGCCTGAAAAAGCAGGTAGATCTACTGCTAAATCGGTAGATCTGGCATCGCTGATTTTTAAACTCATGATATCTTTCGAATGGAATGTCTGAATTGAATAATTCAAAAAGTTCTATAAAGGTATTGTAGCAGTTTTTAATATTAAGTTTTTTTTATAAAAATCAATTTTTCCTCATTATAATTATTATAGTAGGTAAAGGTACTTTTAAGCTGTTTTTCGGTTTTTCTCCTTGATGGTGGAATTTCAAATGAACTATGCAGTACTTAGGTAGACATAGGTACCTAGGTAGGTACGTAGGCAAAGAATATAACTTTTACCTTAGTACCTACCTATACCTATGTCCTACTTATCTAGGTACCTACATGTCAAGCTGTAGGATAAGCAATGACATACCTACCTACTTATTTGAAATTAGCTGTGCCCCGCGGCACCACCCACGTGTAAATTTATTTTTCAATTGGAGAACATTATGGATATCGAAGACTGAGAAAAACACGTTTGATTTTGGAGGCCACGTTTTGGATCGCGAAAGCAAATTCGGGTTTTTGCACTTAGATCTGCGGCGGGGCGGCGCGACGCGGCGGGGCGCGTGGCGGGGCGCGCGGCGGCAGGGAGCGGACGCGCGCACTACTTGATTTCACCAATCAACTTTGAGCCTTACTTCTTGTGTGCTTGCTTGTAATATGGTTCCTTACCACAGAAATTCTAGCACTAGAAAAGTTATTTTTCTGATCGATTACATAGGTAATTAGGTACCTGCCTCCGAAACGCTTGTCGCCACCTCTACTAATATTATAAACGCGAAAGTTTGTAAGTATGGATGGATGGATGTTTGTTACTCTTTCACACAAAAACTACTGAACGGATCTGGGTGAAATCTGATATAGAGATAGATTAAGTATAGTCTGGAATAACACATACGCTATATTTTATCCAGAATTCCCACGAAAAATTCCGGTAATTTCACGAGTGAAACATTAACTACTATTTTAATTGGGAAAATAAATAAAACAATGAAAAAATATGAATGTTAATATTAAAGTTTGACAGTAAGTGTGTAAGTCCTCGCACTCTGTACAGCACATTTTGGGATATAACTTTATTTCTTTATTCCCAAGATTGAGAGATAGAGATCATTTGTAGGAAAGCCCCAAAGATTTTAAACTTTGCTTAGTATTTACTAAGTTATTCTCGGTCTTAAAGTATCTACTTAGGTACATACCAAATTTCATCTAAATAACTAAGTATCTACATACCACCACCAAATTTGTTCTCAATAACTTAAGTATCTACTGAGATTATTTATAACAAACATGCACACAGACTTATAATAGTATCTACCTAAAATAGTAAGATTTCAAACGCAGTACCAGTGATTACGGCTTATTTTCGCTTTTTTCTGCTTTACTTTTTTATAATTCTTTTGCCCATAACATTTATTATGCACCTCAAAAATTTAATTACTTGCTGTCACATAATAATGGTTTATTACTGCCCATTATTTTTTTATTCAGTCGCCCAAAAGTATTAATTTCTTCCATACCGCTATTTATTCACTTACCAAAAATTTTATATTTGTCAGCCAAGTATTGCAGGTCGTTTTTATTTTACATCCGACCAAAATTTATTAAGCTGCCCAAATATTTATTAAGCTGATTTTTACCGCTTACCCCAATATTTAAAATAACTACCAATAAATTTACTCCCAATGCAGAAGCTGCTGACTTCTACTCGTCCACATCGACACAATGTCGTCACTGCACTTGCAAATTGAGGATTGACGAAAATTTGTCTATTATACCTAGTTACGCAATATTAATCTATAGGTAAGTACCTACTATCCTTTCCTGCTAATATAATAAATGAAATTTTGATTAGACGTGGTTCTAACCCTGGAATAACACATTTATTCCATAAATCAGTTCCCACGGGATAGAAATAGCATTGAAACGTTTTCATAGAAATAAAGCGTGCGAAGCTGAGGGCAGATGCTAGTATTAGTAAAGAAGAAAGATTTAGGTTTTAGTGTATGTTTGTACCGAATTAACTCAATATCTATGCGTGAATGTTTGTTACTCCCTCGTGCACAAACAGCTGAGCGGATATGAGTAAGTAAGTATATTTGGCACCAAGGTAGCTTTAATCCTTAAGAAAAAAGAAAAAGAAGCAAGTCAAGCTATAAGCTATTAGATTTAAATAAGTAGGTACCTACACATAAACAGCAAGAAAATAAACATAGACGGCCATACCACAAAAAAAAGTTACGACTTAGACGCGTGTTTAACAGTTATTTAACATAGTTTTGTAGGGTGACTTTTGCTAAACAACTGTTAAATACGTGTCTAGGTCGTGATTTTGTTTTTTTGTGGTAAGGCTGATTATTTTTGTAGTATACCTACACGTACGGTATTGAATGTAACCTTTAGTGTAGTTGAGTATCAGTATACTTAGCTAAAGTAGTTTTGTCCTGGTGAACCGC
Source organism: Eupithecia centaureata (assembly GCA_944547425.1). Lineage (NCBI taxonomy): Eukaryota > Metazoa > Arthropoda > Insecta > Lepidoptera > Geometridae > Eupithecia > Eupithecia centaureata. Next base: position 1,093,412 of record OX155689.1, read on the forward strand.
CTAACCACCTCACAGATATCTGGTGTATGCACCCAGAATGCTTACGTCGAACAGTGGACGGTTACTACAGACTTGAAGATGACTTCTTAAAGCAAAGAAGCGTGTCGCGAGCTCTTACCTACCTCTTATCTTGAATCTTAAGTTTGTTTTCAAACTACGAAATGTTCTATCAAGTTAAATCGTTGACTTTCATTATTACGTAACGCACGGTCAAGAGTTGAATCCCGCAATCATCTGAATTGGCATCTCATCATGGATAATGGCGTGGTGAAATAATATTCAAGTGTTTTTGTAAACAAATGCACTCGGCCGAGCTGCGAGGCTCTTTCGAAAGTTTTAGATGCGCAAAGGTTGACTTTCTAGCTTCTGGGACCTAGCTTGCCTAAATGTTTAATGATTTAGTGAAGTTCAAAGCATATAGTAACACCATAGAAGTGGGATTAATATTATTCCTACTTCTGTGAGTAACACACACGAATATGATGTCACTTATACATTACTTATTTACACTAATATTTAATATACTTTGCTGTATTTACTCGCGTGAAAAGTGATGAAAAGTAGGTATGTTTTATTGCGGGCCTAGAACTTTTGCCAGATCTGTTCAGAAGTTTTGTGTGTTCTAAAATTTTTTTATACCTAGAAAACAAATAAGCTTCCTTTTTATTCTGGAGAATTGCGTGCGAAACCGCACGTGGGAAATAGTCTTTAGATAGGTTTATAAACTAACCTTAGACAAACCCTATAGCATAATCTATCTATATTGTAAACCAATGTGGAGGTAACGTCCTTTGGCACTTTAAAAAGGTCAAAGACGTTAGACCTCTAGATTCACCTGTTACGAGGTTTGATGCAAAAGTTAAGAGGTGAATAGTTGTGTTAGATAAGGTAATATAGCAGGCTCGCTAGAAGATGCTTTTTGGAGGTTTTGGTGCTTCTCTCCTTCCCCATCAGCAGACATTAGTCCACAGGTGAACATGCCTCCCCAAACAAGGATGGTTGTCACAGGTGTTGGCCACGCTTGGCATGCGGTTTGGTGATCGCAGAGTAAACGTGTAAAATTACATAGAAGGCTGTTGTTGCCCTTACTCCGATAGGTTTCCTCAGTCGGCTCTCACATCCGCGGCGCATTAGGAGCGCTCGATTATTACGCCCCGCAACCGCCACGGCCACATTGGGACAATGCAGTATACAAATAGAATGGCTCTAAATAAACAGTATATTACGGTGTCAAAATGTATTTATTTTTTGTAAAAAAAACATAAAACGTAATAAGTAATTAAATTAAGCTAATACTATAATAAACTTTATACAAATCATGAGTGAAGCCGGCAACTAGCCACTACGCCTTTCAGCCCTATTGTCCAACTGTCAGAATAGCTGACAGTTTTGACAGTTGTCGGCGGGCGCCGGCGCCTGGCTAGCTGCGGACGCCATGCGCGTGCACAGTCGCAAGCCTGGCCGCGGTGTGACTGCGGCCGCCGGCGCCACCTACATTGTACGTGACGCCGGCCGATAACGAACAAACATTCGGCCGCGCTCGTCAAGCTCCGAGCGCACCCGAATAACTCACCGCATCATAAGCGATAGACTCGTGATCTGCCGCTTATGATGCAGCTCGCTAGATTTGGAATTTAGTAGCCTCCCGCTGAGGGGGCGCCGTAGCTGGAGGAGGGGGCGCGGGCGGGGGCGCCGTACGAGGAGGACGGGCCGGAGGGGTAGCCGCCGGCGCTCTGGGACTGCTGCTCGAACTGCGCGACCTGGATGGCCTGGCGGACGCCCTCCAGCTGGAGGCCGACGACGCGCGCGGACGGGACTCCGTACGAGCTGGACGGGGCTCCGTACGACGACGAAGGGGCGCCGTAGGAGGAGGAAGGAGCGCCGCCGTGACCGCCGCCGTGTCCGCCGCCGAAGCCAGATCCGGAAGAGGATTCCTCCTTGAGGAGGATCTGCCTGACTTGTTCTAAGAGCTGGGCGTCGACGTTCTGTCCCTCGGAGGTCTGGTAGCCGGAGGAGACGGCCTGGTAGCCGCCGCCGCCGCCGCCGCCGCTGCTGTGGCCACCGCTGAAGCTGCCGGAGGACGGCGCGTTGTAGTTGTACCCGGACGGGGGCTCGGCGCTGACGCTCGCGGCCAACGCCAGGGCTATGCACTGGAAAGGGCAGGGAGTTATAGCACGCTGTGGGTGACCTTATGAGCTAAGTACCACGTATAAATACTAGTTGTTGAAAAGTGCCTGCGACAAACTGAGTCCGAATGCGGAAACAAGAGTATTTCGACCTAAGATTCCTAAGTGCATGCGACATTGATGAACCAAAAGGTTTTTAAAGTAATTTTTCTGACGTCGTAGAGTTACTGTGGAATTTTCATAAAAGTGAAACCGTTATTGTTCTCACGAATTCGTGTTGTAGTGGAAACTTAACCACGAACAGGCCATTCAGTTATGGCACTGCATGGGTATCCAGTGCGAGCGTTTACTATGGGAGATTTTCCGTCATGTTATTTTATACGGGTGTGTGTAATGTGTATACTTATAAAATTTAGGTTTATAACAAAACTTACAACGATGCCTACTAGTAGATTTAAGCAAGATATATAATAATGATATGAAAAACAAATCCAGAGATGAAGAGAAAACGATTCTCCGATTTATTTTATTTTATATAAACGGGACATAAACCAAAGAAAATGGAGATAAAAACAGAAAGGCAAGAAAAAAAACGATTTATAAAGAAATCTTCATGAAAAAATAGAAAAAATATGTTAAATATGTGTCTACTGAAGTAATTACCACATTATTTTAACCATCGTACGTCCACAGATTAAAAGCACAATAGAATGGTAGTGAAAGTCACATCACAGGTCAAAGGTAGAGTCGTAATAAAAGCGGGTTACATCAGCGGCGAAGCGATGCTAGGAGAATGTGATCTTTGACTTGAAGTTACGTGCGGTTCACACAATTTGATAGGCTACCGACTAATTATCGCGAATTTATTGTAAGTTATCTTATCTTACCCATATCAAAACACCTAGCGATCGTCGAGAAATATTCAAAAAAACCATAATGCACGGGCATACATTAAAAATGCATTAAAATGCTCATAAAATTAGTTTATACAGGTAAGACCTATTATATAATGTGTTATTTTAGGAAGTTAATCATAAATCATTGGATGCTTTCTTACATAATTACGGAAATGACAGTGACTCGAGCTCACGATCGTGACTTTACGGACCGTCTCTGAACCCTCTCTCTTTCAGGGAAAAACAAAGCATTTTGAATGCTTTTAGACTGCTAATCAAAGTTATGCCAACCTAATTTTCATGACCGAGTATCTATAATAAGTTCTTTTTTTAACTTTTTTGTACATTTTAAGTAAGATTAATTTTGCCATATTGCTCTACCAAAAACCTTGAAGTCACTTTCATCACAAGGCGTTAAGCGGCTTAATAACCCGGCAAGCGATAGCTTAATTACACTTAATTAAGCGCATAAGCTTGTAATTAATATAGCAGATAATCTATATTCGTTATGTAACGTTAGATAATAATCTCGTGTCAGACTGTCTGTCACTCCTTTGCCTTTTTATAGCATCTAATGCGAGAAATAGCACGTAGTTTCTGTTCTCACTGCAGTAAAATTTATTGGCAATATCGTTGTTTGAAGTTTAAGTTTAGCATCAGCTCGGTTTTATGAGGATTTATTATTGTTATTTACTCATTAGGTACCATTGATGGTATTCAATACTTAATTTTAAAGTCAATGCCGAAAGTTAATAAGTAAATACCGTATTAAATGGAATAAAATTTGATGGAATTATACTTCCAGTGTGCATTGCAGGAGGACTTTAGAACCAGCTATGACCGATGAAGTTCTCTAATAAAAACGTAGTAAACGAACAAATAAAAATATACGGATGGAGATAGGGGAATGTCGAATTTAAATTGATTGTTAATTTTCACTAGAAATATACGCTACAATACAACTCTCGTATAGTTTTGTTTCACACAGCCAAGAGCTAGCCTGTAAATAATTACAATGGTAATAAACTTCAGCAAGTCATTAAGAGGCATGAAATTAATGCTTGCATTCCTAACGGAATTAATTTGAGAAAATATCTATTATATACAACGAGCAAAAGCACGGAAACTCAGCATTCTATCTTGATTGTACTCTCGTCAAAAATGAAAACTGTTCCATTTTCAATTTGTTTTCGTCTTCTGTTTGGATTGGTTTCTTTAAATAAAATTCCAAAATCAAATCACGCGTTCTGTATTCAAAATATACGACGACGGCCGTGCGTAGAATAGTATTGCACCACCAACTTACGCATTTATCGATGAATCAGTAATCACCGAACGGCCGTATTCGGATCACGATCTATCTGCAAATGGGCATTTGGAGTGGCAGATGCAAGCACTAATTATTAGGGAGGGACTTAGATCCATAAACGGTTGCTTCTTTATGGTTAGGTCTTAGTATTAGTTTTTTAATTTATTATTATAACCAGGCATACTATCATAAAAATCATCAAACGCAATAAGAAAGTCTAGATTTAGAAAGTTAATTACTTTTCTCTACATTAACTTCATAATAGCCGAAATGTACGATTTCTATAACTTAAATTAATTTAAATCAATTCAATCTGGTAAAGTTTCACGTTTTAGTGTGATCTTATTTGCATAACCAAACAAAACAACAATCAAGTTCAATAAAAACTGGTTTATTTTAAATGAATTTGAATATCCATTTCACACCAACTTTTCAATGAAAGTTAGTAGTGACTTATTTTGAAAATATGGGTTGGTTGAGGTAACATTTGGATATTAGATTAATAAATATTTATTTTATTTTTAACACAGTAATAATAGTAGTGTTTGAGACCTAATGAAATTTAGGAAACTTAAAATTTCTTGTAAAACCTATACAGTTTTCAACCATAAAGGCCTGAACCATGGTAAAGGTAAATCTCCCCATCCTTAGCGAACTTTGCCCTCTCGCAACCGCTCTTGCACAAGCTGAGGGCCATGAGTAACAAACTGTAATGCAACACTCATTACAAATTCTCATAGAATCGCTAGATGCTTATTTAATTATTAATTTATGTCTATCTCGCTGAATGCGATATGGCGACGGGCGCCCAGCCTCTCAGAAATTCAAAGGTGATTGCGAAAAGTATTTGCTTATCTGCGTTTACTTTTACTGGATATTTTCACAGATAATTAGTAAAAGTGTAAATAAGTTACGAACGTAAATAAGCAGATACAATATTGGCTTAAAGCAGCCTAATAAAGTAGTTTGTTTACATATTTAACTGATCTGTAAAACAAACCTATTGACACCACTATGGGAATGGAACTTCGTTTAATAGACATGTCAGGAAAAACAAAAGCTTACGACAAACACGCCATGAGAAAGTGTATGAATAGTCGAATAGAGTTATGATTAACGATAACTTTCTGAGGTTTTAGAACCGTTAAAAAGTGATACTTAGGTATTTTTCGTCTGTGAATAACAATGAAACCGTGAAAACTGTTTGAAGATTACAAGGAAATGTCACGTAGGTAATAACAATTGCAAAATAAATGCACTCTTAGTGCATTTATTTTGCACTTCCTTGCGGTCCCTTAATCGTGGGAACGTTTCGCTAATCGCTTTTGAAGATGTAGAATTTAATGTAGGGTCGCACAATTACGTGGTACCTAATTTTTCCCACCGAAATTTGGTAAGTCGAAGGGAAATAAAGTGGCTGTTTTAATGCTCTTGTCTCGCACGCGGCAATTTAAAAGTGAGTTTATCGCTCGTCGCAATCGAAATCGTCTTCGGATCGTGCAACCCTTTCCTGAATGTAAATTACGCTTTTATGTCTTAGGTATTCGTTTTCGCGGCAACATCGACACAAATCCAAAGAAATTCGTCACAATCCAAATCCGCCATCGATATCAGTAATGTTCTGAAATCAACACTAGTGCACCCGATTGAGCTTGACATTGACACTGACAGGATATCCAGCACTAATTCACCAATCCCGATGCACTGTTTGATTTCGGAACGTCACAAGCACTTTTCACTTTTTCACAACACTCAGTCCCCGGGACTTACCGCAACAAAGGCCTTCATGATGCTTAGTGATGGGTCACTTTGGTAGGTAGTGAGTTAATGTGATGTGTTTGGATGGTGAGTTGGATATATAGTAAAGAGTGGGCAAGGTGGGGCGGAGAAAGGATAGGTTAGTTGTGTAAGCTTGGGAGATCCATACGAAGAGGAAGTTTTGTCTAATTGGAGGGCATAATGCGATTTTTAAGCTTTTCGCTGATTGATCCGTGACAGTCGAGGTCACCTCGGCGAGGCCTGACAGCCGCTGGTATTGAAACACCACTCAGCACGAGAAATAACACTCTTGAGAAGTCATACTTCAAAGTTCACTGTTAGAGAATTACTGGAGACTAGTTTTGTAGGTCAATTTGCGTGCTTTGGCTAATGATTTTTCGAGACTTACAAGACTTAATTACTGATGATTTACTTTACTGCCACTTCTTTGAAACTGAAACGTAAGTGGCTAATTTACCTAAAACTTTTCAGCTCTGTAAAATGAAGTAGGTGAATTTTCAGGTTGTCTTTCGAAGTCCAGACCTTGAAAAAAGTACCTACTTACCTAATTGTGTATAAGTGAAAGAGTAAAGTGAGCGGTTTGCAAGTCTTCAAACCCGTAGGTTACGAAGTAAGTTATTTAGTCAGCGCCCAGGGCAACAATACTAATGGCATACAATCATAGGTTGGTGTCAGGCTGAGATTTACGATAGTGTAATGTAATGTTCCGAGAGTGTTATTAAATAATGCTTATAGTGCGATGCGAATTAACAACACATAGAGAAGCGTGTACATAGGCCGCCCGAGAGGCCGGAGGGAGGCCTATCGGTTGGCACCACTGGAGCGACGAAGTTGAGAAAGACTTATAAGAACTTCCTGCCGTCTACTGCACTGAAACGGTAAGAGACCGGGACAAATGTGCTCTCTGGTCTAGGAGGCCAAGATCCACTTTAGGTCACTGCGCCACGTCAGTATGTAAGAGTAAAAGCCTTGAGTTTTTGAACACGGCGATTAGCTTTTGTATTAACTTTCCATAAGAAGGATGAAATCATGGTAAATATCCCGTTTTCAATGACTTTAGTGTTAAAAACCATGATAGGTTTAAAAGTTAAGTTTGCTTAGTTCTTTATTTCTCACTGGTAATTTTGATTCGGGAGGCCTTTAATTTGCAGTGGATAAAATCCTTTAATACATGACGCAGTATTCATTTGATGCAATTTTTATCACCTTTGGTTTAAAAACACAACATAGATATCTGCTCCGTTTTGTGAATAAAAAAGAGATTTTAAAGAAAGAAATAACAAATTCTGTAAACTCTTAGTCTTCCCTTTGTTTTGAAGAAAAAGCTTTCTCAAGGAGATTGAGTAACTGGTTGGATAGGGTTAGGTATGTTATGATAAACTCATGAGATGATTAGATTATGTTATTGAATAGTTAGATAATAGTCTTTTGACTTTAATAAACTCCAAGAGAACCTCCACTCATTTTTTTCTATCTATCAAGATAAAGAGATTTAAAAAGGTCAAGAGAGGTAGGTAATTGAAATAAACAGATAATTGCGGATCCGCACCGCATCCATATTGTCTATGCAATGATCAGCTAATTCAGTGTGTGCACAGCAAATCTCAGTGGTTAGTCAATTAGCAAGTTTCTTTGTTATTTCATTATTTATTTTGCTGACGTAAAAGTCTCAAACATATCCGGTAGTTGTTTACACTGCACACGGTTGATTCGATGCATTCTATTGTAGGTAATTATTTACTTAAACTAATAATTATTTAGTAAAATATGATTCTATGAACCATACCTAGTTACTTTATGTTTTTTCGCAGGCATATACTATCATAGAAACAATTCGAATACCTAGATATAATCATGTATTAGATTTAAGAGCCAAGTCGAGTGCGCTCTATCAGTATAAAAGTAGTTATCTAAACGTTAACAATACCTAACTAAAAAGTTAATAATAAGAAGTTGCGGTGGGTTAATCAAATGTTTGCTTTGTATAGTTCGTGAGCAGTCGTGAATCGTGATTGAGCATCAAGTTCAATTTATTTTGTTTAGAGTTCAGTGCTATTAAAACAGCTAATATTTATCCATATGAAGACTAGAGACAAATGTTTTTCGATCTGCAGATACCTAGTGTTGTAGGATTTATAGTTGTTTCGAATGTATTATAAAAATCTATCTATGTAGGGTATTGTGTAATATTTCAGTTTTCTAGTAGGTACCCACAACACGAGCTCTGCTCAGCTTGGGGCTAGATAGCAGTGAAGATTGCACAGATTTTTTGTTTTAATTTATTTTATGGCGAAAATCAATAAAAATAAAATAAATTAAATTTATTTTTAGGTGTGATATAATTTTTTATAGATAAATTGTAGATTAGATTGTAGAGTAGATTAGATTACTTATTGTTATTATTTTTTTTGTTTCCAATATGGTTCTTTTTCTGTTTTTTCTTTTCTGGTATTGCACCTGCAAGCAAGTTGTTTAGTTTTTATATGCGAGGACATTTTAATGGTTAAGAGTTATTTTTAAGTTTAATTATTACTGTTTGTACAACTGTTTGTTTTCCAAATAAACCAAAATAAAAAATAAATAAATAAATAAAATAAGCATTATGTAGGCAACCTGAGCATTCGTTCTTCCTCGGTTTAAAAGTGCTTAGTGTTCCCGGTATCTTAGAAAATGTTGTCGTGTTTTTGAAGAGTTATTCTACAGAACCCGAGTTACCAGAATCGACTCACTCGCGTTTTTATTTTAATTAACTAATTACTTCTACGTTTTAACGGTATCTCAAACTCAAAAGCCATTACGAAAAACCTAAATGGTCAAGAGCAAAGCTATGTCCTCGAACTATGACACTATATTATATACTTTACTTGTAGGTACATAAGATGGTAAAATAATAATTAATATTATATTATTTGTTCATTCATTCCTCGAAATAAATACGTTGAGAAACCACCTCATTTATAGGAACATACACACGGTCGGACATTATTAATGCTTTTAATAGAATTACATAATATACGAAACGACTACACACACAGATCACATTGTTCACAGATTAACTACTCAGACGGGATTTGAACCCGCAACACTATTCTACATGCGTTGCTCAATTCACAACTAAATTGACCAATTGAATAGTTTTATTACAAACTAGCTTCTGCCCGCAGCTTCGCATGTAAAAAAGGAGCATTTTTTAAATAATAAAAATAATAATTCCTGCTCTACATTAGCGCGATTTGCAAAAACTGCTGGCAGATGCTGGATGCGGCAAGCTGAAGACAGGGCGACGATGATGATGATTATCGTTAAACTACTTAACTGTTATTCGACGACCAATGTGGCGTGGCGGTCGGGGGTCCGCCTGCGACGCAAGTGGTCGGGTTCGATTCCCGCCTTGGGACAAATTTTGTACGTTCAACAAGTAATTAATTTCTTAATATTGTGTTACCTATGATAAAATAAACTTCATTAACAACGAAAATTACAATCAAGGACTAAACAAAATTATAACTAGTATTTACAATTGAAACCATTGAGCTAACAGACGGTTGCAAACAGTCTAAAGGTAGCTCAATTGATCCATGTCAATACCAGTCGGAAGCGTCCCCAAGACACTGGCTGCATTACCACGCTGTATGGCAATGCTGATGCGCTGAGCCAGATATTCACCAGCTCTCGGGTCACGCGTCGCGTCGACCAGACGCTCAGATAATTTTTTGATAAAAAGTATCTATATGTAATGTATTGTGTTAGGTATCAGTCAATCATAACACAAGCACTGCTTAGCTTTGGGCTAGATGATGCTGAGTGAATTTTGTCCAGTCAAGCATTATTATTTAGTTGCCAAAACCGAAGACGAACCGGCAATAACAAATAGAGTTACGGTAAATGTTGCGAACTGCAATTGAAAACCAGTAGTCAGATTTTACGATGGCTAACGGTCGTTAAGTTGTTGAACTGCCGATAAAACAAAGGCAATAAAATAACATAGCTGGTACACACTAGAGACACCTACGAAAGTTGTTTTTCATTACTCATACTCGGAAAGTAATATTTATTTTGCAGTAGTATTTAGTAGCATTTTTTTTGCTCATTCTGCCATTTTCATGGTTCAATAGTAACGTGATAGCTGTCAGTTGAAAACGATTCTCCCTAGGGCTGAAAAGTATCACTTTCAACCCGCTCTTCAGGCAACTTCAGACCTACTTCCGAGTATGAGTAATGAAAAATAAATTGCTTCATCATTACAATATTATCGTGTCAAAGTGGCAGTGTTAAACTCTTTTTGGTATTCTACTAGCACAAACTTTTTTAGGTTCATTCATAGCTGTGACGATTACGTGTATGACTACCAATTTTACATTCCAATAATGAAAATCTCTTCAAGCGCAAAAAATAGCAGTCAAAAGGACATAGGGAAATAGGGACAGAAAAAGCGACTTTGTTTTATGAGCCTACTGAGGATCTCATCGAGATATTATATTTCGGACCTCTGGTTCAGTAGATGATAAGAAAGAGGTCATGGGAGTAATTCCGTCTTCATATGTTTTTTAGATAGAATTTAACTTTTTTATACAGTTTCTAGTAGTTGGTGTGTCTCGGGTTTATTTTACGATCCAAATGTACCCCGTAACTGTTTAATATGCATACATATATATGTAAATAAGGTATAGTTCTCCACGTAATAATTACAATAGAAAAAATCCCAGTTCACTTTTGCATAAAACCTAAATTCTCAAACCGAATTTAATGCGAAAGTTTCAATAGGTTTATACCTTCCTTCTAATTTTGTAGAATAATAATAATATGAATCTTTATACACAGATTTTGGCTCAAGTCAAGGTTCAATCTGATAACTGTTATTAAGTACATGTTAATAATAGTATAATAAGAAATTTAATAAAGGTTACGACTAGCTTTATAATGACATGCCTGGTTTCACAAGTCGGTTAAAAGAGAGGCAATGCTATTATACATATTAAGTAGATCTAGCAATTTGTGCGATACAACGTCCATTTTTGGACGAAATGCACTTTATTACTGAGCATCATCATTATTGTTGGCAAATAGCTATTACCTAACTTTATAAAAATAAGGATGTTACTTCGATTAGATGAATGAGTTATTGTTAATACCTTTAGATAATGTTTTAGTGGTAATATCGTGACGAAATGCTTACCAGAGAATCAAGATGTTCTCGAAGTGAAAAATGGATTTTTGACGAACAAGTGGTTCGTCATGAGAGACACATATAGCTGCTTAGCTTTTGTGGAAAATCACCCTAATACAGCGAAGCCTCCAAAACAACAGTTACGAAACCGACCTTCAGGGCTGGGAATTAGGTGGATTTTGATTCAGAACACGCCAGCCAAGTGGCGAAATATAAAGGTGCAAGTGAATGTATAAGTACCAATCATGGGGTGACATTGACCGCGCGGACACACCTACGATGCATATTTAAATACCATGTTCAAATAAAAACTATGTCATAATCATATTATTCATCTTTATTTTCCAAGTCAGTAAGAATCGGGAACTATGGTAGGGCGCACGCGAAACGCACAAAACAAATTTAATTTTAGGTTTTGGCAATCCATAGCGTAAATGGTTTCTAATGAGAAAATCATAATTCCACGCACGTGACTTTGTGTAAAAATGTGGCAAAGATAGTGACGTAGAGCTATCTATAGCGCTACAGTATTAGTAACACTTGCAAAATTAGCACCTTCATCAGTCAGTATTTATTTTGGAACCTTTTTCATAATTCGCATAGCGCAAACTGCATTTCAGCACAGACGGTCTTGTGAATAGCAATACAAACAAATTGTATCGAAGGTCGAGTTTAGAAATAACAACAAAATAACCGTTAAATCTATATTCTGTTTACATACGTTAAGTTAAGCAATGCACGCATTAGAAGAATTGTAATTAAAACTGTTGATGGTGGTGTCATCACGCGGAGTTAGGTGAGGCAAGGCAGTGGGAACCATCTCAATGAGAATTTAGATAAGACTGACGTAAATTATTACATACACCTACTATTTACTTGTCACCACATAAACATACAATTATTACAAATAAAATACTTGGGAACATAACGATAAATTAAACAATAAAGACAGATACAATACGATGAAACAACTAAATAATATTAACTGTTGTAAACGGATGGTGTCATTACTGTCTAGACCAGAACAAAAACTATAAAAACATACGAAATTTTCTAAGTTAGGTAACTTAATATCTTTAAAGAATAAAACTTTAAAAAAATTTTTTTTTGGTTTGAGTTTTAATATTCAGACTTATGGTAAAACGTAAAAACGATATTTCCCTGCATCCGTAATTATTAATAGGTTTGCACCATTCAACTGTGTATAACTTACAGGAATTTCGTTTAAGACTGACCTTTTAAGGTAGGTAAGGTAAATAACTTAAGGTGTATAAAATAACAAACTTAAGTGCTGGATTCTTAGTTGATATAAACTTAAAAGCATTCTCAAGCAGCATATCAAGGTAAGATCTTGCGATGGTTGTTACATACTCTGTAACTAAATAGGTGGTTACAATCTAGGTAACTGCTCTATGGCCAGGTACAGTGCGCTATACCTAGGTACTTTTACATCTTGTGGCTTTGAAGTTTATTTTAGAAATCATTTTATCCGCAGAAATAGTTGCAAAATGCCCTCTTAAGGCTGATTCTCAGATACCAGCTCCAACACATCACACATATCAGAGATCGTATTATGAGTACTTGTACTACTAACTGATAGTTAATACGTAACACAGATACATATTTTTTATCGTTCATAACATGTATAGGTACACAGCCTAACCTATATATAAAACACCCACAAACACCTTAATAAAATACCAGCAGATCGTAAAAGCATTGGTCTCACGACGCAGGAGCGCGCGGAATCAAACCCGCAACCTTCAGCATCGCAGGTTGCCCCCGGTGCGCCACCGAGGTCGTCAGTAGAATGACGAGTTAGTAATAATAATATAATTTTATTCAAGAAGAAAGGTCTTATAGGTTAACAACAGTTATTGATGTTTTTGACAAAAAAAATTGAAGCGAAGGGAAAATCAATTATCCCTTTATTTCTTATATTATTTTGATATTTATGTACCTATAGTATTACATTTGACTTGTATAAGTGCTTATTTTGTAAGCCTAAAGAAGAAATAAAGATTTATTGATTACTGTTGTAGTCGACTGTACCTGCAAGTCCGGTGATTCATCGCGGTCACAGGTTGGATCCATACTTGATAATCATGAAGTCTAAACTTATTACGAGAACATAAGACCTGTTAGAACCTAGTCTAAATATTTTTTACTTTCTTCTTTTATAATTGTGTTAGATACCTATCTGTTTTCTTTTCTGTTTTCTTTTCTACTGTACTGACTTAATTCCATTTAATTTGTTGAAATGTTTCTTTTGTTAATCTTCCTGTGCTGTTTTTGTGTTTCCAATAAAAAGTCTATCTATCTATCTAAATAATATAAAGGTAAATACAGTAAAAAACTTGATTTCTAAAGCTGAAGCAAGTGTCTTAGAAAACCTTGACGCAAATGTAAAAAATGGGGGAATTTCCGAGGGGCAAAAACTGACATGAGTCGTAATTTTTGAGACTCTAGTCGGTCTCTCCGCTCTAGGTACACTAATAATCATCTAGGTATATGTTGTAACAGCGATCTGAATTGATTAATTAATTTGTTTTGTTTTTACTTCACCCGATCGATTGATTAGATTATTTTGTGGATTCTTGTTTGTTTGCCCTGTATAAGTTAAAATCATTCTCAACCGCTAACGTTTCTTTTTGATAGATAAATAGATACTTATTTTTATTTTGTGGCTAATAAATAATTTTGTGTTTTGTATTAGGGAAAGGCTTTAAAGACTCTACTACAAAAATGAAAATGTTTGATCGAATAACATCAAAACAAGAAAGCAGAGAGCGGCGATCACTTTCAATCACATTCTTTATCGACGCGACTTATTACTAACTAACATAAAGGGCGAGACATTATTACGCCGTTCTAAAACAAATAAAATAAAAAAATCCGAAGGCTAGAAATCCCGGAGTTAGTAGATAAATTCGTTCTATTGTTTAATTTCTTCATAGAAAAGATTTCAACGCGCTACCAGTATGAAATTTTCTTTGCATGTGATTGTTACAGAACAATATAAAGGTCATGCTCTGCGAAGAAACGTGACCTTCCTTTCTATTATAAAACAGATAAAATGGCTGACCACTAACCATCTGTGTTAATTTAACATTTCTGTAGTCTAGAGTCCATAATGTTATAGACTCGATAGAGACTGAGCCGCTGTATCCACTCAGACATTTCATTTCATGTATGTGTGTATGCTATCGGCAGTGTATTGTAGACTTGTGGCCTGCTCGCTGTCTTTGGTGTATAGAGCCTTTTAGGTTTAGCACAGGTCAAAAAGGACAAAATAAAAGTGAAGAAAAAATCAATCAACATCGCACTGGGTCAAATCTTTTTACGATCTGCAAATATATGTTCAAGTTTGGTGTGTTTTCTATCTTTGTAGTTGGATTGTCCAACGTAATTTATTAATTTACATTATTTTTAAGAAATTATCCAGAGTTTGAGGGCTAACACACTGTTATTACAATTTTTTTATTTATTATTTGATGATGATCTCATATTTATTGGGTCAGCAATGTTAAGCGATCCTAAGACCGACAGTCAGCGATGATAAGTAAAGTAATAAAATAAGTATCATTATATGCATAGAAAAACATCCAGACCCGGAACTTTTTTTTAAATAACTAGCGACCCGCTCCGGCTTCACACGGTTTTATTATACGTATAAACCTTCCTCTTGAATCATTCTATCTATAAAAAAAACGGCATCAAAATCCGTTGCGTATTTTTAAAGATTTAAGCATACGACGACCGATGTGGCGCGGTGGGCGAAGGTCCGCCTTCGACGCAGGAGGTTGCGGGTTCGATTCCCGCCTCGGAACAAATTTGTGCACGATCTGCAGAAATTTGTTTCGTTGGTCTGGGTGTTTAATATGTATAATAAAAAATATCTATCTATGTAGTATATTGTATTAAGTATATCAGTCATCTAGTACCCATAACACAAGCTCTGCTTAGCTTGGGGCTAGATGATGCTGTGTAGACTGTCCGGAATTATTTATTTATTTTATACAAAGGGACATAGGGATATATGGACAGAGCAAGCGACTTTCTTTTATACTATGTAGTGAAGATGAAGAACATTTCTCTCTCGGCGGGAATCAAACTCGCTCTTTCCTGCGCCAATCAGGATCTTTGTTACGCTACTACACCCTGAAAGTTGATATTTTGTTGAAGTTCAGTAGTCAACTTTCCATCATTCAAACAAAAGTTTTAAATATTTTGACAAATGAGCTTTTGACCCAAGACCTCATAAAAGGTCACTCAGTCATCTGATGTAAAAAATTGCTTACATAAGTTTCAAATGCGCTCAAATTGTCATACTGTCATGTTGCATCACTGTTGGCTGTCGCTAGAGCAGGGACATTTTGGGAATCTTGTGAGCGGACTTTTTGGGAAACGGATAAATTTTGATATGCTAGGGGAGATGTGTAAACCTATTTATAGCTATTATTTATTTTAGGTAAATAGACTTGCAGCTAAAACCAAAACGTCAAAATACTTAATTATCGGACATCATGGATGAGAAATGGTCTTTAAACATTTCTTTAAACTTTTCACATTTATTTACAATAATTAGAACTTTTTGGCAAGAAAACAGTAAAATAGATTTTTTATACACAATTGAGTTAGTTGGACGCCTTTCTCTGTTACTTGGCATAGCCGACAAAAGTCCGCCGAAACAGGAGGTTGCGGACTTGATTTTTGCCACGGGAGATGTGTTTGCACGATCTTCATCAATTTGTTGCACGTCTGGGATATAAAAACCGTAATACAAGCTCAGTTTAGTTTGCTGATGATGCTGTGTAAATTCTCTAGCTATAACCTACTTCTTTTCAAGCTTTTCTCAAACACCTTTATTGGTGTTCAGAGTCCTAATTAAGTGCTATGTAGGTACCTGCACCTGCTATTCGATTTCTATCTGTAATAAACAAAAATCTTAAGTACCTATTTACCTAGCAAAGACCCTCTAGAATTACATTGCCTAGCGGAGATAAATTACTTCATCGTCCCAACTCTAGTATCAGTACGTTAAAATGACGTAATTCTCGTAAGAACTAATGTCTTTTGCGATTCAATCTTTGCGAGCAATAATGCAATAATTTCGATGCATGTGAACAAAAAATGTGCACTTTGACCGAAATACAGTTTACTACGTTCTGTCCCCGGCTTTGCACGCGTTTTTCGATATAAAAAGAAGCCTATATGTTAATCCAGGTCCTGATCTTTATGTGTGCAGATTTAAGCTCAATTCTTTCAGTAGTTTTGGCTTTTTCTCCACACAACCATCACAACGGCACAAATAATACAATACAATACTACAATACAAGAATATAGTTATGACTGGATTTTTAGGAATTAAATGATAATATTAATGTTTGACGCAATTTCTTCACGTGACGTTATGAAGTATCTGAATTCCAAAAATATGTTACAGGAGGGGTACTTTGATTCATTGGGAAGGCCTTCGGATTCGATATCGGAAACATTGACTATGATTGCTATTTTAAAAGAGCGTATTCTAAAACTTTTGCAATTTAAATTTGGATTCTTAGTTCCTTAGTTAAGATATGAAATCCAAATAGCGTCTTTTGCAATTTAAATTTGGATTCTTAGTTCCTTAGTTAAGATATGAAATCCAAATAGCGTTCTAAAGTTCAAAGTGATGCAGCTTTGAAAAAACTAACTTTGATAATGTATGAGTGGATCTCCCGGATAGACATAGGTACCGCCTCAGAGATACCGCACACTAGAATTGTTGATGGAGCACTACCGACGTCGCTCTTTGCCGCTGATCTCATAGAGCGAACCAAACGTTGGGGTAGGTAACTTTTAATTTTGTTGTTATGTATGTATGAGTAGTTAAAATACTGACAGTCATTTAATATCTCTTAAATATTAAGAAGAAATAAAGTCTATTTCTGACGAGAAGTGTGAAAAAAAACGCGATGATGCGCGATTGGAAGTGGGATATTTGAAGGATCAAAACAGCGTGAAATTGAAAGGGCTTTAAGTTTGCTAGGTAGGTATGTATAATAAGCGCCGACAAATGAACAGACATCATCTTTGTGGATAAAACGGATGAAATGAGATAATACTTGAGCAGTGAGTGTTACCACCTGGTTAGACAAAAAGATAAGAAGCCAAGTTTGTATTAAACTGGAGAAGTCACTGGCTCCTGAAACACAGTTTTTAACTAGTTCAGGAGCCTATGGACTCATTACTGCCTGTAAACCATTATTGTTGTGTCAATAAAAATCTTTTTTACTTTACTTTACTTTACTTCAAGTGAAAAGAATGGTAATTTTTCTCATAGATATGTTATCCAAGTCGGTAATGACTCGTGCAAAGCAGATATTTGTCGGAATCGCAATGCAAATCTTATGTCAGTGACAGTGGCTTCCGTATGACTTGCGCAAACTTACGACGATATAGTGCTGCGGCTCAAGACATAGGAGGTCGCGGTGACTGAGGAAATTATTTTGATGTAAATCCCTACCGACTATTCATTTAGGAAGAGTACCTATGACAATAATTGGAGACGTTTCTGATTAGAAGGCATTATTGTAAACAAAATTTGTTAAACTGTTAATAATTTCATCCTATAAATTATTTTAAGTAGCACTATTATATAAAAACTACTGTATTAGATTAAATTATCTACCTTTTAGTATACCTAAGTCCTAGAGGAAACATGTAATTTTAACATTATTTTAGCAAATAACTTATTCTCATTGTAAGTGAACTTTTTATAGTTTTTTATGAGAAACAAAGCTTCTTTAACCTCATCTGATTTGTTTCTTTTCGTTTATTGTAATTTTCTTTAATCATCAAATTAATGTCTCAAATATAAAAAAAAACTACAGACATTAAAAAATTGCAGGTAAAGAATCCGAGTAGGTAGGTATGTAGTCTAATCGATATCGTAGGTTGTAACGGTCTCGATTGATCTGCCACATTTTCAGCAACACTACATTTAAAGAAATTTTACTACGAAGGACTTTTAGACGAATTACAATACCGATGCACTAGATATAACTAAGCACAGGTCTAAGTGAAGCTCGTATCATCAAGAGCCAGGATAGGACTTTACTATACATACAACCTGCTTGCGCCAGTATTAAAATCCAACAACTTCATGAGTTTTAGCTCCTTTGTTAAACCGCCTGTTCAACCAGGTATTCACAATAGATGAAGTCATCATAATCACCTTCAAACTCGCCATCCGCTCGAAGCGTGTACTGCGCCCGAAGGATTCTGTGGCCAGCCGGGAAAGTAGGTAGGCTTATCTACTCGTGCTGAAGTACCTATAGATACGTTTTCCTCGTAACTCTTCGTTTTTAAATATTAGAAGCACGCACCGCTTTTGTCTTATTGAGATCAGTGAAAACGAGACTTTTTATGGTCGCATGCAGTTGTGAATAAAAGTTTTATGAAGAATGATTTTATCCTTAGATACTAATATTTAGTAGGTACAGTAGGGTAGGTATTATAAAACGTCAAAAACGTCTGAAAGATCGTATTTTATATTACATTACAATGTAGATTATGACCGTTTTATTTTTCGGTTTAATTTAGCTTGCATTGTGTCTAGTGTGAATAAAAATAAAATAAATAGATCGGGTTAAAATTTGAATTGACATAGTTCTAGCCCTGGAATAAAACAAAGGCTACTGTCTATATCTGATTAAGTATTATAGCTGATTATAGCGAATTTTTTTTTTTTATGTTCAATCTGCAATGACTTAAACCTTTCGGTGACCAGCCAACCGAAAGGGGTAAATTTTAAAACAGCGCTGCATGCTTTGCTTGCATATCCATGCAGCAAAAGCTGAATTTACTCCTTTGTCTTAGTTTTTATTTTTATTTATGTATCTTTATGTATCTTAAGTCTGTTTTATTTTTGTGTAATTAGTAGTTCTAAGACAATAAATACCTAATTTTTCTTTCTTTCTTTCTTACTTTTTCATCCCATAAATCAGTTCCAATGGGACTGAAATAGCCTTTAAAAAGGTTAGCGTCAGGATCCCTGGACCAAGTGCGATATTTTATATTTGGAAACTATCAAATTCCAATACCTTTTCAATACTATTTGATACCTCAGTTAAATTATTTAGTACCTCGATGAGCTGTGAAATAATTTGAAAAGAAAGTGGTCAGACATTCTGACGTCAGGTTGTCTGGACCACATCTTTTTCACATAGTTAGAGGCAGTAACACTTGAAAAATCCTTTGTAAATATTTAATACCTTTTTAATACCTTCCAATACCTCTTTATTTCAAACATTTAAGCGTCGCAGAAAAAAGTTACGGATGAATATTAAATTTTGCAGGAAGGTTGTTCGATACATATCTAATTTACCGCAGACATAACACTAATCTTGTGAATGCGTAAGTTTGAATGTCGAGATGTAAATATGTGTGGATGGATGGATGGATGTTTGTTAACTCTTCATGACTATGGATAGGACTGGATGAAGTAAAAAGTAACTTTTTATGAAATTCTGATGAATGAAATTTCATTGTATCTTACAAATAAGGTTACAGTTGCAAAACAACAACTTTCAAGGAGACGTTTTTTACTTATTATTTGGAAAAGTTGCGGCCAAATTCTGAAAGACAACCTGGTAGATACAAATTATCCTTCTTACAAATAAACATAAAAATTTGGTTTTAAGCACAAAACTATGCGGCTGTCCCAAACCAAAGCCAGTAAGAGCAGTTGTGAAAAAATTACAGGAGAAGCGAATCAAAATTTTTTACCTGCCTCTTCAATAGTAAGAAATTTGATGAACTATTTGTTCGTGATTATTTGGTAATGTTTTTTTTTCAAATAGAGAGTATTAAAATCGAAAAACTGTAGCACATACACGTTTTATGAGACCTACTACATAAATATTTTCAGACGATTAATCAAGAAACAAAATCAAAAACCTAGTATAGTCTCTTATTAGACTTTAAAGTTGGAAGATTGGAATAGTTTATAGTGTTCGTCACTAAAAACCAAGTTTTTAAAAGTTTTACTCAAATTTGGCTGACCTGACTTAGCTTGATTTGACATAAAATAATAAGTAAATGGTACAAAAAAATATCAAAAAAGAAATGTTAATGGAAATGTTACATGCTAGGATTTTGATTTTGTTTCGCAATGTAGCAAGTGGAGTTACTAGGATTAGTGGGTCACGTCACTTTGATTCTAAATAAGATGAAATACGGGTGTTTTTTTCATAACACGTGGCTCAAAATTCAAGAAACGGATGACGATAAAAGAGTTTACAAAAAAAATGGCTCTGACTAGGTTTTGGTTTGGGAGAGCCGTATGAGCGGGCTAATCTTAGACCAATAGTAACGAGAGCCGCTATAAACATCTCAAGAGACTCGCTAAATAGAGAGTAAGTTGGGTCAAGGGCCAGATCCAAAAAGGGGTTCTCCTGGACTCGGCGCGTATTGTCAGGAAGTTCCTCTGTCTGCAACCCTAGTCACCAGCTGCTTCAGCCTAGCTTCGCGGCCGGTGATCCACCGTTTTGATATATTTTTTTTCTGTTGAACAGTTTTATAATATAAATAAATAAATAAAAAGCGCTTTATTCCGATATCACATATCATAACAATTTCTCATAACAATTTGCAAGACATATAATAAAGAATTCCTTTTACATTGCTTAAACCTACGATTGAATTAATGATAAAAATTATATTATTAAGTCAGTCACAAGAAAATAATTAAATATTAGTTTGTCATGCATTAAATAAAAATATTCATTCGTAGTCATCGTGTTTCTTGCTGTCAGTTTATTTAATTGTGATATGGAGAGAATTGGAGATCCTTGGAGGGTATGCCTCCTCCAAGGATCTCCAATTCTCTCTATCTCTAGCTTTGCGCGTCCATATTTTCCCAGCTATTTAGTTTTATAATATTGTCACGAAATGAAAGAGTAAGTGTAATGTGACAAGAGTTTATTATTAACAACCACGTTTTTATATATATCAGAGTATCCTAACTAAAAGAGAAATATAAAATGGAGTACGTGTGGAATAGACAGAGCCTTAACTAAAGGGGAAAATGGAAGACAAGCGCCCTTAATTTATCTACCTTGGTTGTAGAGGAACCCTTGGCAATTAAATATATCTATGGGATCTACATACATTAGAAGACCCTGTAAGATAAATATAGAACGAAATGAGAAGCACCCTTACATAATAAAAATCGGTTGTAGAGCAACCCTTAACAATTAAGTATATCTATGGGGTCTACATGCATTAGAAGACCCTGTACGATAAATATAAAACGAAATGAGAAGCACCCTTACATAATAAACATCGGTTGTAGAGCAACCCTTAACTTGAAGTATATCTATGGGGTCTACATACATTAGATGCCCCTGTATAAATATAAAATGTAGTGAGAAGCACCCTTACAACTATTTTCATATGTCATTTTCCCAAACATAAACATGCACACGGAACTCACGTCAGTCACAAATATTTTCACTTGTATGAATTCCTAATCTAACCAAACGTAGTGTAGAGAAAACAGACATCCTTATCTTATAAATCCTGGCAGCGCATACTCTCGGCCATCGCGTGCTTGTGGGCAGCACTCAATTCGCCTCGTAGTAAGGTCTCGGGCATCCTTATCTTATGAATCCTGGCAGCGCGTACTCAAGAACAGCGCGTACTGACCGCACCCAGTATTTCGTCTCGTAAGGTCTCGGGCAGCTGCTCGTCTTTTGGCAGGGGCCCACCAAGATACCCGAGGCGGTGGACGCAGCCACTCCGGATGGGTCCACGGAACGTAGTGGAGACCGTCCGCTTCCTCACCGGGTGTTTATGGGAACGACACCCAAGCTCCCGGAAGGTCACCACATTAAATTATAATCAGAAGGTCACCACATTAAATTATAAAAGACTCGTTTATTTTCATTTTCATTCTATCTTCCTTCCTTCCCAAAAGTCATCTCCTCCAATCCCTTCAGATTTCCAAAACCATCGCGAATTCAATAAAATGACAGATTATTTCGTAAATAAGGTCGACTTACTATCGAGTTTGAAGCCTCCTTTGAAAACGAACCCTACATTATCACCCCAACCAAAGCAAAAAAAAATTAAAATAACTAAATTATTTTCATTTTTTTTTTTCTTTATTTAAACAAATTATAAATAAAATTTTGGAATTATTCACATCTAAAACGATATAACATACTATTTCACAACTAAGATTATTTAAAACTAAATGCGTCTTAAAAGACTACTAAATAACCAACGACGGATACTCAGTCCGAAAGTCGGTGAAACAAAACGGTTTAAAACAAGCTCTTCAATATGACAACGTACAGAATGTCAATACCGCAAAATAGTAATTACCGACTACAATATGAAAATGTATCGAATATAGACACAGTATAATGTGTCAAAGGTACAATCAAAGTAATACTTGATTGTATACAAGAAAACATCAATACGCAAGGAAAATAATGGCAACATCATCATGACAATATAACATCGTACCGGAAGACATAATCGGGAAGATTGTAATGACCCATTACAATATGACGACATAGAGAATGAAAAAAATCAAAATATTTAAGACCCGCTAAATATAGGGTAACAAAATTCATACTTCCGCAAAGTGGGAAAGTGGGAGAAAAATCGCGTGAAGAGAAAAAAAAATAATGCGTTAGTCATTGCGTTCCCTTAACTATAAGGTGCAAAATTAACATTTACGCAAAGTGAGTGAGTGAGAGAAAAGATAGCGCTAAGAGAGAAAATAATGCATTAGTAATTGCATTCCCTTAACTAAAAGGTGCAAAATTCACATTTACGCAAAGAGAGTTGAGAGAAAATCGTGAGAAGAAAGACAAGATATGCAGTAGTTCAACAAGTTAGTGATTACACAGGCCTAAACTCAATCCTCACACATCCACAACCATAGTAAAGATACAAATATATATTCTATAAACTTACATTCATCCACATCCATTCTAACCCTAATGTGTACCAAAACCAAGTTATAAACTACTGTAGCACCAGCCGATGTCGGAAATGGAGCTAAAGTATTTTATATATTCTAATAGACCTACCGACAACGACGGTATGTTATTTTTTTTTTAAATCTACGGATGGATTACCATAACCGTTTCATGACAATTCGAAGGCAACAATTGTTGATAATAGTAAATCGATACATGGTTAAATTAATAACCAACAATTAAAAATATAAAACTTTTAAGAGATATAAAATCGTATAGCGAGATATTACTTTACGCCAACTGTCACGAAATGAAAGAGTAAGTGTAATGTGACAAGAGTTTATTATTAACAACCACGTTTTTATATATATCAGAGTATCCTAACTAAAAGAGAAATATAAAATGGAGTACGTGTGGAATAGACAGAGCCTTAACTAAAGGGGAAAATGGAAGACAAGCGCCCTTAATTTATCTACCTTGGTTGTAGAGGAACCCTTGGCAATTAAATATATCTATGGGATCTACATACATTAGAAGACCCTGTAAGATAAATATAGAACGAAATGAGAAGCACCCTTACATAATAAAAATCGGTTGTAGAGCAACCCTTAACAATTAAGTATATCTATGGGGTCTACATGCATTAGAAGACCCTGTACGATAAATATAAAACGAAATGAGAAGCACCCTTACATAATAAACATCGGTTGTAGAGCAACCCTTAACTTGAAGTATATCTATGGGGTCTACATACATTAGATGCCCCTGTATAAATATAAAATGTAGTGAGAAGCACCCTTACAACTATTTTCATATGTCATTTTCCCAAACATAAACATGCACACGGAACTCACGTCAGTCACAAATATTTTCACTTGTATGAATTCCTAATCTAACCAAACGTAGTGTAGAGAAAACAGACATCCTTATCTTATAAATCCTGGCAGCGCATACTCTCGGCCATCGCGTGCTTGTGGGCAGCACTCAATTCGCCTCGTAGTAAGGTCTCGGGCATCCTTATCTTATGAATCCTGGCAGCGCGTACTCAAGAACAGCGCGTACTGACCGCACCCAGTATTTCGTCTCGTAAGGTCTCGGGCAGCTGCTCGTCTTTTGGCAGGGGCCCACCAAGATACCCGAGGCGGTGGACGCAGCCACTCCGGATGGGTCCACGGAACGTAGTGGAGACCGTCCGCTTCCTCACCGGGTGTTTATGGGAACGACACCCAAGCTCCCGGAAGGTCACCACATTAAATTATAATCAGAAGGTCACCACATTAAATTATAAAAGACTCGTTTATTTTCATTTTCATTCTATCTTCCTTCCTTCCCAAAAGTCATCTCCTCCAATCCCTTCAGATTTCCAAAACCATCGCGAATTCAATAAAATGACAGATTATTTCGTAAATAAGGTCGACTTACTATCGAGTTTGAAGCCTCCTTTGAAAACGAACCCTACAATATATATATTTTTATAATTACTAGCTGCATCCCGCGACTTTGCCTGCGTGTACGCTTATTTGTGAAATAGAGAACAATATGTGTGTCAAAAACAGAATAAAGAATAAGACATGTTTTATTATTAACATAAAGTTTTACTTTCATCATGTTTTCAGTGAATCTGTAAACAAGGGAATGTTTTTGTCATCAATTTTAAAATTTTATTGCACAACCCCCAGTTTTTTTAAGAAAAAAACGTGATATTAAATAAACTATGAAACTTAGAATTTGAAATAATTTCAGAAACCATTAGATGTAGACTGAATATTGACATAGGTACATGTACCAGCGATTTCTAAAATTCAATCAACAACGCTGGTCTTCCTGTAGTGCTGTTTTGTGAAGTCAAACATTTTCACATAAAATATTTGATTATCGCTTATATTTTGTACTTTTTTCTTTCTTTTGGCGTTTTTTTTCTTTTTATCGCCTTTTAAATCACTATTACCGGTTTTCGGTTGTCCCGAAATAGAATCAGAGTGTGTCACAATAAATTTATCTCTTGTCTTCTCCGTCTCATTGAAAGTTGTTGTTTTGCAACTGTAACCTTATTCGTAGGATACGACAAAATTTCAGTCATCAGTAACTTTTACCTTCATCCAGTCCTATCCATTGTCGTGAAGAGTTAACAAACAATAACACAAACTACATTGGGACAGCCGCATAGTTTTGTGCTTAAAACCAAATTTTTATGTTTATTTGTAAGAAGGATAATATGTATCTACCAGGTTGCCTATCAGAATTTGGCCGCAAATAATCCAAATAATAAGAAAAACCGTCTCCTTGAAAGTTGTTGTTTTGCAACTGTAACCTTATTCGTAAGATACAATGAAATTTCATTCATCAGAATTTCATAAAAAGTTACTTTTTACTTCATCCAGTCCTATCCATAGTCATGAAGAGTTAACAAACATCCATCCATCCATCCACACATATTTACATCTCGACATTCAAACTTACGCATTCACAAGATTAGTGTTATGTCTGCGGTAAATTAGATATGTATCGAACAACCTTCCTGCAAAATTTAATATTCATCCGTAACTTTTTTCTGCGACGCTTAAATGTTTGAAATAAAGAGGTATTGGAAGGTATTAAAAAGGTATTAAATATTTACAAAGGATTTTTCAAGTTTTACTGCCTCTAACTATGTGAAAAAGATGTGGTCCAGACAACCTGACGTCAGAATGTCTGACCACTTTCTTTTCAAGTTATTTCACAGCTCATCGAGGTACTAAATAATTTAACTGAGGTATCAAATAGTATTGAAAAGGTATTGGAATTTGATAGTTTCCAAATATAAAATATCGCACTTGGTCCAGGGGTCCTGACGCTAACTTAAAAAGTTTCTTTAGAATCAAATTAAACAATGAGAAGGTTGAAAGAAGGATAAAAAATAATCTGTATAGGATAGCGTAATTATTCTAAGTATAGGATAATATAAAATGTGATTGGCAAATCAGTAAGACAGGTCAGTGGAAAGCGCGGGGCATAGGTTACCGGTGACGCCACCTAGCTCAATTTATAGAGGCTTTAATACAAACACGGTACGTACGGTACACGAATTATTGACTAATACGTAGAGTGCGTAAGTATCTACAGCGAACTGAGGATGAAAACTAGCTTCTGAACGCAACTTCGCATGCGTTTTATTTATGGAGCAGCATTTTTCAGGCTGAACTTCATTGGAAATGAACTCTTATCTCGAGTTAGCATTGTTACCAATGAACTTCTCCGAACTTCGGACCGATAGTGTTAACTGTAAATAAATTGCTCATAACTACTTAAAGGAGTAAAAATCAGGTTTTCTCTTCATTTTAGTTCTTGATAGAAATATATTCTTTAACATATATACTCGTATGACGTTCATTAGGGGAGGCCTATGTACACCAGTGGACTAATATATGCTGATGATGATGATATCGTAGATAAAGTTATGTAAAACCAACGGTGTAAGTAAACGAGTAGGTTTAAATCTCATATGACAGGACGTCAATGCAATAGTCTGCCAAATGGACCGCGATAGTCACATCTTTATAAAACGACCTCAAATAAAACGAATTGGTGATCCGTATTCTAAAGGGAGGTACTTCGACGATAAAGATGACCATGAAATGTGCTTTGGGCCATGTTACGTGTCATATTCAAGTAATAATGTGTCGGATGTACAAAACAATACTAAGACACTTTATTGTAGATCAGGAAAATAACATACCATAGAAACCATTACATATGGCAAGAACAATAGGCGGTCTTATTGCATCCTAAGCATCTTACTAATATGATAAAATGTGAAAGCCTGTGTGAATGTTTGTTATCACGTATCTCCGTAACTTAACTACTTATCTTATTTAGATGAAATTTGGTGTGTAAATAGTTTAAGTTCTAGAATAATACATAGGCTAATCTAATTTGAAAAATTAACCTCTGAGTGGGTTTAAAAGGAGTTGAGCACTTAAACTCGGTATAAAAACGATAAAAAGGAAATAAATAAACACTTTTTATTTAAAAAAACAACTCCTAGGAAGCGTGCAATTAGGTAATTTCTGCTCCACGCGGGCGAAGCTGCGGGGCGCACCTATAGCAGTACCTACTATAATTAGTTTAGTATATACGTCCTAGAAGTTTATGAGGTATAACCATAAAACGTTATATTGTACAAACTAGCCAGGCGTGAAATGACTTATGCCTAATTGGACCCAGTACCTAATAAACTAATAACGTAATGTATCATTACAAGGACCTGCATTATGTACATAGATAATATCATAATTGCGACAAATGGAAGATTAACAAGCCACGGCCTAGTTGATCACCATCAAGTGACGTCACTGAATGATACTATACTATAGGAAAGAGTGCGTCATGGCTATAGATGTAAATCAACCGATTTAAAAAGTTTTAAACCGCAAATAAATCGTTTTAAACGGTTGAAAACTCGCATACAAGTTTGCGTCAAGTCCCGACATTCTGTTCAAAATCAAACTTATACACTCCCACTCGAGAGTAACAACGAGAGACGGCCACAAGAGTGTAAGTGTGCGTTTGGTTTTAAAACATTGTAAACCGAATCAAATTGCTTATTTAAATAAGGTTATAAATATCAGTATGTGCCGCATTACAAAATTTTTATACAGTTTTTATATTCTACATCGGTAAAATCAAGAAAATAGTTAAAATTACGAAAAACATAGTCATCAACACCAAGAGTTTTAAACCGAAAAAAATGGTTTAAAACGGTTTTTTTCGTTTTAAACAGATTGGTTTGATTGGTTTTAAACCGGCCTTACATCTATAGTCATGGCCAGTGACGCGCCCTAAGGTGATACGGAAGCTCCCGCACCACACGCCGAGTGGCCACCCTTTTGGTTCCATGTATTTACTGTTTTATGTTTTAGTTATAGCTTACACTCTATATTTTGTGGAAACCGAATAAACATTTTCTTATCTTATCTAATTTTATACATTACAGTCATCAAAAAAACATACAACGACGACCGATGTGGCGCGGTGGGCGAAGGTCCGCCTGCGATGCAGGAGGTTGCGGGTTCGATTCCCGCCTCGGAACAAATTAGTGCACGATCTGCAGAAATTTGTTTCGTTGGTCTGGGTGTTTAATATGTATAGTAAAAAATATCTATGTACATTTATAATGGATTTAATATATATATATTAAATAGGTATATGTTATCTAGTACCCATAACACAAGCTTTGAGTTGCTTACTTTGGGGCTAGATGGTGCTGTGTGGATTGTCCAGCATTATTAAATATTTATAAAAACTTGCGCATTTATAATATTAGCGCAATATGGATACCAATATCGCACTAAGATTATAAATACGAAAGTTTGAATGTTTGTTACACCAAAATTACTGAATGAACCGGGCTGATATTTCGCATAGAGATAGAACTAGAGCCGAATTTATAACATAGTTTTTATTCCGTTATATTTTGATATTGCCAGAAGCTTGCTATGAATAAATACCTACCTACTTCAGAAATCAAAAAATAAACTACTTAACTGTTAAAAAGTAGCTCTATATTATCTGTCTGTAACCATTTCAAAACTAAACGTTCTTACGGAACTGCAATTGTGTCCTGAAAAAGGACTGCATTTTAATTTGAAAAAACACGTGTGAAGCCGTAGGCAGATGTGTAAGATTCTGTTTCATACGGCCATTACCAGTTGTCATAGTATCAGAAGTGGGTGACCTATAGGGCAAATAACAAGTTTTTATAATTGATCTTATTGAGCCTTGTACTCTGTTATGTGTGGCTTAGTCAAGGTCAAGGATTTTGGTCCTACACTCGGCCTTTGTGCTCGATATTTTTGTAATTAAAGGGGGTTTTTTAATTTTATTTTGGAATTTTATCGCTCAGCGATAACATCACCCACAACTCACACAAACAAGAAAATACCCAAAAGATCAAGCAAGACAAAATAATTATAGGTAGAAAATATTCTAACTAATTAATTTAAAATTAGATTATATTAAATAATAATGAAGAAAATGCACTGTGACAAATTGGTTTTATTTATTTAAAAGACTAACAGTTACAATAGTACATTGTAAAGTTATAACTAAACACAAAACAGCCCTTACAGGTCTTTCTAAATAGACTTAAGAGTAGGTAGTTACTTGGAAATATGAAAGCTTAAGTGCAACAAAGATATAATATAGGTTTTAGAACCCATCGTCCCATTCCTCGTCCCGCATCACTTTCACTAATCTCTTCGAGTGTTTCCAAAGTCTTTCACTCAGCTCGGTGTTATTCGCAAACCACGAGCTATAGAATTCTCTACAATCTTTAAAATGCTTCCCACTACGGCCTTCCACCCTCGGGTCTACCGCTAAGTAGACCGGCATCGTTGCCACTCTGTCCAACGGTCTCCCAAACGTCGACAACGCACCATGAAGCACAGTCTTCACCAACCCGTTATCAACATTTCGAAAGAACATAGAATTTATGAGACCAGGGTCCATGCTGTATACACTCACTCCACTCCCTCTGATTCTTCTATCCATTTCCACTGTGAACAGTTCTACGGCTAGCTTCGCGTTGCAGTAGTATCCTAAGCTAGAGTATCTCCCGACTTCGTTCCACGTCAAAAAGTCCGGGTTTCCTAGAAGCAGTCCTATAGATGACACGTTGACGACTCTGCTTGGAGCTGATAACCTCAGCAACGGAAAAAGGAGATAAGTCAGGAGAAACATTCCGTAGTAGTTGACTTGCATCATCGTGTGAAGGTGATCCTGCGTTAGTCTGTCTTCCAAACCGATAGCTCCGATATTGTTTATCAAGACATCTATTCTGGCTTCTGTTTGGACAGTCACATCAACTAGGTTTCTTATTGACGACAAAGAGTTGAAGTCTACTTGCCTTGTTATGATATCTCCACGCGCTGTTTTGAGGATTCTGTTTCTGGCGTCTTCGAGTTTATCAGGATTGCGGCTGGCCATGATGACCTTGGCTCCTCGGTGCGCTAGGTTCTTCGCTACTTCGAATCCGGTTCCTGAGGTAGCTCCAGTTACGAGAGCCACTTTTCCATCGAGTTGAACATCGTTTTCACAATCAGTAAATATGTCTTTGGTCATTTTGGTCAAATCTTTGAGAATATATGCGGGTTATATATTCTCAAAGATTTGACCACCAAAGCTTTTAATTAACTAACCAGATGTTTGCAAGAAGCTCGAAGATATGAAATTTACAGTTATCAAACTTCTCATTTGTAATTCACCAGCCCAAAGAAATGACGATTAAGATCTTCGCTCAGAGATTACTAAGGCAGAGTTTAGTTGATGATCTTATGTACCTCTATAACGTGGTTATAACGTAACTGATCTGCTTTTATTGAGTCCTATGTCTAATACTGTTGATAGTCAATTAAGTATAATATGTTTATTTTATATTGTTCATTTTATATAGGCGACTAGGTGCCACAGAGCAAAAACGAAAAGGAGATGTTGTAATAACCTAGTACTATATTATTAATCTGGGTGTAATTAGATTTCCATAATCAACAACGCGTGACATTTTGCGGGGTGAGGGGGTATTAGACCCCGCCTACTTTTTTATTTTCCGTCTACCGGTCAATAGCAAAACTACTCACTTCATCATGTTTCTAATTAACTTCTAATAGTAACCACGCAAAGAATTATCAACTTACTTATTAATTTTTGTTTAGAAATTCTTTGCTGCTATACATTAGTTATAATTAACTCCTTATTGACTACTTCACACTAGATGTCACTAAGTGTAGGAAGCAACAGGGACGTACTCAGAATTTTTGTACCAGGAAGTAAAACTAAGATAGCATATTGCGAATTAGTATTTACATATAGCTTACATCAGTTTTTTGATATGGTCAATTTATACTTATTTCGGAGGCAGTACAAATAAAATACAAATTGTAAATACCTCAACCTAAGAGCTTGTACAGAAAGGGCGAATTCGCCGCGAATCGGTTCGCGCGATATGACTCGCGCGTAACCGAGATACTAGACGCCCATACATCGCGTCCACAAGCATCGCGCGAATTGAAAACACGCGCGTAAATCGCGAGCAATTCGCCTCTCGACTCGCGATTGATTCGCGCGTATTACGCGCGAGTCGAGATACTAGGGACGCCTTGTAGCGTCCAGATAACGCGCGAACTCAGAGCGAGTGGACGTATTGAGGAAAATGGAGCGCCAAAATTTTGACACGGAATTATTAAGTTATTTAAATGAAATTTGGTACTTAGATAACTTAGGACCTAGATCTTACTATTATAATAAATGGGAAATTCTGTGTGAATGTATGTTATAAGTAATCTTCGTAACTACTTAAGTTATTTAAATGAAATTTGGTGCTTAGATAGCTTACGACCTAGAATAAGACATAGGATATTAAAATTTCGAAATTTTAACCTCTTAAGGGGTTAAATAGGGTGGTAAAGTTTGTATGGAAAATTATTTTTCCTTGGTTTGATGCACTCAAACCTCGGTATAAATAAACTACAAAGTACATAATTCAACACTATTTTTTTCTTTTTGAAACTTCCCCTAGGAAACTACCCCGCTTCGTTCAACTCCATATTTCGTACTGAATACGTCCCCAAATACGCGCGTGTTGATACGCTCCTTGTGGACGCAACGGTCGCGCGTAATACGCGCGAGAGAATCGCGGCGAATTCGCCTTTCTGGACAAGTTCTAACTAGTGTCCTGTGCCGGCTTCGCACCGGTTGTTTTTTTTAAATATTTTTAAAAACAACTGACTTTTGTACAACCAACTATTGCATTCTATTTTTATTTCGCTTCTTCCACTTGTGGACAAAAGATTGAAGCAAACTGAAAATCAATTATGACTTTATTTCTTATATTATTTCACTCCTCAAAATATCACGCGTTGTTACTTATGTAAATCTAATTACAACATCTCTTCGTTTTTGCTCTGTGGTTTTTATATCCTGCGTATTCAATATTTTTATTTGTATCCTTCCATGGATATTATGAACATAGCCATGCGACACTCTGTAATATTGTTGGTTCTAATTACGGCCCTGTATTTTTTTATATTCATGGTTGTTTTTGATAGTTGACGATAGATGGCGGCCTATTTAATAAATGTTTTAAAATACTTAATATTGCCAAAGCAGAAAGACGTGTGTATAGGACGAACGCCGACCGTATACTGACTTAGGCCACGCCTACTTTGATGACGTCAGGGCCTAGCTGAGAATCACGAGGCCGAGTTACTTATCCAATAAAGTTGAACAGTGCTAATGTAATAGTCGACGCAGATGACACTGCAATTATAATTTATTTAAATAGCTATCAAGAAACCTACTTACGCAGCGAAGTAGGACTAGTGGTCATAAAGATAAGGCTCTTGATAGTAATTTAAAGAAAATTGTTTAGTTTTGGTAATGTTCAAGGTCAGTACCTTGAACATTACCAAAACTAAACAATTTTCTTTCTCAAATAGCTCATGGTCTAAGATCCGACTGCAAGATTAGTCATCACATCGTTTTTTGCTTAAAACCAAAGTGAATTAATTTAAAATTATATTTACAAAATAACAATGAAGATATGCACTGTGTCAACTTTGTTTTAGAACCCATAGTCCCATTCCTCGTCCCGCATCACGTTCACTAATCTCTTCGAGTGTTTCCAAAGTCTTTCACTCAGCTCGGTGTTGTTCGCAAACCACGAGCTATAGAATTCTCTACAATCTTTGAAATGCTTCCCACTACGGCCTTCCACTCTCGGGTCTACCGCTAAGTAGACCGGCATCGTTGCCACCCTATCTAACGGTCTCCCAAACGTAGACAACGCACCATAAAGTACCGTCTTCACCAACTTGGTATCAACATTTTGGAAGAACATAGAATTTACGACACCAGGGTCCATGCTGTACACACTCACTCCACTCCCTCTGATTCTTCTATCCATTTCCACTGTGAACAGTTCTACGGCTAGCTTCGCGTTGCAGTAGTATCCTAAGCTAGAGTATCTCCCGACTTCGTTCCACGTCAAAAAGTCCGGGTTTCCTAGAAGCAGTCCTATAGATGACACGTTGACGACTCTGCTTGGAGCTGATAACCTCATCAACGGAAAAAGGAGATACGTCAGGAGAAACATCCCGTAGTAGTTGACTTGCATCATCGTGTGAAGATGATCCTGCGTTAGACTGTCTTCCAAACCGATAGCTCCAATATTGTTTATCAGGATATCTAATCTGGCTTCTGTTTGGACAGTCACATCAACTAGGTTTCTTATTGACGACAAAGAGTTGAAGTCTACTTGCCTTGTTATGATATCTCCACGCGCTGTTTTGAGGATTCTGTTTCTGGCGTCTTCGAGTTTGTCAGGATTGCGGCTGGCCATGATGACCTTGGCTCCTCGGTGCGCTAGATTCTTCGCTACTTCAAAACCGGTTCCTGAGGTAGCTCCAGTTACGAGAGCCACTTTTCCATCGAGTTGAACATCATTTTCACAATCAGTAATATAATAATCTTTGGTCATTTTGAAACCGAATTAATGCTCAAAGTTTTGACCACCAGATCTTCCACCAACCAGATCGTTGGAAGAATTTCGAAGCTTTATAATGAACAGTTGTCTAACTTCTTTCCAGCTCAAAGAGTTGTCGATTAAGATCTTCACTCTGAAGTTTTTTTTGTTCCTTACAGGTCACTAAGGCAGAGTTTCATTGATGATCTTCTGTATAACGTGGTTATAACGTAACTGATCTGCTTTTTTGTGTCTTAGGTCTAATATTGTTGTTTATCAATTAAGTATAACATATTTATTGTATTATATAAGCGACTAGCAGTACCCCGCCACTTTGTCCGCGTTGAATTACATATATTTGATAAGCACTTATTCGGATTTCTCTTTCCGATTGCCGCAAACGTATTTGATCCCCTTGATCTGAGCAACGTTTTATTTGTGTCCTTTTATTGAAGATTCTAAATATATTGTAGGACCTTAGTTCAAATGAGAAGAGTAAATATTACAGTGTTGCTATGAGATGTAAACAATACTTTTGTGGAAAATTTAATTACCGTTTTAAAACCTTTGGATGAAATACCTGATTTTATCCAGCTAATTAAATTAATAACATCTTATATTACATCTACAGTTGAACAGTGCTAATGTACCTAATAGTCGACGCAGATGACACTACAATCATAAATTTATTTAAATAGCTATCAAGAAACCTACTTATGCACCGAAGAAGGACTAGTGGTCATAAAGATAAAGCTCTTGATAGCTACTGACCTTTAACATCACCAAAACTAAACATTTTTCTTTCTCAAATACCTCAGTTGCAAGCCCCACGTGTATTCTAAGGTGCTGCGTTATTGCTCTATGCTTTGTAGCCTCGTGCAACGCACCCATCGAATAAAATACTTTTTGAATATCACCGAAGTTGCACTAATCTCTCTACAAAAGCTTTTCATCATTAAATAACCATTGGCTGTTATCGGCCAATTTATTAGTACCGACAAAGGAGATTAAATTGGTACGAATTGTAGGTTGGCACTCTTAATTCTGCAACGACAGATTCTGTTCATATTGGTAACTAGTAACTTACCTACTGTAGAAGGTAAATTATCAATAATAACTATGAAGATCGACTAAGGAATATTTTTTTTTATTGTATATTGACTTTGAATGTATCTACAAGTAGGCAACGAACCTTTTAGGGTCGCAAGGCTACGCAGTGAATGCCCTAAAGCCACCAATGAAGACAAGTAAATTGGTGGCCCGCTCATTTGCAGTTATACAAGAGTTGCCTAATGCTTTAGTAACGCCATAGAGAACAATACGTGGACACAATCGCTGGGAAAGAACGTCTACATAAAGAAAATCTAGTTCACGTCTGGCCTAGTGTTTTCGTCATATAAATCACGCATGTTGAAGATAATCTTTTAATGTCGGTTGCATAGTTACAACCTAATGCGACATACAAAGGTTATACTAACATAATTTTTTTGAGCATATTTCCACCATGCAATGTGTTCTATATAGGTACCTATTAGAATAATATTTATCTAGGTAAATCTAAAAGTGAAATGCAATCGAATCTCGTTTAGCTTCTTTATCGTCTAGTTATAGAATAACGACACTTAGTGCAAAATACATAAAGTTTTTAGTCATCATTTTGGGTAATTGTAATTAGCAGGTACCTACGGAACTCAACCAAATGTATGAAAACTGGCATCTGCTCCTGGCTTCGCCGGCGTTTTTGTATGGAAACGTTTCTAGGCTATTTCAATCTTTTATTCCAGAGTTAGAACTACTTCACAAATTTTATGCGATCCGTTGACTACTTTTTATGTGAAAGAGGAACAAACATCCATACAATCATTCTCTTTTATAATATTAGTTACTAAGGTTATCCAATCTCTTCGTATAACCCTGATTTTTTGTTTAATTTCCCAATGTTGTCAATGGCCTACCTTTTCTTCTTCCATTCCTCACCATACCTACCATATTTTTTCGATGATCTACCATTAGGATAAAGAAAGAAATCCAATGTTAATAAATGTATGTGTCTTTCCTAACTTTCATCGAACACGCCTACATCCGGCCCCTCTAAAATATGGTCGCAAAGGTGGTTGAACTGTTTACTGTTTCAATTAGCATTTAAAACATAAGGTTCAAGAGTAAGGCTGAACTCATTATTTATTATGTAGGTCTGTAGGTCTAGGTATTTTTATCTCGTTTTTGGTACCGTTTGTAGGTAGCAGGTATAAATAACTAGAAGGCTTTTGGTAAACAGAACTTTAATTGGGGAAAATTATCTTTTGGAACTAAACTCGTTAAGGTTAAGGAAAAAAAAACACAGCAAAATACTTATTTTAGAATAGAATAGAATATAATATGTTTTATTTGTTACCAGAATTATACAGAAACACTTTATAAAATTAGACTAAACTAATTTTATTGTGATGCTTATAGAGTTTTCTATTTTCTTTTAAGTCTTAGGGAAACTTATAGTTTGAACATTACAATAGTCTTTTAGTGAATAAATAATTATATTATATTGTCCGTATTCAACTAATTTCCCAATCTTCTTCCGCCGTAATTTTCACAGCTTTCTTTGCTTCGATCCACAGTTTTTTCGTGAGCTCTTCATCTTTCACCAACCAATGGTTCCACCACATAGAACAGAACTTGAAAAGTTTTCCACTCACTCCATCCAACTCCTGCTCCGCCGCTAAATACGCAATCTGCTTACCCACGTCCTCTTTTCTCTGACCGATAATGTTTATAAAGAACTGGCTGGCATTCCTTAGCACACCGTCTATATTGTTCAACAGATCTGTATCTCGAACGACGAAGGGATCGTAGCTGTTGGCAGTAACACCGCTGCCTGTCAACTTTCGGCTCAGCTCTGCAGTGTATAAAGTCATGGCTAGTTTTGAGTTCGCCAACGCTGTGATGGGAGATTTGCCGATATCGTTCCAATGTTCAAAATCGATCTGTCCGAGATACATCGAGGCTGCTGATCCGTTGATGATGCGGCTCGGAGCTGAAGACTTTATCAAAGGTAGCAATAGAAACGTTAGGAGAAAACTGCCGAAGAAATTAACTTGCATCGTCAGATCCAAGTGATCCGCAGTCAGTTTGTCCGGCAGAGCCACTGCGCCGGCGTTGTTGATCAGAATATCTAGCCTGTTTTCATCGAATGCTTCCGCGAATTGTCTTACGGATTTCAAAGAACCCAGATCGAGGATTTTGTAAGCGATTTTCGAATTACCTGATTCGTTTTCGATGTGATCCCGAGCTTGTTTTAGTTTTGTTTCGTTCCGGCTGGCTATTATCACTTTAGCTCCTCGCTTGGCTAGTTCCTTAGCAGCCTCCAGGCCCATTCCCGAGCTGCCCCCGGTGACAAGGGCCACCTTCTCGCGCAGCTGTGTGCGGGTCTCGCACATGGTTCCCGATTCGAGTTCATCAGAACACTGTTAATCAATTCCTTGTCGTGATCGCAGTACATCCAAAAAAGTATACTAACAAACAATTCCATTGGTTCTTCCGTGTCTCGATTATAATAATCGCGTGATTCGAATCAACAATGCTTTTTATGATACTTTATTGACGTGAATTACTAGTCTTAGAAATCATTAGCAAGTCAAATTAAGGTCTTTGCAAGTTCTGCTTTACAAATATGTTTACACTATAGGGATATGCAGGGAACTACCCATTATTTATGCAATTGAGTCATTCTACGTAAAATAGAAAAGCGATTAAACCCGTTAAAATAATGCTAAAGTTCTTGAAGAAACAATCTGATTGGTTTTGTTTCAATCGTTACCTACTTTATTTTATTTGGCAAATAGCAAGGGTTCTCATGGTCATATGACGTAGTCACATCAAAGGAAAAAGATATTATAACCTACCTAGATCTGAGATTTTTTGCAATGCTTAGTAAGATCATCATAATCATTCACACCAACCATGATAAGATAGTTAAACTCAATAATTTTGTTATCTATTCACATTTTAATTTAGCGTTTTCACAAGATGGTTTTTCATAATCAATTTTTGTAAGGATTGATTTACAATCTAGAGTAACGCTTTGGAATCGGTAACGGCTGCCATTTCAATAGCCCACCAGCCTCCCAATCTTCTTCAGGAGTTATCTTCACAGCTTTCTTTGTTTCTTCCCACAATCTCCTCCTCAGTTCAACGTCCCCGGCTTGCCAGTGGCTCGGCCACCTCGCACAGAACTTGTAGTGAACACCATTGACTCTATTCAACTGTGGGGCAGCCGCATAGTAAGCTATCTGCTGCCCAACCTCCTCTCTTGGCCTTCCGACTAAGTCCAACCACTTGAGAGACAATTCTTTTAGTTCTTTGTTAAGGTAACCTAAAATTTCAGTGTCTTTTACAAAGAACGGATCAAAACTGTTCGCGACTACACCGGTGCCTTTCAATCTCCTGGCCCACTCGACTGTGGCCAGTGCTGTAGCTAGTTTAGCGTTTCCTGAAGCGACGTTGATATCATATCTGCCAACATCGTTCCAGTGATCAAAGTCTATCTTTCCGATGTACATTGAGATCGCTGAGCTGTTGATGATCCGACTCGGGGCAGACGCTTTCAGCAGCGGCAGCAGTAAGTACGTCAGAAGGAAGGGGCCGAAGTAGTTCAACTGCATCATTTGGGTTAGACCGTCCTCCGTCAGCTCGTCGGGCAATCCCACACCGCCGGCGTTATTGATCAACATGTCTAACCTGCCTTCCTTTTGCACTTCACCAGCGAAGGTCCTCACTGATCTTAGAGATTCGAGGTTGAGGACTTTGAAGTTGACGTTTGGGTTCCCGGTTTGCGATCGCAGGCTGTCACTAGCAATGCGCAGCTTGGTCGCGTTCCTGCTTGCGATGACCACTCTCGCCCCGCGGTACGCCAGGTCCAGAGCGGCTTCATATCCCATGCCAGATCCACCTCCCGTGATCACGGCTACTTTTCCATCCAGTCTCACGTCAGTCTTACACATTTTGAACTAGACCACTCGGTCTCAAGTCGATTTGGAAACTGGGTGGATATATTATTAAATGTTCCAATTTAAATAAGAAAAAAGGGTTGTGTGATTCTACTAAGTATTCGTATTTCGATTGAGTTCTATTCTCGCTTGGTTGACAGTTAAAAAAAGTATACTAACATGTTATACAAACGAATAATCGGAATCGAGAGAGATGCAAATGGTAGAGGTTTGTCCTTGTCATTGGTTTCAAAAAAACTTGTTTTAAAGTTCGTTGCCTCGTGCATTGCCTTGCAAGGATACTTCCTTCTTGGAACTATACGAAGTGAGACAAATTAAAGATTAAGAAGCGAATAATAATTTTATTAAGGACTAGCGACCCGCCCTGGCTTCGCACGGTTTTATTATACGTATAAACCTTCCTCTTGAATCACTCTATCAATTAAAAAACCGCATCAAAATCCGTTGCGTAGTTTTAAAGATTTAAGCATACGATGGGACATAGGGATATAGGGACATAGGGACAGAGAATACTATGTGGTGATGTAATAATTACATTGCATGTTATTTTAATGATATCCCTATGTCCCTTTGTATGCTGTATAAAACAAAGTCATTTTCTCTGTCCTTATGTCCATGTATGCCTATATATCTGTTTTTTTTAATAGATATAGAGTGATTCAAGAGGAAGGTTTATACGTATAATAAAACCGTGCGAAGCCGGGTCGGGTCGCTAGTTTTTATATAAATAAGTTAATCTGTGCAAATTAGCCGATCGTATAATTTTTACATACCTATCAATTTGTAATGTTATACATCGTGTTGTAATGTTATTCAACGAGTTGAAGTATTCCCGTTTCAGCACCGTTGCAGGTATGAAAAACGATGAGGCTGTAAGCGAATTTTGAAAAAAATCTGGTATTTTGCCTTCAGGAGTTCTCCATCTTACTTGACATTTTTTATGATTCCGATAATTTTGATTTCCTTCATTTTAGTCCGTACAAATTTCACATTGGTCGTTTAGTTTTGCCACTTTGATCACCAAAATTTAATTTCACGGTCTGCTAACATAATTATTGATAATAATAAGCAGATAACACATTATAAACAAACTTATAAATGATTCGATGCGAGCAAATTGAACTAATAAATATAGCTAATAATATTTTGACTGAATGTACGTACCTACATGACAGTGATATTTGATTTCTGATCGAGTGTTGTCGTGGTTTGTGACCAACATGAAGACTTTGTTTCTATTTTTAATTATGTACTTATTTGTATTGGTAATGGTGAGTTTCATATCTACCATGCCACACTAAAAGGCGCTTACCTCATAAAACAAAAAAATAATGCTGGACCATCCACATCAACTAGCCTCAAGAAAAGCAGAGCTTGTGTTATGGCTCATCTAGTGACTACAATACATAATTAGATAGCTTTACTATTCATAGAAAACACTTAGGACCCCCGAAAAAATAATAGCAGGGCGATGTGGTCGCTAAGCGACAAAGTCCCTTTTAAAAAATAAATTAAAAAGATCGTACAAAGTTTGTACGATTATTTATATGATTCCCGACTTGGGGCAAATGTTGCCGCGTGAATTGAACCCGCAACCTATAGCTTCGACCGCCGCGTCACATCGGTTGTCGTCAGCTAATGGCGGATCGACCTATTTGACTCTGATCTGAATGAATTCTCAAGTTGATGACCTGTTTCACAGAAATTGAAACCAGTTTGGTCTTCTCTTATTGTACTTATAGGATGACCTGTTTAACAGAACTTGAAACCAGTTAGGTCCTCTCTTATTGTATAGGTATTTTTCTAGTGTAAATACCATCAGGAGCGTGCAACGGTCACGTACTGGGATCCGAAGTACATATCAAAAGCCAGCACGTTTACTATAAGGTCCAGACGACGAGACCACTACCGCACTAACGTTACTGTGGGGATCACTCAAGCCTGGGGTAACAACGTCACTGTAAGTTCCGCGGTGTCGCATCAGCCTTCCACGCCTATCTCAAAAAATAAAAATAAATAGGTAATAATGCTGGACAATCCACACAGCATCATTATGTATGTAACTCAAAAATGATAAAAATGTTAGAAGCGTCCTTTTTTCTTATGACGGCAGATATAGCCCCACGCTAAGTAGAGCTTGTGTTATGGGTACTAGATGACTGATATAGGTACTAATACACTACATTACATAGATATATATGTATTATTTTACTTGGAAAACACCCAGAACCCCGGAAAAAATATTTAAATATCGTACAAATACAAATATTTGTTCCAAGGTGGGAATCGAACCCGCAACCTCCTGCGTCGCAGGCAGACCTTCGCCCACCGCGCCACATCGGTCGTCGCAAAATGGACGGAATATATACTAATCAAACTATTTTTAAACATAAATTAAGACAATTGTTAATTGAGAAGGCTTATTACAGTGTTAATGAATATCTGTTAGACGAATTTTAGAATATATAGACATTTATTAATCAAAATATTGACATTAAATTGAAACATAATTATAATTTGCATGCTATTAAGCTGATCATGGTTGAGATCATTACATAATTATATCACATCCCTGTAACCCATGTTTTCGCAAAATAAATGAATATGAATATGAATCAAAAGCCGGTATAAAATTCAGGTGATTATAATGTAATAATTGGTAATTATAAAAGTGCCCTCCAACATACAAATCGTTATGAAATTGTTCCACAGATGAAAGTCTCCTACCAACCGTCTGTGAGCGCGATCGATTTCAACTTCGTGTCAAAACTATGTGATGTATACAATAAAAGCTGGTTTTTAAAGTTTTTAAGGAAGTTTTCAAATGGATCGAAGACCTGTCCTGTCGCACCGGTACGTTTCCTATGATATAAAGTTAATAACGCTATACAATCCACACAGCATCATCCAGCCCCAAGCTAAGCAGAGCTTGTGTTATGGGTAGGTACTAGATGACTGATATACTTAATACAATATACTACATAGATCGTTTTTTTATTAATACATAGAAAACTCCCAGAACCCCGGAACCAATATTGCAAATCGTAGAAAAATTTGTCCCAAGGCGGGAATCGAAACCGCACCCTCCTGTGTCGCAGGGGGTTTTTCGCCCGCCGCGCCACATCAGTCGTTATTTTTAATCTGGTAATAATTATTTTTGGGCTCAATATCCTTTATCAGGTGGATTGTCCATACAATTCCGAGAATTAGATGTAGACCAAACAGAAAGGGATTTAAAGACAAATTCTTGTACAGATCTACAGAGTTTTCAGTAAATTTTAAAGAGCTGCTCTAAGCAGACGTTGTGTGATCTGTTAGTAAAACTTAAGAATGATACATTTGAATCAATGTATAACTTGCAAGAGGAAACAGGGACAGTTTTGACAACTTCTTTCTTTAATTATCTATAGAAAAAAAATATATGTTGTGAGAAGATTAATTCTGTTAGCTGCCAAAGTTATCACGTATACTAACTTATAGTACTTAACTGAGATGTAAATGAACCTAAGTAGTAGCAGCGCGTCGCGGTAATTCCCGTCCCCGTGGGAATTCCAGGATAAAATATAGCCTATGTGTTATTCCAGACTATATATCTGTGCCAAATTTCATTCAAGCGTGAAAGAGTAAAAACCTCCATCCATCCATCCATCATCCATCCATACTTACAAACTTTCGCGTTTATAATATTAGTAGGATATTATCATACACAGGACATAGATTTTATGAACTAGGAACGTATGGTGCAAAGCATTTACACAGGATCAAGACCATTTACTTTTTTTTCAGGGTACATACGAGTTCATCAACATTGATTTTGATCAGAGCGTCATACCCGTACCGATGCCAAAAGGAAAGAACATTTTGAACCTTCAGTTTTACACTACGCGTACTCATGAGCCTTTGCTTGAAGGATATGTTATAATTATTGTCGACGACTAAGTAGATATACTTATATAACGAATAGAATAGGGAGAAAATTCGGTGTTTCTTGTGACTGTGAACTTTATCTCCTACTCTTTATGGCATACGATATATATTTTATGGCAATTGGATAAGTTTTATAAATATAATAGTGTTTTTGTTTTACCACAGAGAATGTAACGGAGAATACAAAAGCAGTATCTGGAAGAGATTCAAAAATGTAACAATAACAACCTATCTACTATTTATCAGTATACAAAAAGGGTTTTCTTGAAAATTCACATCAAAATCTTCCTGTTCATAGCTAGGTATTAGAAATAGACACGAAAATTTAAGCGATCTTATATATTGTACCTACATATTTGATAATCGACAACAAATGGAGAGCGTCGTAAGAGCTTTTTCTCCCTCTTGGCTTTTCAACGGACTCAAAAAAACCTTCGTTGTTGACGGATCTTGATGGGTTTGGTCCAATTTAAATTTGATCGTACTTATCCTTATTAATATAATAAGCAAACATGAGCAAAAAGGCTTGCAACTAACCTAATCTTATACAATGTTGGAAAGCTCCCTATTTGTGCTTGCCTTAGTTGTCCCCAAAAGTTAATGCGCTAAAGTCTAGGTACGTTTTGTACAAAAAATTACATATGACATATCTACTTAGGTTAACCTACCTACGAAAAAATTGGCCTATTACAATTTTGCCAATATGAACCTCACAAAAGTTAATTGTACAAACTATGGCACAGAGTAGATAGGTAATCATAATTATGTTTAATTTTGTCAAGGTACAGTCGTCAAAATGAAATACAACCTAGCATGTTGTATTTAATGCTGAAAAGCTTAAAGATGAGCTTAAGTTCTCCGATTGCTTGGGAATGTTTACCTACTTAAATAGTTATTTTTTAATTACTTATATCACTGATTATTATATTATCCTCTTCAACCTATGTACCTATATGTATCTATTATCCACAGCTGGACATAGTCCTCCCTAAATTATTACATTACCGGTTTTAGGAATGATATGGTTTAGCGTTTTCTGTGGGTTTACGTTTGTTCACGGGTCGTTTGAGTCTGCTCTACCTACATCTATTCAACACTTTTTGGCTGACTGTACCTTACGTCCATCGATGCATTTCTAGTTGTTATGGTTATCAATAACAAGCTACAGTCCGCGGCTTCGCACTTCACCTTGTTAAAAGCCTTTTCCCGGGACAGATCCTTTGTATAATATAGGTAACTACTATTATTAAATTTAGGTACGAAAAGAAATAACCCTTAACCCTTTAACCCTCTCATACGATTCAACTGAAAACTTACTTCGAGTACTACGTTGAAGGTGGCTTTTACTTTTACTATTTCATGCTGGTTGTTATTATATTGTAATTTATCCGTTTTTGTTTCTTTGTAAAACATTTATAGAGACAGGCTTATTATTGTATTTTGTACTCTACATTTTACTTTTTGAAACTTATTTGATTTTTATTTTTTCGTGCATGCAGTTTCACAATTAATATTTTCTCTTGTTTTTAATAATAAATATTTTTATTTTTTCATTTTTTTCATTTAAGCGTGAAACTGAATAGTTTTTAGTAGGTTAGTAATAAATATTATTTAAGGTGATTTTATGCAAACAGTTATTTGTCTTTGGTGTAGGTTACAATAATAATAAATAATACTAGAGAATCCACACAGCATTTTCTAGACCAAGCAAAGCAGAGATTGTGCTATGGGTACTACAATA
The DNA here is from genome assembly GCA_944547425.1 of Eupithecia centaureata. Classification (NCBI taxonomy): domain Eukaryota; kingdom Metazoa; phylum Arthropoda; class Insecta; order Lepidoptera; family Geometridae; genus Eupithecia; species Eupithecia centaureata. Next base: position 1,137,833 of record OX155689.1, read on the forward strand.
TACTTACTACATAGATATATATTTTTACTATACATAGAAAACACCCAGTAGTATAGGTAGTGGGTACACAATGGAATAAAAACCCTGTCAGGGCGCTGTATGTTACCAGACAAACAGACACAGTTTCACATTATAATATCTATATGCATGGGTAATAATGGATTTGGTTGGGATTCGTCGAATTATAATATTTTATTTGTTATTTGAGTTTTTCAGTGTCACTGAGCTCCTGAACGAGAATTGTAGTGAATTATCGAAATGAGAATTTTGGCGTTTCTAATTATAAACTTATTTATATTAGTAACGGTGAGTTTGCTACTGGTACACTGGTCACTGGTTGTCTGGTAGAGATTATGTTAGTGAAGTTAGCAGAGCATCTTCAACCCGAGCATAAATAAATGAGAGTTCTGTTCACATGCAGGTGAGGTCTATAGTTCCTGTCACTTTTCAGGAATATTCCGGTGTTTTTACAGGATATAAAGAAGTGAAGTTTTGCTCTGCTCATTTCACGCAGCAAATCATTTTTCAGGAATCGAAAAATAAAACAGGTATTTTTAGCCTCTGTATAATACAAATAGTTCCTGATTTCAGTAGCAGTTCCGGTGTTTTCACCGAACTAAACTTAATTTCAAGATATGATCAAATACATGTGGGAGTTGGTGTAGTAACAAAATGTTTCACAGACCGGCACAAACCATTAAATGGACTGCATCGAGTTTAAAACGGAAAATGACTAAAATTATATTATTATGATTTTGAAATACTTACCTGAAGTAATTTTGAAACGCCTGAACTATTTCAGAACAGTATCTGGAACTATATAACTCACCTGCATGGGAACAAAATTCTCATTTATTTAAACTCTACTGGAAGATGCTCTGCTAACTTCACATAAACGTAGATAAACAGATAAACATTTTATTGGTAAATTACATTTACAGGTCATAAATGTATGGATATAGGTAAAATATCGTCACATTTCACTTATTTAAAGAGCATCAAACCAATTATAGTAATTAAATTAGATTAATATTTAAATTGAAACAAAAAATTAATATATATATGTATTATAATATTACATTATAACTTTTTGGTCGAGGAAGTCCTCGATCCTATAGAACGCCCTCTCGATCAGCCACAGCTTGAGTTTGTTTTTGTAGGTAGCCAAACTGGGAGATCAGTCTTCAGCGATAAGACAGCTAATTATTGTCTAACTAATATTTTAAGTGTTTTATCCTGAATTGTTTCTATTTTGATGTGAAATAAAGTGATTTCTATCTACTTATCCAACGTACCTAATGCGTCTGGTCGATGAGATGCGTGACCCGAGAGCTGGTGAGTATCTGGCTCAGCGCATCAGCATTGCCATACAGCGTGGTAATGCAGCCAGTGTCTTGGAGACGCGACGACTGGTATTGATGTGGATCAGTTGAGCTACCTCTAGACTGTTTGCAATCGTCTGCAGTTGGCTCAATTTATTTAATAGTATATACTAGTTTCAGTTTTTTTCTTATTAACAGAAAATCAGATCGGTCAACTAGTAAACAGAAGTAAATAGATAGCTAATCCTTTATTACAAAGCCTTATTAAACATCCTATAAAGAAGCAATGGAATTGGCGGCCTTATTGCTTAGAGCGATTTCTTCCAGGCAACCAAGGTGTAAGGAGAAGATCATAGGATGGCGGTGATTATTCTATTTATACGAATATCTTAATACATAAAACAAATTAATATACTAATACATAACTAGCTAACACATTATTATCCTAATAGGTACACATATACCGAATAGAACAGAAGTTTGGTTTATTAACAATTTGTTTGAAATCGTATTGGTTTCCTTGTCTTTCCAGTGTACAATATACAAGCAAGAGCGAGCAAAGTTCTCGCACTGGAATCCGAAGTACGTGTCGAAGCCGACCGTGCTCACGATGAGGTCCAAGCGCGGGGAGCACTACAAGACTAACATCACTGTGGAGATCACGCCTCTCGCCTGGAACAACAACGTCACTGTGAGTGCCATATAAATAACTAGCGACCCACCCCGGCTACGCACGGTTTTATTAGACGTATTAACCTTCCTCTTGAATCACTCTATCTTTTAAAAAAAACCGCCTCAAAATCCGTTATGTAGTTTTAAAGATTTAAGCATTCAAAGGGACAGGGATATAGGGACAGAAAAAACGACTTTGTTTTATACTATGTAGTGATGCTGGAGAATCCATATAGCATAACTATAGTCCGGTAACGCTGTCATGGCCACCTGAGATCAACAGCATTATAGTCCATTCGAAAAAAAAAATATAGCATACCTAATCTAGCCCCAAAACTAAGCAGCCGAGACGTTGTCCTGTCTTAATAATGAATATTAGGGTCGAATCACATAATTTTTTTTTCTGTCATAAGAACCTTCTCCTGAATATAACAAACACAACATAAAAAGAATTAACGAAATCGGTCCAGCCGTTCAAGCGTAATGGCGGCGGCGTGACAATACTTATGGATTTATTTTATATAGGTATCGAGATAATGTTGGACAATCCAAACAGCATCATCTAGCCCCAAACTGAGCAGAGCTTGTGTTATGGGTAGGTATCAGATGACTGATATAACTTTATACAAAATAATATCTTAGATAGATATTTTTTATTATACATAGAAAACTCCAAGAACCCTGGAACAATATTTTATTTATTTATATACTTCTAGTATAGTCAGTCATATTTCTAGATCGTACAAACATTTATCCCAAGGCGAGAATCTAACCCGCTACGTCTTGAGTCGCCTCTTCGCGGCGATCGTCAGTCGTCAATTTAAGAAAGAAAGAAAGTACATTTCTTAACCTACACTAGAATTAAAAACATAAATAAAAAAAAAACGAATCATAGGCAAAGGTCGATTTAGTGGTTCCATTGATTTTTCATGACAAATGAAGTAATAAAATCTGTTGTTAATTAAGCCAGTTGCGGCGACAAGAACCGACCCAGAAAAGACCATTCAATTATAAAAAAACGATAGAAAAAGGGACGCCCCGATTATTATTTTATTCTGATTTCAATATACGTATTGACAAACATACAATATATTTTTGTGTCGTCGGTTATAATTTAATTTTATACATATTTTATTTTGGTAGCTCAATTGATCCATGTCAATACTAGTCGTCGCGTCCCCAATACACTGTCTGCATTACTACGCTGTATGGCAATGCTGATGCGCTGAGCCAGATACTCACCAGCTCTCGGGTCATATTTTTTTAAATTTTCTGTGCCTCAGATGAAGCTAACGTACAAGACGTCTGTGAGTGCAATAGACCTGAACTACGTGTCCAAAGTATGCGACGCGCTGACTCACGAGTGGACACAGAAGTTTTTGAGCAAGTTCACTACGGTGACGTGGAGTTGTCCTGTTGTACCGGTACGTTTTATTACTTGTACTTTGTACCCAGATACTTGTAGGGATGTATCCTATCAATTATCTTTTGATTCATCATCATCAATCTATTAGTCCACTGCCGGAAATAGGCCTTTGTGGCGCGAAACTCCAAGTGAGTTGCAAAAGTTATCAGTAAAAAATTCAAACAGAAAGTCAAATGTTTCTATGTGAAAAGGCTTACTATAAAATCAGATTATTTAGAGGATTTAAATGTTTGGTACGAGTTTGGCTCAAATTCGAAAACTGACAACCTAACAAGGTAAAGGTTTCTTGTTCGCTTCTTTACTTTACCTTTAAAAGATTGAAGTGAACAAAAATAAAAGTGAGCACTTTATTTCCTAGTTTGATTTATTTTTAACATGGATTTTGTGACGTGTCTTGTAAGGTCTCAAGGAAATAAAGCATTTTGACTTTGGCTATCACTAACCTAATTCTATCAGAAATTGTGACTGGTGACATTTACTTCAGGCCAACAAAATAAGTAGGTAGGTTCATACTTACGTTGGTCAAATTTAAAACTAATTATACCTACTTAACGTCCTTTTCTTTTTATCCAGGGTACATACGTGTTCACCAACATAGATTTCGACAAGAGCGTCATTCCCCTGCCGATGCCCAGGGGCAGGAACATCCTGAATCTCTTCTTGTACATCACGCGCACTCAGGAGTCTATCCTCGAAGGCAGCGTCACAGTCGTCGTTGAATAAATACTGACTACCTTTAGACCTAGTTTTTTATTTTGATCACGGAAGGCAGCGTGACAGTCGTTGAATAAATACCTACGGACTACCTTGAGACTACACTTTTTATTTTGATCACGGAAGGCAGGAAATTGGACCATCAATGCTTTTTAAGTTAGTAGGCAAGGAGTTAAATCAGCGTCACAATATTTAATTTAGGCCGAAAAGGAGACTCCAGATTATTTCTTCTTGGATTTATGCACATATTTTTGATCATTTGTTTCGTATTTGTAGGGATGCCTGACAACATACTTATCTATAAAACTATAAAATACTATACTACTATATAACTAAGAGACTACTATAAAATAAAGGTGTTTTAACATAAACTCATTACTAGATATGTACGTACTACCACAGTGGAGGGACCAGTGGGATGATTTTGCCCAGCAGTGGGATTTACCAGGATAATATAAATAAAAGGTCATAAGTAGTCACAATCAGAGTTTATTTCGTATAATATCGGCCGCTCTCTCCGCCATCGCGACCAGAATGGAGTTTGGGAAGAGAGACGTCGGAGAGGGCAGCACACTCGCGTCCATTATGCGCAGCCCTGATAGCGACTTCACTCTGGAATAATAAACAAATAATGCTGGATAATCCACACAGTTCATCCACGTTGGGGTACACGTGTTCTTAAGTGGAGACCGCGACTCGGCAAACGTAGTTTAGGACGCCCTCCGGCCAGGTGGGATGACGATCTGCGAAGGACTGCTGGCAGATGCTGGATGCGGCAAGCTGAAGACAGGACGCTATGGCGCTCATTGGGGCAGGCTATGTCCAGCAGTGGACTAATATAGGCTGATGATGATGAATCCCCACAGTATCATCTAGCCCCAAGCTCAGCAGAGTGTTATTGGTATTAACTAATGTACTCTACGCAGTGGAGGCGTATTTTTGCAACAAGTTTTTGTTGAGTGAAGCACGTAAGCGCGGTGCGTCAGACAACAGTTGTCTGGCACAGTTGTCTGTCAGTTACTGACATAGCTTCAATAATCCGCATTAATCGCCTACCGAACGCTACCGCTCCCTTTCCGCTAGCCCCACTGGTTGCCAAGATATTCGAGTTTAATGTTTAAAAGCGGCGCTGAGACACCCTTTACAATAAACATATCTATCTATTTAATCCTACTTATATTATAAACGCAAAAGTTTGTAAGTATGGATGGATGGATGTTTATTACTCTTTCACACAAAAACTACTGAGTGGATCTGGATGTAATTTGGCACAGAGATAGATCATAGTCTGGAATAACACATAGCATATATTTTATCCCGGTTTTCCCACGGGAACGGGAATTACGCGGGTGAAATCGCGAGGCACTGCTAGTCTTTAATATTTCTGGTACCTCCATATCGGACGGCGGTGGTACATCCTGTATATTTATTTAAAGGAAAACCAGAGGCATATAAATAACAGATTAAAATAAGCTTATTTAAAGTTTTCACGGATAGATAAGTAGAATAACAAAAGAAAAAAAAACTATGAACATAATCTGTCTACACGTATCATCTATACACTAGCCAAACTCGATGTAGAATGTTTGTAAACAAACCACGACACAAAAAACTAAAATTCACTTGCTTGGCGTTGAATTTTAGATATGAGTGGACGAAATATTTAGTGAAGGAAGGATCTTAAATCGACAAGTAATGTAAATTGCGTTTAAAAAGGCGCGGCAACAGAGTGTATTTTAGGTTAAGTATGGGCGGTTTGTTTACAAACATTCTACATCGAGTTTGGCTGATGTATAAGTACAAAATAATTTAAGTTACAGAATGCTCATCATCGTTGGCGCCAAAAAATCCAACACTGAGCCGCCGCCTGGCCGAACTGACTCACCTAAGCAACTCGTCCACGACCCGTCCCCCCGCGCACGTCCCGCCCGCGTGGTGGCCCGTCACCGCCACCTCGCGGATCACGCACGCCAGATACTCGTCCGGGGGACTCGTGCGCGGCAGTGGGTTGCCAGCTTTAGGTTCTTTGCGGCTGGAATAGAGCGAATACGTATTTATGTTCTGTTTACAAAGGTTTCTAACTAAACTTTACTTCGATTATTATCCATTCGTTTGAGCCAATTAATACACTGAGTGCCTTGCATAAGTAAGTATTCAAATATGTGGTTTATTTGGATAAAGATTAATAAAAAGGTATACATCATGTTCTGATTTTAATCGTCATCTCCGACACAATCTAGGTTCGTGGTTATAGTACCAACTTATTTTACTAAGTGCGGGGATGTCATTGTTCGACAAAAAAGGGCCAAGTTTCAGAACCTGCTCTACAAACCACAATGTTGTAAGGATATTTATAAGAGAAATGTTTTTAATATGTGTATAATTATTTATAACAAGCTACCAGAAGAATTGGAGGACTTGAATGGAAATGTATTTTAAAAAAAGCTATATTTGGTTGCTTTCTGTAAATGAATACTTAAATTTTAAGAAAATTTATTAATGATCTTGCTCACCTCATAACAATCCATTACATATTATTATTTAACATTTGCACACCTGCTTGCGGGTTGAATACAATACATCTAATAGCTATAAAATGTAATTTATTGTATTCTGCAAATAAATGATTGATTTTGATACAAGAACTTCTATTCTTGAAAATCAAAAAACATAAAGGCATGAACATTTTTGAATCACTGCACTGATGTCTTTTACCGAGTGTACCTTTTGGCGCAGCCAGTAGGATATAGACTTACAATCTCCGTCTCCTCACGACTCCTTTCTGCTCGTGTGCGGAGTAGTTCCAGAGAGAGAGACACCTCTCAGCGCGCGGCCAGTGGATCGCTGCACTCCTCTGTGAACGGATGCTGTTAGCTGTTGGCGCAGCCTGTAGGATATAGACTTACAATCTCCGTCTCCTCACGACTCCTTTCTGCTCTTGTGCGGAGTAGTTCCAAAGAGAGAGACACCTCTCAGCGCGCGGCCAGTGGATCACTGCTCCGATCTCTTTGAACGGAGCGGATGCGACAAGTTTCTCGGCTCGACGCATTGCTGGAAAACAATTGTTATTCCTGTTTTAATCACATCTATGAAATCAGATGAATAGTTCTTGGTTTAATTTGGCAGGGATAATTATTGAGTCTTTTATGCTACTTTTTAAGACGGAGCAACGCATGCGAAGCCACGGGTGGAAGCTAGAATGTGAATAAAAATCCGTTTGTCAGATTGTTTCATGACAGTAGCAAAAAAAGCACATCCCTTCCCCAGCATAGGAAATCCCTGTCAAACAACTCTACAATATCTGCCTGCACATCATTCAAATATCTACTCTCTAAACATCGCATATTAGGTATAACCCTGCAGGAATTGAATTGAAACCTTTTGTGTCTTAATACTTGCGTCACAACTGGCTGAATAAAATAATCCTCTATCTCTGATGAAGATATTTTTTTAAAGAAACCCCATAGGTTAAGTATAAGTCAAGTCACCTTTGATAATGCAGTCGACGTCCCTCCTGTCATACAAGTATTGCATATCTACGGTTGGCTGCGAGAGCGTGCGTGCGTCGGCGACGGTGACGCGGCCGCGACTGCGCGGTTGTAGGCATCCGCACAGCCACAGGAAGCCTTCTTTAGATGATACGTTGTGGAAGGGGTAGGTCTCTCGGAATACCTGGGGAAAGAACCTAATTAAATAACGGTTGATTATCCGCACCGCTGTAATTTGCCCCAAAGTAAGCAGAGCAAGAAAATAAGTATTTAAATAAGTTATGGAAATGACGTCCAAAATGCAGCTTAGACATATTGAGATATTGGAGACTAGACGGGTACTTTAATACGTCGTTAATACACACCTCGAAACACATGGAAACATAACTCATACCTCGCGGATAATAATTCTAATGCACAGTGAAATTCACCTTCAATTTACTTAAGCTAGGTTCATATTGCTGTGTCGGGGTGTGTTGTGGCGCGACAGAACGCTATCGGTCTCATAGATTTAGTATGACTAGATTCACATTAGTAGCTTGTGTTGGGGTGTGGCGCGATCTGTCGCTAATGTGAATCTAGTCATACTAAATCTATGAGACCGATAGCGTTCTGTCGCGCCACAACACACCCCGACACAGCAATATGAACCTAGCTTTATAATTTCTTTTTCTAATTTTATTTCTTGGTTTATTGGGAAACCAAAGAGATTTTTTATCTTTGTCTAATTGTTCATATAGCAGTGACGGACACTAACAAAACTAAATTATAATGGTTTACTTTTTGCAATTTAGCACCGTCTCCCAAAAATCTGTCAACTATCCTATCACTGTAATGTTAGCCAAGGTCTAATCAGTGTTGCCAACTGATACTAATCAAGGCCTGTATAAGTATTCAGTAGGTACCTTTGGTTTATAGTTGGACAATTCCCTGAGCAGTCGTTCGCTGGTTGTGCCCATAGAGAAAAGCATTAGAGAGGACTTGCCGTGGAATTCCACCCCGGCCACCGGTGGAAACGATAGGGGCCCTGGAAAAGGAGAAATTAGCTCGAATTATGACGGTTAGGCATAAAAAGAGACTCTTAAGTACTTTTAGCCATCATTTTATTTATAGTTAATTTTTTTTATTTATTTATGCGGGAATCGAACCCGCAACCTCCTGCGTCGTAGGCGGACCTTCGCCCACCGCGCCACATCGGTCTTCAAAAAAAATCAATGTAAATGTTACCGCTGGAGTCCCAGAAGTAGTTCCAGAGGCTGGCAGCACTGAAGAGCTTGGCCAGGGTCAGCGTGAGCGGACGCGCGACGCTCACGTACAGAGGCATATTCACGTGGTCGTGCAGATTGGAACCCACCGCCTCGTTCACTGACACCGGCTGGAGCTTCAGCCTGGGACATAATCAAGACATGTGTTTAATTACATACCGCAAGACGCAAATACTTTATTAGCAGCGCCTCGCGGTTTCATCCGCGTAGTTCCCTTTCCCGTGGGAATTCCGGGATAAAATAGCCTATGTGTTAGTCCAGACTATAATCTATGTCTGCGCTAATTTCATCCATATCCGTTCAGTAGTTTTTGCGTGTGTGGCGACCTCTAGTATGACGTGAGTTGAAATACAAAGGAGTGTGCAAAAAGTAGATCACGTGACCAATAATCGCGCAATAAATAGATCGCGCAAACGCTGGTTTCAAGAACATCTGGCCTATATACATTATACAACGATGAGACATCAACTGTCGGTCGAAAGACCCCGGGTAAGTTGGCCAGTTGGGCCGACCCGGTACAGGGAAGATCTTCCCCTGTAACCATTTGGGGGAACACCACCACCCTTAACCCCCAAACGTCAAAGAGTAACAAACATCCATCCTTCCATACTTACAAACTTTCGCGTTTATAATTTTAGTAGGATATAGGTTTACATATTTTAATCTTACATTTCTCACACACAGCTTTTTTTAAGTCTCGTTACCAAACCAGTATACCTCCAGCATACTAACGGGACAACTAAAGTTGTGCAAAATCTAGCGGACAAAGGGTCCGCTTGAGACGCAGAAGGATTTGGGTCCGTTTCACAAATCGGGTCAAATGTTTGTTCCATATGTTTTTATATACTTAATATAACTAAAATTTTATATATCTATATAACAAGCATTCAATCCACCTCACCTCTCCAAGACCTTCCTAGGCCCGACTCCCGACACCATCAGAATCTGCGGCGTCTTGAACGCGCCCGCCGCGAGGACTATTTCCTTCCTCGCGAAGATGTTGTCCAACTTGTGGTGGTTTAGCAGGATGTACACGGATGACGCGACGTTGCTCTCGAAGCGAACCTGAGGGGAGAATGTTTGGTTAAGGAAGGCCGGACGCCCACGGTGCGCGCGACAGCATCGCTACTATTTCACGTCAGTCATGTTAGCAACGCGCGGCAGAAGCGATGCATGTGTTAGGTATATATTTCATTATTCTCGTTGTGAAAATTCGCTTCCAGTTCATTGTAGATTGAGACTTAGAACTTTACTAGTAGTAGTGTAAACAACTGAAGATCAGAAACATTTAGTAGCTATTTACACATACTTAACACATTGAATCTCGTTCTGCTTGCTCTCAATAGGTTATGGCTGAAAATCGGTGCTTTTGCTTTCTGGGTAAAATACCACGCCGAGGCAGGGTCTTTATAACGTACTGCAGTACACAGATATTTTACCTTGATTTGACTTATCATATTCTTGTTGATTATTAGTTTTTAAATATAATTTATAAGTGTTTCTTTTAACTAGTGTGTTTTTTAACTATTGTATTTTGTTGTTAGTGTCTGAAGTTACCAATAAAGTAGTTATCTATCAATCAACTGACCGATACAGCTTGCGTCTTCAACAGAACATGCAGATTCCTCCTCCCCAGCGCTGGTTTGAGATAGGCGTCGTAGCTGGAATGCCTCGCGCCGCGCCGGACCGTGGCCGCCGCGCGCCGGAACGAGGTCTGACCGTCGCTGAGCAAGGAGGATGCTTCTCTGAACGTCCTCGTTAGCTCTTCGTTCTCGGTCGACAGTTTTACCTTCATTGGGGCCTGGAATTCAAAACTTTGTAAGAGGTAGATATCAGATTCCAAGTGCCCATATAAAATTACTTATAAGGTAAGTTTCCGTCTAGCCCTACTACTTTTGCATAATATTTAAAGACAATTAACATTTAGGATGAGATGAAAAAAGACTTTGGTGGCCACCAAGAGCAGCTTCGTATCTACTTCGTATTCCTACTACCTACTATACAAATTCGTATTCCATATTATATACATATATATTATACAACTCTAATTACCTACTAGATATACTATACAAACCAAACTATTACACAGGCATTAAAAAAATAGCTTATGATAGGTTAACCAAACTGCCTATTTGATATTACGAAAATTCCTTTTCATTACTCATACTCGGAAAGTAGGTCTAAACATGCCTGAAGAGCGGGTTGAAAGAGATACTTTTTAGCCCTAGGGAGAATCGTTTTCAACTGACAGCTATAACGTTACTATTGAAACATAATAATGGCAGAATAAAAGCTGAAATTAAAAAAAAAATCGCTTTAACGTCAATTCACTGAATTAAAAAAATACGAAAGACAAGGCAGTATGGCTTTATGGCATTCGCCTGTCCTAGATGGACTAATATTAAAGAAAAAATAGCGGCAATTTGATTAATTTGTTTTCTCATGTTTTTATTTATATTTCCTTGTATTCGTAATGAAAAGCACAGTGTTGACCTCGGGTGAGAGTAACTTATTTAGTCCCTCGAACTATTGGCGCATAAGATAAATAGGCAGCGCTAGTGCCTCGGGGTACCGCCATAAGGTCTATTTTCTAAATGAGTTACCTTGTCACCCGGACACTCCCCGTAAACCGGACAGTGCTCCGAGTCGAACTCGTTCCTCACGGTCCCGAAGGCCTTGATAAAGTACTTTTTCATCTCCTCATAGCTCCACCCTCTGAACCCGAGCCGGCCCCAGCGCTCGAAGTCGGACGGGAGGCCGAAGCCGTGGAGGAGGAAGTTGATCTGTCCTGAGCCGCCCAGGCCTTTGCCTCGGGGGATGAACTGGCTCTGGCAACGGAAAAAAATAGCACTAAAATATTTATATTTGAATACCTACTTACAAGTACGCTACGGCCCCTACGGGTTTAGGTATAGTGTTATAATATTATTATTATAGATTCTTTTTTTTATTAATTTTATCTTAAATAATATGTAAGTAGTTAATAAAAAAAGACGGGTGTAGTTGATGAGTAATGACTTCATCACTCTTATTTAGTCGAAAACTTTGTGTTAGGAAAAGCAAGGAAGTAAAAATCTTTATTATAAACACTGACGATCGGCAGGGGTGTTCAGAAATTCAGTTTCCGAGTCATTTCGAGACAAAATCTGGCTAATTCGCAGAAAATTAAAATGTACAGCGATTTAAAAAAAAATCTCGTGTTATTAAAGAATAAAACTACCTCCCAATAAAAATAAATAATGTTGGATAGGATAATCAATTCAGTAAGCTCCAAGATAAGCAAGGCTTGTGTTATGGGTAGGTACTAGGTAACTGATATACGAGTACTTCTTACAATACTCTTCATAGAGATTTTTTTTGTACGAAAATACACCAATACCTTTAATAATATTTGCAGATCGTACAAACTTATGTCCCAAGGCGGGAACCAAACCCGCAACCTCCTGCGTTGCAAGTTGACCTTCGCCCCTCTTGCCACTCACTCGGTCGTCAAATCGTAAAACATTTCTATCCTGAACCATTAACTTACCTGATTCCACATCCCAAAGGAAGAATACCGCTGGCTGGTCGTCTTC